>JAHHUM010002380.1:210161-421294 GCA_036173005.1 Crenichthys baileyi | reverse complement strand
CCCCTTTTAAAGAAAAAAAAATAATACAGGCATGAAAAACTTTAGTCGTGCTACATATTCGTGACTCAAAAAGCTTAGACTCACCCTTTCATTTTACACAGATATTATCCCTTTTTCAGATTAGCCTGGACTTCAGCGTTGCCGTGGGTAAAAGTTAAGAAATGTAACTGTGAGGGTCAGGGATGCCTCCCGTTCTACCCTCCACATGTAGCGAAGGTTTCAGTTAGCTTAGCCGCCACACTACCTCGGCAGAATGTCAACCCTGAACCCCTTACGTCACTAGATATGTTCGGTCCTGAATCTAGCCTGTTAGGCTGTGTTCCGTTCTGACTGAGATATTATATTTAAATAGTAATAAGCCAGACTATACAAATAAAAACATACGTCACTATTCATTTTTGGCAAAGATTGGATTTAAAGTGGTCTTCTATGTAAGTTTTCAATATGCAACCTACGAGTTTTAAATCAGGGTAAAATAGTCAGCATTACATGAAAACCGCTTTTTGGGCGCTAGTAGTTTACTAAAATATCGTAAAATCTTACTTAAAAAAGCCAAAAAGTATTAAAATTCCGTTTGTGATTCTGTAATGCAATTGGTTTTGATATAATTAACATAACATAAAGCCAAGTCCACATAAACAAAACTTGAGATATTTATTTTGGTTCTCGTTTGAAGAACAAATTATTTTGCTAGAACATTTATTTAAACCTGCACTGACTGATATCTACTTAGAATGAATGACATCTGTTTAGTGGAATACACAGAAACTTGTACCGGTTCGGTTTGGTCCAAGGATATTCCATAAGTGAGAGCTTTTAATTATATCTGGAGAATTTTTCTTTTTTGAAATTTACCACCCAAACTAAATAAGACAGCAGTTATTAAATGTACCAAATTTATTTTTATGCATTTAAGTTAATTTAGAGTTGTTGTTGTTGTTGTTCTTATAAATTTGAAATTCAGAATTATGAATCTGAGTCTCAATCAAGATTTGGAACATGGTATGATTGTTTGTATATTCTAATCATTGTTTTATAGAATATCATGACCTTATAATTTGAAATTTTCAGTTTGAACCTTATGACTTTTACAGTCAAAATGATTCAAACGCCAAACCGGCGTTTACTTAGAATGTCAAAATTACAACTTTTAATGTAATAATTTTTACATATTTCATGATTCTGAAATTAAACATTAAAATTGCGAATTTAAAAATTGATGGTAAGCTATTTATTGATGTTGTGTCTCTTAGTTATCTTTTTCAATCTCATATATGTGTTTTTAAAACTCGTAACTATAAAATACTGTGTATTTTTTCTTTATTTAAATGGCATAAATGGGCTTCCACAGTCAGTCACTCCTTAAAGCGCTGCATGGGTCCCTGTGCCGTTCATGGCAGAGTCGGCTTGGTGTTTCGGTTCATTACATAAACAATGGAAACCAGCTCCTCACTAAAGAAGCCTTGGTAATGTATGTTTTTGTGCAAAAAGAGTAATCAAAATATGAATATGGCCAATTATAACATCTAAAAAGTAGTACTAAATAAAAAGGCACGTGGAAACCAAAATATCCGAACGTTGTTGGTGAGTTGAGCCAAATAATCCGAATCCCAAAAAAGGACAGCCAATTCCCATCGCTTGTACGGGGGTGGATCCAAGATGGCGGCAGTTACCAGGGCCTTGCAGTTAAAAAAAACCAACGGCGAGTGAATGTAGTCAGCTGACCTCAGCCTGCTGTCACGCACCGCAGTCGCAAGCTTTTCTCTTTCGAGGCAAGACACAAAACGACCACTTCACGACCAGGCGGTAAAAATATATTTATTTATCTTGATTTCAGGGGTTTTGTTATTTGAAACAGAGGGGGTTTGCTATGCGAGGGTATTAAAATTAAACTCCCTACCTTTGCTTTAGCGACAAACGGTAGAGGCAGCAAATTTTCTGAAACAGGCCGACAGAGGCGTCCTGCTATTATTTTGGATGATACCGAATTACAGTTACAGACTAACTAACATGGGTTTTACTGAGACGAATCAAGATATTCTTATTTTTGATGTCACGGCCGGATTACAGAATCTCTCTGCAGTGTAAATAAATCTAGACGTAGTCATAGTCGTAATTTCGAGAAAACCTGTCCGACATCGCTGAAGTCACAGCTCAGATCCAAGCTGGAGATATATCATTAGACTGTCTCTGCTTTCTTTTTAGCATTCAAATCTCTTCTGTTTACTCAGGGGTCTGCGTTGATAAAAAAATAAATGATTGATTATGGGTATTACCTGTTTTCCAGTGCTTTGCAGTTAACATCAACATGTTAATATGTTCTATGTGACTGTCTCACATATTTATTATCTATGAGCCTATTTCTGCCCAGTCCCTTGCCTACAGCATACCAGACCTAAAAAAACAAACTATACTCATCTCTACCTGGTAAACAAGAGGTTCCCCTTTTCCTAATATGCAAAATTGGACCGCAGGAGACATTTTTCCCTTTTTCCAAACAATTATTGATTATTCAACTCATTGTGGATAATGATCATTTTCTGTGGATCAACTATTGTCAGGTGGCACAGCCTCTCCAGAGTTTCCACACAGCTAAAACGTGTACTTCCCAGTCTATGCTCATTTTCCACTTCCTTAAAAGAGTGTGGGAGGCCAGTCATGTGCCAGAATCATATGACCCAGTGAAGGTTGAAGTCTTGTTTCATAGATCATACATCTAAAGTTTATGAGAAAATGGCTTTATTTGAACAGTCTTATCAGAATTTTATTTTATTTTATTTGTAAAGACTGGCGAGGTGAACAATAGCTGCTATAGACAGCTTATTACAAGGTTTGCAACAAGGCTATACCATGTAATGTAGCCTAACAGGACTTTGAACAGAGACTTCAAGACTAGTTTATGTAGATCTGGAGCACATGATGATATGTGATAGTGATACTTAAGCTGAGTTTAAAAAATGAATTAAGTTTGAAAATAATTTATTGTGCAAAAAGTCGGCCCAAAGACAAACTATGATTGACAATCCGACTGTGGAGGCCACTAAAGTACAGTTAACTCATTTTCATGTTCAAGGAATCGGTTTGAGATGATTTGAACTTTGTGACCAGGTGCATGATCTTGCCGGAAGTAACCATCAGGAGATGAGTAGACCGTGGTCCCAAAGGGATGAACATGGTCAGCAACAATACTTCGGTGGGCTGTGGCGTTTAACCGATGCCTAGTTGCACAAAGTCGAGTCCCCCTCACCAGAACACCACCAGCACCAGCATGAGTGTTTGATCCATGCCTGTGTGAAATGTAGCCTCAGTTTTGCGCTCTTAGCTGACAGGAGCGACATCCGCTGTGGTCAACCTGTCTGCATGTTCTCATCTGACTTTAACAAGGCGTTTTCCTACACGCAACTGCCACTTACTAGATGTATTTTTCTCTTTTCCTTACCACTCTCTGTAAACCCCGAGAGATGGTTTTGTGTAGTAGATCGGCAGTTTATCAAATACTCACCTGGCACCTGCAGTCATTTATCACTTTATCACTGCCATGTCATTCTTCGTTTTGAATATTATTGTCCTTCCAGTTTAGTTTTTTCTTCTTCTGTGCTCCAAACCATACGATTGAGGAAATAAATGAAGAGATCAAATGATGTAATATTGTATGTTTGCATAATTGCATTTCTATTTAAGCAGATGGATTTTGCTCTCTTGTGCAGGCATTGATGAAGCAACATACCTCTTCATCTAACTGTATGCTGGGAGACATTTTCACACCCCATTTAGACAGACTCTGATACATATCCATGGGGTTTATCCAGGTTTATTCATATCCATGAGCTCAGTTTCTCCTTAAGCTAGACAAAATACAATATTCAGTTGATTAGTTTCTTTACATTTAAGTTTAGCTTTTTTGTGCAGTTTATTTCAGGCTAATAGACATCAGGAGAAGCAGAGTGACTCCCTAGCTTTGATCCTTGCAGTTCTCCTGCTGGTCTTTTGGTGGCGCTGCTTTACTCATGCCCAGATGGTTGGAGGAGCCAGGCGTTAGCAGGAAGATAGATGTGTGCATCAGTAAGAAGGGCACAAGAGGACACAGGGAGAGCAAGAAACAACGGGTGCAAAGAACTGTACAATCTCAACATGTTTACTTGTTTAAGGCAGAGTCATTCATGCATTTGTAAAGCAGAAGTTAACTGGCTGACAGCTTGGGTGCTGCTGCCTGTCCTCTACAGCAAAGGTTTTAATCATAAATGTTGTAAATGTAGTTAAGGAAAATCATAGAAAAGCTGCCAAGACAGGGAGATGCTCTATATTTTATATATATGTATATTTGTCTTTGATTGCTGTTATTTTCAGAAGATGGGTGATTTTCGTAATTCAGTCAGAATAATTTTTTTTTTGTTTTTGTTTGTTTTGACAGAATAAATTTAATCAACAGATCTGTAATTAATTTTAATGTAGTTTTTAATGTTTTCCCCACTCTTCTTATTCTATTCAGGATACTAACCAGTGAAGATGGACATTTCCAAGCTGCCCAAGATCAGGGATGAGGAGCGAGAGAGTCAGTTTGGATATGTTCACGGTGTCTCTGGACCAGGTCGGCCACCATGGGCTCACATGTGCACAGCCCTGTTTATAAACCAAGATTTATCCACGTTTGAGTTGAAATACAAGCTATCATTCTGTCAGCCATCAATCTGAAGCAGAGTGCACACATAACAGTGATAACAAAGCTTTTAACGGTTTTGTACACTTTTATTTTGGGGCTATGTATGTGGCAATGTTAATATTAAATGAAGACTGTTTAACTACAGTACCTTGCAAATGCATTCATACTCCTTTACCTTTTCCCAGTTTGACATGTTACAACCTTCAAAGTATTTCACCTGACAGACCAACACAAAGCCGTGCGTAATTATGATGAGGAAGGAAAATAATATGTAGGTTTCAATGATTTTTTTTTAACAATAAAAAAATAAATGTGGTGGGTAGTTGTTTTCCTGCTCCCTGTCAAGCCTTTCTAGAGCTAATTTTTGCTGTTATTAAACCTGCAGAGACCGAATCATATACCCTTTCTTCTTTTGCAAAATGCCTCCAGCTCAGTCAGGTTGGATGGAGACCACATGTGAACGTCAGTCTGATTAATGCTCTTTGCCCGGCCTGTCAGCTTAGCTGGTCCACGCCTTAGTTATTTTTGTGCCATATCCTTTCAGTATTTTGGTTCACTCACAGAGCAGAGATTCATTTCCCAGGTGGACTATTTACTAGCTGTGACATTTGAAGGCAGTTTGTTGCACTAGACTTTATTTGAGGGTCTCAGAACAGAGGGGGGTTAATACAGATGTTGCCACTCTTTTAGGTGTTTATTGACAAAATTATGTTCCTTCCACCTCACTTATTCACTGCTTTGTGTTGGTCTCTCACATAAAATCCCAATAGAATAGATTGGGGTTCGTGGTTCTAGTGTGATCAAGCTGTTTAGATTTTATTAATATTTTCCTGCTCCTCAGCTGTTAGTTGAACTCTCCTTGATGAAACCGCTCAATTTCTCTTAAGAATTTAAGTTTCAGCTCTTTGATGAATGTACAGTTGGTTTAATACAGCAACTCATAAAGAAACTGTTCTGTCTCCGTCTGATTTTGGCTGTTCTCATGTGTTTTCTGGCGTTCTGTTTAGAAATACATAAATACATATTCTGTGCAGATGCATTAGATCCACTTCACCAGATAACTCAACCTCTTGCATGTTTGCTTTTCTGACTTTCAAGCCTTATTTGTTTCAGCTAGTTTAAAGCTGGTTGAAGTTAACTTTGTCCTGTAGTTGGTTGATCCAAGGCCATGTGTCCTGTCATTTTGAACTCTTATCTAATTCAGTTTAGACATTTAAGCAAAGACATCCTTTAGTATTTATTTTATTTAAAGATGTTATTTTATGTTGATTGTGTTTTCAGTGGTGACGGCCACAGCCATGGCAGGAGCCGCCATGTATGAGCTGGTTCGTGTCGGTCACAGTGAGCTAGTCGGGGAGATCATCAGGCTGGAGGGAGACATGGCCACCATCCAGGTCTACGAGGAGACGTGTATCCTTGCTCTTCAAATATGTCCATCTAGTTTAGGGGTGCACATAAAATAAAAGTAGGGTGGTTGTGTTAACACCTAGATGGATTTTGCTGTCATAGCAACCACTTGTTCTTACTACAGGTATATTTTTCTGAGTGTAAATTCAGCTGGCGTGTCGGTGGGAGACCCTGTGCTGCGGACAGGGAAGCCTCTCTCTGTCGAGCTGGGTCCAGGGATTATGGGGTCCATCTTTGACGGTATCCAGCGACCCTTAAAGGACATCAATGACCTCACCAACAGCATCTACATCCCTAGAGGAGTCAACATTGGCGCCCTCAACCGAGATCTGAAGTGGGAGTTTTCTCCCAGCAAGGGCCTGCGGGTACGAGTTTGCTCTTAAGTCTTGAAATCAGTTTTGTATTTTGTATTGATCTTCCTTTTTCCTAACATTAGGTTGGGAGTCATATCACAGGAGGAGACATCTATGCCATGGTCTATGAGAACTCCCTTATCAAGCACAAAATCATGCTCCCTCCGAAGAACAGAGGCACTGTGACCTACGTGGCTCCACCTGGAAACTATGACATCTCTGTAAGCTCAGCAAATCCACTCCTATGGGAATTCTTACCGAACATCCATTGGGCTTTGCTTTATGTTAACTTTCTATCTCTGTGAACCAGGATGTGGTGATGGAGCTGGAGTTTGAGGGTGTGAAAGAGAAGTTTACCATGGTGCAGGTGTGGCCTGTCAGACAGGTGAGACCTGTCACGGAGAAGCTACCTGCCAATCACCCACTGCTGACCGGACAGAGGGTGCTGGACGCCCTTTTCCCGTAAGCTTCACATCCTTTCTCAGAGCTTTCGATTTAAGATGTTCTGAAAAGGTTCTCAGAACCCCAGTCTTTTTGTCTGTGTGAAGATGTGTTCAAGGAGGAACCACAGCCATCCCAGGAGCCTTTGGCTGTGGGAAAACCGTCATCTCTCAGTCGCTGTCCAAGTACTCCAACAGCGACGTCATCGTCTACGTAGGCTGCGGGGAGCGTGGTAATGAGATGTCAGAAGTGCTGCGAGACTTCCCTGAGGTAAGGATGGGTGTTTGATCATGTATCTATTTTGAAATGAAGGTTGCATCAATGGTCGATGTAACTGACAGCACTGTCTGATCATCAGCTGACGATGGAGGTGGATGGAAAGACGGAGAGCATCATGAAGAGAACAGCGCTGGTGGCTAACACCTCCAACATGCCTGTCGCTGCCAGAGAGGCCTCCATCTACACAGGTGAAGCCAGCAGCACCGACCACACAAACTCATACTGTGTGCTGCAAAAGTATTCATACCCCTGTGAACTTGTTTTACAGTTTGTCACATTGCAACCACAAACTCGTGTTTCCTGTGATAGATTAACAGTGCATAATTGCAGAGTGGGCAGGAAATGATACGTGATTTTTCAAACTTTGTTCATGAATTAAAAATCAGAAAAATGTGGCCTGCGTTCATATTCAGCCCCCTTTACTCTGAGACCACTAAACATCCAGTGCCACCAAATGCCTTCAGAAGGGGCCTGATTGGTCAGTACAGTAATCTCAGCTGTATTCAGAAGGCCTCAGATGTTTGTCAGGAACCTTAATGGACAAACAGCAACACAAAGATCAAGGAACATAGCAGACAAGTCAGAGATAAAGTTGTGCAGAAGCCTAACATCACAGTTAGGCTATAAAACAACATCCTGAGCTTTGAACATCTCACAGAGCACTGTTCATCATCTGAGTAAGACACAACAGCAGACCGAATGGGACATGGCCGTCGACCTCACAGGCCGAGCAAGGAGAGCCAAAAGACCCAGGATTACTGTGGAGGAGCTGCAGAGGTCCAGAGCCTAGGTGCAAGTATCAAGTCGTGTACTCCACAAGTCTGGCCTTGATGGAAGCGCGGCAAGAAGTTATTGTTAAAAGAAAGCCATAATAAGTCCAGTTTCATAAGTTTGCCACAAGCTACGTAGGGGGCACAGGAAACATGTGGCAGAAGGTGCTCTGCTCAGACGAGACCAAAATATAACTTTTTGACCAACATACAAAACACCTTTGTGTGCTGGAAAATAAATACTGCTCAGCACCCTGAACACACCATCCCCATGGTGAAATATGGTGTTGTCTATTATCCTGCTGAAATGCTTTTCCTTAGTAGGGACAGGGAAGCTGGTCAGAGATGATGAGAAGATTGGCTGTACTAAACAAAGAACAATCCTTGAAGAAAGCCTGTTGGAGGCTGCGAAGGTTCACCTCCCAGAAGAGGAAGAACATACTGCCAGAGCTACAATGGAATGGTTTGGCTAACAGCATATTCATGTTGGAAACTTTTTTTCTCCCACTTTAAAATTGTGAACTAGTTTCTGTTGGTCCCATTAAAATCCACCAACATAACATGTTTGAATACTTTTGCAAGGCACTCTAACCACTGGGAACAATTGCACCTTGACTATCTTTTTATTGCAACTTTTGAGCACAGAATGAATTTGTTTCTGCAGGAATCACATTGTCCGAGTACTTCAGAGACATGGGATACAACGTGAGCATGATGGCCGACTCCACTTCACGTTGGGCCGAGGCTCTTAGGGAGATTTCAGGGCGTTTGGCAGAAATGCCTGCTGGTAAGTTTGGGGAAAGGGGACGACTCTGCTCTGTTTATGTGGCTAGACACAAATAATCCACACAAACCTTCAAAAGTAGCACAAACGCAAAGAGTCAGGGCAGAACTACACTTGATCCTGGATGTTGGAGAACTAAACAGACCACCAGCTAAAATCGTGTGTCAATGTGAAACTGGTCTGTGCTTATTTCAATTAAATTATGAAATTGTAGTTTTCACTTCCTCATATTTAACCTCTCAACTAAAGCATGTGATGATTTGACAAGGATGTGTCCCTACAGATGGTAAATTTATCACCAGAAGTGCAGCTGTTGTAGTTTTGGTCTATTGTGTTTACACAGTTTGCTTTTGATTCATGAGTAGTTTATCAGCTATGCTAGGAGCAGAGCTTTTTATTCAACCTTTATAGTATTTGAGCCTGAATAAAAGAAGGCGAAAGAAAAGCAGGATAACACTCTGCCGCCTGTAGTTGTAATCCCTGTTGATGCCCTCAGACAGCGGATATCCGGCCTACCTGGGAGCCCGACTCGCCTCCTTCTACGAGCGTGCAGGAAGAGTGAAGTGTCTCGGCAACCCTGAGAGGGAGGGCAGCGTCAGTATTGTCGGAGCGTGAGTACAGCTTTTTGCCACTAGAGGGAGCCATGGTCTGGAAAAGTGAGGAATTTTAATTAAATTATTTTCCAGGTCTGTATAGTCCAAAAAAAAATATATTATGAAAATATATTTGGATTTCCACATTTTATTCCCCATCAGTTTGTCTAAATGTTGTGTCCTTCCTTCTGTACCTCCTTCGTCATGTCCTTTCTGCCCTTCTTCATTCCTGGTGTCCTTCCGTCCGTCCTCACTCTCTCATGCCCTTGCTTCATTCCTTCCCTTTGATCGTTGGTTCTTAACCCTAATACTCTTGTTGTCTTGCTTCCTTACTTCTGTCCATCCATCTTTCTGCCTCCTTTCCTTCCTTTTGCCCATCTGTCCGTCCTTCCTTCCCTCTCTTCTCCTTTCTTTCTTCCTTCCTTTCTTGTGTCCTATCTCCCTTTGTTGTTTCCTTGCTACGTTCATTGTGTCCTACTTCCATTTTCTCCTTCTTCCTTCTTTCCTAGTGTCATTGTTTCTTTTTTTTTGCCCTTCCTTTCACCCCTGTTGTGTCCTGCCTTCGTTTCTTCTGTATTTCCTACTTTCTTCGTGCCCTGCTTCCATTCCTTTCATCCTTCCTTGTGTCATTCCCTCTTTCCTTGTGATGAATGTTTTTATTTTATATTTTGAAATGAGCATAAAAGACTGGGAACAATGGAGGGTTGAGTATGGACAGGTTCGCACGTTTTACCATATAAAGTAAAACTTTTTGATGTTGGACATTGTGTTTTAATGAACTGTTTCCTCTGTCCTCAGTGTATCACCTCCTGGTGGTGATTTCTCTGATCCTGTTACTTCAGCCACACTTGGTATTGTACAGGTAAGCCATTAAACTCTCATTCAACTATCGTCTGATGAAACAACCCTTCTATCAGTTGTAGATGCTTCACTAAGTACTTGGGACTTCCCCTCCTCAGGTGTTCTGGGGTCTGGACAAGAAGCTGGCTCAGAGGAAGCACTTCCCTTCTGTCAACTGGCTGATCAGCTACAGCAAATACACTCGCGCTCTGGATGAATATTACGACAAGCACTTCCCGGAGTTTGTGCCACTGCGTACCAAAGCGAAGGAAATCCTGCAAGAGGAAGAAGACCTGGCTGAGATCGTGCAGCTTGTCGGAAAGGTAAGTCACACAGTATATTCTGTTTTTGCTTCTTCAGGCAAAGACATCATTTGACATTCAGCGTGAGTAAAAAAGTAATTTCCCATTGATAGGCCTCGTTGGCAGAAACTGATAAAATCACACTGGAAGTGGCCAAACTGATTAAAGATGACTTCCTGCAGCAGAACGGTTACACTCCTTATGACAGGTAACTTATAACCTGGAGGCATCATGTACTTGGCACTGTTTTATGTTTCTTTTTGGAAAAAAACCTTCTAGTAAACAACTTGATCTGAACACCCTTACAGAACCTCCTAACTTGTTACTGAATAATCTTACCTCCTCAGGTTCTGCCCCTTCTACAAGACAGTGGGCATTCTGTCCAACATGATAGCTTTCTATGACATGTCCCGGCATGCGGTGGAGACCACAGCCCAGAGCGACAACAAGATCACCTGGGCCATGATCAGGGAGCACATGGGGGAAGTTCTCTACAGGATTAGCTCCATGAAGTTCAAGGTGAATTCAGGCGCATGAGCAGGTTTATGGTTCTCTGCATGATTTTAAAGTGAATGTAAAGGGCTGAGAGTATGGAACTACTATATGAATGATTGTATAGGATCCCTGATTCCCACTGTTGGACTGGGTTTCTGTGTGTGTGTTTGCAGGACCCGGTTAAAGATGGCGAGGCCAAGATCAAGGCTGAGTACGCACAGCTCCTGGAGGACATGCAGAACGCCTTCCGCACGTTGGAAGAATAGGCTCACACCGCTCCTTCCAGTGTTTCCACCTCTCCACCTCCGAGCACATTCCACCTCCATGTATTCCCAGACATCGTGTGTTTCCCCCCTTGTGATCCTTTGTGGGTGAACCTGCGAGTGTGCGAGTGTGTGTGAAACTTATTGTGGAGGTAAAAAGAGAAAGATGTACTGTATTCATTATTTGGCGCCTCATATAGGCTCACTCTGGATCCTCTGCATCATCACTGACTGTGTGTGTGTGTATATGAAAGTTAATGTGTGTGTTACTTCCTTTTTCTGTTTACATGATTTCTGTATAGCTGTGTTGCTTTTCCTGAAAATTGTTCGTCAATGTATTGTAATTCAGACCATCTGTACAGAAGAGTATTGAATATAAATTTAAGAAGATCAGTCTATTTATTTTTTTGTTTTTGCTGCTGTTTTTTTTTGATGTTTTTATGGTTGTATTTCAGGTTGTGTAGTGCTGTGTTTTTGCTGTGTGAAAGTCCAACTGTGTAATCATAACAATCTTAAAGAATTAAATCATTACAAGGAAAAAAAAAGGTGTTGTGTTTTGTTGAAGCTCCTTGAGTGTTAATATGCTGCTAAACTGGTATTTCTGGATGATTTTACCACACCAGAATACCAACCCTTTGGTAGCAATGCAGTGAAAACACTTTTTCCTTAAATGTAAGAGCTGATTCTGTGATTATTTTACATTTGTTTAACCTAAATATGCCAATTGTACGTGTTTAGATTTATACATTCATACATAAGCTCAGTGTGATGTCAACATACTAATTAAAAAAAAATCCCTTCAATCAACTGATTTCCTTTTAAAACTGGCCATAACTTTGCAAGCCATACACACTGGGTTATGGGAACCAGCCCACCCTCCTAGAGGACTGGTTAACGAGAAGTAAAGGGTAGTTTGGAGGCTTTAACTAGCTGTCTTAAAGCGTTATCAGTGAGGTGTTGCCTCCCTGGAGGTGTTTCCCCCTGTCGGCTGGATGAGACGCACCTGCTGCGGAAGGAGAACATTTAACTCATCTAAGAGGCTTCAGAACCAAACAAACCTACATTTTAAACCTCGGTCAGAGAAAACAGGGACGCTGGGTCCTCTCCGCGTTAGGTAAGTGACCGATCTCTGCGGTTTTGGCTTGGAATAACCCGCATGTGGACGCTTACAGGTGTAGGATAACACCGCGGAGCTCCTGACTCGCATAGCTACAGATCAGCTGATGGATCTTTTTGGAGAAAACTGCTGCTTTGTATTTTAACTCGGATCTGATGGTTTTAAGTTTGAATTTCATCGCAGTTGTGTGGAAAAGTGATCGCGGCTGAGGGAAGGTTTTTGTTCACAAGCAGGATTAAACCCATCCTAAGTATACATCTCCAGACAAACCAGTTTTTTTTTCACTGATACTGACTTCTGTAAAGCCTCTGGATAGCCCTGTTGGATGACGCTTTATTATTATTATTATTTTTAACCCTTAATTTTAGATTTTCGGTCCAAATTTATCCTTTTAAGACATATTTGTCCAGTATTAAAAACGTAAGTTCAGCATTATAGAAGAAGGGTTTATGATTGGTAGGCCGTACCACATTTCTGAATTTTTTTTATAGGTGACTGGATAATTATCAACATTAATATATATATATATATATATATATATATAACACTTGAAATATATCAGTTTATATGAATGTATCGCATAAATTTATGATCAACTGAACAGGGTTTGTATTGTTGGATTGTATAACATTTTTCATACTACTTGGGTGGAGGCTTCATCAAAGCCTGCTGTGGGCCGTTTGCCTCTTCCTGTACTGTTAACATTATTTTTTTTCTGTATTTAAATTGTACAAATAAAACAAATGTCCCGGCAGGATCTTGAAAAACTCGTCTATGTGTTTATCTTTAGTGGGATTGATTACTGCAAGGGTGTTTTCACAGGTCTTACTAAAACGTCAGACAGCTGCAGCTGATCCAGAACGCTGCTGACAGCGTCCTCACTGAAACTAAGACAGTGGAGCACATCGTCCCATGTCTAAAGTCCTTACACTGGCTCCCCGTATCTCGAAGAAAATACTTTAAAATACTTCTGTCAGTTTATAAGTCACTCAGTGGTGTAGCACCAATGATTTATTGCTGTTGTATCAACCTTCCAGACCAAACAGGTCTTCTGGTTCAAGTCTTTTCTGCATCCCCAGAACCAAACATGGAGAAGCAGCATTCTTAAACTCTACTAATCTGGAACAAACTTCATGAAAACTGAAAAATACTGAATCCCCGAGTTATTTTAAATCAAGCTTATTAAAACTATTAACTGAAAAATCATTAATTTCAGCCTGTAGTCTAACTTTTTTTTTACTTTCCTTCATCATGCCACCACAATGCGCTATTTTAAATGTTTTTTGTCACTGCAATGCACTTTTTTTCACCATGTAAAGCACTTTGAATTGTCTATTTGCTGACATGTGCTATACAAAAAAGCTTGTCTTGCCATCTAGGGTCCAGTTTTCAGCCCATTTCATTCCCCTACGGGCCCCAGATAATACAACTGTTGGCTGGGTAATGAATCTTATTTATTTGATACTTTTCTAATTTATTAAGAAACATCTCTTACAAGGGGAACAATAATGTACCATGAATACTGAAATATCACAATTTTATTTCCAATAATATCAATAGTATTTTGGATTTTATTTGAAATTATCAAAACAATTTACCATCACTGAACCAATTCACTTAATCTACTTTTTGTGCAAGTTTTTTTAAGTTTCACTTGTCAGCCTGTTAATGTTTACAACTAATCTTTCATTACAGGTAAATTACCTCCAACCCTATCTGAAGCTAATATTTCTCTTTTTTATTTAAAATTGAATGCAGCAGTTATAAGCCTATTTCATTTTTAAATTTGGACCAGACCGCTCTTGTTCTGGTGGTTGTATCAGCTGACCAGACTGGTTTCCCGCCCGGAAGGAGCTAATTTAATAGATGATTTTTCAGTGTTATTGTGTCACCTAACCCTATAGTACCGGAAGTGATAACTTCTAGAATGTGGAGAAAACATGTGACAGGATTGGGTGGAAATATGTGTTTTTATATGCTGTCAAAATTTGGCTTTCTCCTCTTCCAGCGGCTCCAACTCACCACCAGTTGGAGATCAGCCCCTCTCTTCACCCGAGTGTCCAAAACATGCGGCCGAAGGTCTGATGATATGACGACAAAGTTGATCATTGACCTCCTGCCTAGGGTGTCCTGGTGCCAAGTGCACTGATGGACACCCTTATGCTTGAACATGGTGTTCATTATGGACAATCCGTGACTAGCACAGAAGTCCAATAACGAAACACCACTCGGATTCAGATTGGAGAGGCCATTCCTCCCGATCACGCCTCTCCAGGTGTCACTGTCGTTTCCCACGTGGGCGTTGAAGTCCCCCAGCAGAATAATGGAGTCCCCGGGAGGGGCACTATCCAGCACCCCCCGGGGAGCCAAGAAGGGCCCGGGGTACTCCGCACTACCCGCCCAGCCCAAGGGCCAAAACGACAGTCGGAGCACTGCCCCAACCCCAAAAGGCGCAGGGATGCGACCCTCTCATCCACTGCGGGTAAACCCCAAAAAACAGACAGCTGAGCTGGGGGGAAACAAGAAAACCCCCCCAGCCCGCCGCCTTTCCCATGGGCCCACTCCAGAGTAGAAGAAGCCCCTATCTCGAGGAGAGGGGTTCCAGACCCCACGTGTGCGTGGGAGGCGAACCCGACTATTTCAAATCGATTACTCTCGACCTCCCGCACAATCCAAAAGGGTCCTTCCCCCCCAGTGGGTACATTCCACTTTACTAGAGCCAGCCTAACACCCGGGGGTAAGGGGCCCCCGAGGTCTCCATCTTTGTCCCGGGCGCTCAAACCTCTTTGCACCGGGGCCCTCCGGTTCCCCTTCGGTGGGGGGCCCACTGGGGTTGGCCTCGCATCTCTCCTTGGGGTTGGCCCGGCCGGGTCCCCCAAAGGGCAACCCACCCCAGGCGCTCTCCGACAGGTCCCCACCCCCCGGCCTGGCTCCGGGTGGGGCCCCGGGTCCGCCGTACGGGGCATTTACGTGCCTCGTTTTTTGTGGTCCTCATTGGGGCACCTGTCACCTAGAGCCCTTTTTCCCTGGGCCCTACCGGGGGATTTACCCAGACAACATAGCCTCTAGGATCATTCGGGCATTCCTTGAACCGCCACCTTAATGTGGTGGAGGGGTTTGAGTGCCCGAATGAAGCATGGCAGTGGCAGCATTGTGGTCTTGGGATACTTCTCACCAGCAGGTCTTGGATCGCTTGTAAGGGGAAAGCGGGAAATAAATGCAAAAAAAAAAAACTCATCACAGAATCCTGGAGGATATTCTGCTTTTTCCTCCAGCAAAAGCCACACAGAAATGGTTTCTAGACCAAAAGGCAAATGTTCTGGAGAGACCAAGATAAAGCCCAGATCTCGGACTGATCTTAAAAACCCCAAGCAACCAGATAGACCTGGAGTTGTTTTGCAGTGCTCAGAGATAATTGTTGCTGTGGTTGCAGCCAAAGGTGCATTCACAAATTCCTGACCTGAATGGGGTGAATATATATGCAACCATTTAATTTACTTACTCAGATTTTTAGTTATTTGACATTGTCTTATAAAAAATCTGCTTTCACTTCAATATTATGCTTTATTTTATGCTTGTCTCATAAAGCCAAATCATTTTGGTCATGTTTTTATTTTTAAAAGCAATCAAGGGGTGAAAACATCCAGGGAATGGGGGGAAATATATTTCAGAGGCATTGTAATATTGTGTAGTGCAAACATGCAAACCATTCAAAGTGAAAATTGAATTGAAATTAAGATGCAAATAGTTTTGTCTTACATGATGCATTGCGAGATCCTAATGTTTAAATTATTTAATCTTACAGCTTTCTATTCTTTTGTATTTCATTAAATATTAAAATTAAACCAGAATATTTTTGTTCCAAGCAGCCCAGCAGAACCCATGGACCAGCTATCCAACCGGTCCGGAGTGGGTAGCGATGATGTTACGGATGACACAGGATCCCTGATGGACGTCAGGCTGAGCTCGGACGACGATGTAAGGAAAAATTAAAACAAACCCGATTACCAAGAACCTGCTGCATGAGAATCTTCATATATTAATATATATTAAGACTAACATTTTCCTCAGATTGGCTCCAGTCATGAAGCCACGGTTGTTTAGAATAAACTAAAACTTTGACACACAAAACAAGTTTCTTTTACTGCCCTCTAGTGGTTCAGACGCGGTACTGCTGGTTTTTCATGCATCATTGTTTAAAACACAAATTCAGTAGAGATTTGCTGTAACTTTCAGTTTTAAATGTCTGTGAACCTGTAATCTTCCCATCTCCTGCAACAGAGCTCCGATGCTCTAGCTCCATGTCTTGCTGTGCCTCAGTCTCCTCTGCCGAGCTACAAACAGAGGATGGAGGAGTTTAAGAGGCTGTTTAAGGAGCTGCCTGATTCAGAAATGCTCATATTAGGTAAGTTCAGGATGGGGAAAAAATAAATATATGCATTTTCTTTATCATTAAGAATTTAGTGAGCATTGTTTTTACAATAAATAATCTTAAAGGCCTAAAATGAAACTTCAGGTGTTGAGATATCTGTCTTGTGTTTTCTCCTCAGACTATCCTTGTGCCCTCCAGCGGGACATTCTCCTTCAGGGACGCCTGTACCTCTCTGAGAACTGGATCTGTTTCTACAGCAATGTGTTTCGTGGTACAAAGGTAATGAGACTGTGGGGCAAAGGGACGAGGAGGCAGAAATAAAACTTCTTATTGATGTTTTATGATTTTCATTTACCCTAAAATAAAAATGCTATGGATAAAAATGCGTCTTTTTAAAATAACAGCTGTTACAATAGGAAACAGCTTTGTGCACCAACATGATTCATTTATAGAGTATTTTACTTTCTGTAAAATCTGTGATAAATACCAAAACAATATGTGTAGACAGGAAATGCCAGCTTGGTTTATTTATTTAATAACATCAAGTCAAAGGCATTTTCTTTGTCAGTCCTACAGCCGAGAATACCCCCCACGGGATGATCTGTTTGTACATATTCAAACAGTTACATTTGCTTATCAACACAGTTTGCAAGAGCAATGATATCAGTTTACGTAATAAGACTGTAGACATCTGGTGTCCAACCTTGACTTACATACTGTGCTGGACATCAAATCGTATTTTCCATCACACCAGACATGCATTAGTTGTGCTTCCTCAAAATGTTTCCTAAGTGATTTACAGACCCTGGAAAAACGGAGCCATCACTCATGGATGTTTTCATTTGGAGCAAATTAAAACAAAATCACATATGTGACAAAACTATTTTATTTAACTGAACATTCTGCTTTTTAATAACATACCTGGGGGGAAATGTACATGGTGTTATTTTAATAAATGACCCATTTATTTTCTGATTAATGGGGAATGTCCAGGAAAACACTAGGCATCTTCCAGTGCAAAGGGAAGGCATTAAAATCCTTGAGGGGGAAAGTTTAATAGAGTCAGTTACCCTTTTTAAGAAATTAAAGGAGTTGTTTTTTTGGGAATCATTATTTAATTTGAGTTGGTAAGGTCAAATCAGATATGGAAAAGCAAGTCTTTAAATAATAGGAAAAGAGTAAAAGATATAACTAATTGCAGACATTTTTCTGTTTTAGATAAACACTTATGGAACCACCTAATGTTGGGGGGGTTGGACTCAATTGATTTTCAGGGGTATGGTGCTGTTGCAAATAAAAGCCAAATCATGCAAATAAAATAACAGTTTTATTGTGGAACATCTGGTTTTGTGAAATGTACCTTGTGAAAATGTGGAATATTATTTTTTGCTAATGAGGGCCAAAAACAAAGGAGGTACAAAAAAGTTTGACTTTGATTCATGATGTTTTTGTTTTAGTTAATAATTACAGTCAACATTTCGAGCTAGTAAATAAAATAGGTTTGTCTTATGTTTTCTGGTCATACAGCAAGAGTGGCAAGTCCAGTATTTTTCCAAGGTTCTGTTGAATCGCAAGCAGGAAGTGATAGCACTGCACTCGTGGACAATATTATAACTCCAAAATGGGTCAAGTTCCTGCTCACTTATCACGGCACTCCTCGGTCCTCATAAAATCTCTTCATTTAAAATGTATTTACAGATTGTCCTGTCTCTCAGAGATATCACCACAATGTCCAGAGAGAAAATGGCTCGATTGATCCCCAATGCCATCCAGATCTGCACAAATACTGAGAAGGTATTTGAGCTTAAAAGCTGTGATTTATAGTTTTTTTCATTTTCATAAAGGATAAATACATAATCCCAAATATAATATTTGTCTTCATTCATTCACAGTATTTCTTTGCTTCCTTCTCGGCAAGAGAGAAAAGCTTTCTGAGTGTTTTCCGCATGTGGCAGAACACGCTGCTGAACAAGGTAAGGCCCTTCATGCATCAGGGTAACAGTCATGCTCCTTGCCGAAATGCCTGGTGCTCATTTGCAATCAAGTTCCTACTGTCCAAAATCTTTCCTGAGGACCAGTATGTCCAGGCTAAAAGCACTTATCTGAAAATAGATACAGAAATCCCAGAGACAGATGCTGCCTTTGAGGTTATCACTGAGGAGCTGCTAAGTTCAACAGACAGTTTTTGTTTACTGTTCAAAAGGCTGAGGTAACGTATGGTGAAGTTTACCCACGTGTGTCGTTGATATGGTTACAAACAAACCCTCGGGATCTAGGCTTTCACCTTTGGCTCAGTTATTGATAGAAGTAAGCTTACTCTTGCACTTGTGAAAAATGCAATTTGTACAAGAATTATAGTTGTGAGTTGTAGTATTTTTTTCTGAAAAAGGAGTTCAGGTAAAACCTTTTCAAATGAGTTAAAGAGCAATGATGGGAAAACTTTAAAAATGCAGGGGATGCAGGATGCATGTTCACCTTCCAGCAGGACCACAATTTTAAATAAACAGCCATAGCCACAGTAGACTGGTTTAGATTAAAGCACATTTATGTTAGAATAACCCAGATTTGAAAATTAATGTTCTGATGATCCCTGTTCAACGACTGAGCTTGAGTTGTTTAGCAAATAATAGTTAAAAAAAATCTCTGTATTTTTGGTTTAAAACAATAATAATATTAAATAAAAATGTCCTTCTTTGTCACAAGTATCTATGTTGTGGCCCATCGCATAAAATCCCAATAAAGCACAATGAAGTTTATGCTTTTCCAAGGCACTACAAAATGCAATTAAATAGCTTCAGCCAAGTGTCAGGATCAGAACTGAACTGTCAGAAGCAAAGGCTGGGATATAAAAGCTGAGTTTTCGAGAAATTAACTGATAAGTTTGCCAACTTTTATTAGGGGGAGCAGCTGTAAATAAACAGCAAATACAAACACAGCACAGAGGAGAGTCCATGCACTCAGGTGACCTCCTCCTCCTCCTCCTCCGATAGATCATGACCTGATCAGTCTGAGTGGACTTTAGCCCTTTAATTTGATCTCTACCAGTGCCCCACCACCACCACACACACACACACACACACTCACAGAGGGGAGTGTGGGTCTCGGACTCGGAGCAGCTAAACACCTGTTTAACAACCTGAGTTCATTGACCCCATCTGGGTGTGGCCAGGAGGACTGATTTGCATCGACAACCTGCAACTAAACGGACTTTGCCGCCCCACTTGTATCGGTCCGAGCGGCTCGACAACAGTAACCTGCAGCCCACATATGGTGGCTTCTCGCTGCTCGGGAGCGCAGGGTTCCTTTTAAATATATGTCCGGGTAGATTTGGGCGGCGCGTCTTTGCGGACTTCCTGAATGCGGGGTGGTGCGTTCAAGTTACACGGCGTATTAGTGTTCCAGAGCCCGGTCGGAGCGCACAGCGGCTGGGGGTTGTGTCCTCTTACAGGTAAGAGAATCCTGGGAGAACCGGTTTACTGAAACTTTCTGGTTTTCACAACCGACGCCAAAATAAAACATTTTTATTTATTTATCGATCTGATTAAACAGATCTGTTTCTATTTCTACCGCTTCACGTAAAAGTTTGTTCTTGGCTGTTTTTCCCCAACAGATATTGGGTAATCTGAGCTTCTTTTGCAGTGAGAACATAATACAACCTGTCTGACCTAGTTGACGGACGATCCCGTTTTTAGGTTGTCACCCGTGGTGACTGTAATTTGTTCCTTATGGAGTTCTCCAGGCCACACTGCATAATTTTTTGTTTTTGTGTTCGCCTTCTGGTACCTAGAGAATGCAGGAGGGGGAGACCTCTGCATGCTTCTAATTTTCATTTATTTATTTGTTGTTATTTTAGACTCTGACGTGCCCAGAGCTGTGGCAGATGGTTAAGCAGCATTATGGCTATGATCTGGGCCTGAATAATGAGGAGATGGAGAGTTTACAGGTGTCACCAGAATCGAGCGGGCAGACCAGGTAACTCGCTTTTATTCCTTGGCAACTTGAATGTGTTTTTCTACCTGATGTTAAAGAATGGTGTACAAGGTTTCTTATTTGGTCGATTAACAAATTTGGAATTAAAACACAGCCTGGTCATGAGGTCTGGATTTTCACTGCAGTATTTCACAAAACACCCTCCATCTTAAAAAAAAAAAAAACATACTAAAGAAATTCGGCATTGTGTATATTTGGGTTGATGACATCACAAGAGGCATATAAATCGAGCTGATACGTTGTTAGTTAAAATTATTGTGACTTTTGCCAGCTTTGTGCATAGATGCTGAAGCATTCAAGTTCTGTCTCAGTAACTTGGCGTTTGACGTTTCATGCTTGAGCCAAAGTTTGACTCATGAAGTCATCAAGGCAAAGCTGAAGCAAAAGTTAAAGATGACAATGAAAAGCTTCAAAACTTTAACTGTTACAAATGTTTCTATATTCCTATTTCAATCTTTCCATGTGTGCATATTTTTTACCACTCCTGAAGATTTTAAAACTGGAAAAGACATTTTTTTTGTATTTTGAAGCTCCACTTACAACCTGGTTCGATCCACCAGCATAAAATGCAAATACAGTAATATTCGATAGATTTGAATATAGGTTCAGACGAGGCTCGTTTGTCGAATTAAATGCACCCCTTGCAAATGACAGCCATTACGCAGGTATTATACATTATCATCATTTAGCCCATGTTTCTGTATTAAAAACTAGCTTTTTTACTGGTCTTTGTTGTGTTTTTATTAGCTGTAAGCAGAAAAGCAATATAATTAACAACAAATAAAGGCTTGAAAACATCAGTTTATGAGGAATTAACCTGCTATATGTGTTTCACTTAGATAATTCAGTTACTAAAAATAATGACCCTTTTAATAATCTTATTTATTGACTATGACTGTGCTTTCTTTGTCCGTCTTAAGACTTTGAACAGGAGAGTACCACTACGCCCCTGTCTTTCATAAACCTTCAGTGTGTTTTATTGTTTTCAGACGTTCCTGATATCCATGGAGTGATCCGACTAAGAGCTCAAACATTTTTCTGCAGAATTACAGGATATAAGGAAACACTTTGAATCAGTAATGAAATGGAAGAAGGGGACAAAATGGCAAACTGGGCTTCAAATCTGTGAAGGACTGAATTTTAAAGTATTTACAGATTACACTTTGTAGGTTAATATTTTTAATGACTTGTGGAAATAAATAGTCTTGAAAATCGTCGAATCGTGGATATTTCTACTTATTTTAGTTCCCATCCCCAAATGAAGATAGGACATAGAACTCTGATATGAATTTGTCTTATATGATGTCATCAGAGGCTTGTGCGAGTGGAAACTTTCTTTAGGGAGAGATACATTTTATCTCTATCAAATAACAAATTACAACAAAGTATCAAAACAAATAGAAGACCTGACCATGGCATGTTGTTTAGGGGAAGAGCTAAAGTGAGTTTGATTCTACAGGAAAGTTTGGCGCAAAGCTTTAATCAGTTTGTCTTTAGCCTGCAGCAGAAGCTCAGCGGTGGCAGTAGTGGTGGTGGTGATGATGGTCTCAGAAGACTGGAGTGGCCCAACAGCCTCCGCCTCCCGGTGGTGGAGCATGGTCCGTTGCAGAGCTCCACACCTCAAGGCGAGGACTTCCCCTCACCCATCAGCTCACCAAAGACTACCAACACGGTATCATCTTCTTCTCTTACATTATTAAGCATTTTCTTTCTTTTAAATCAACTTCTTAATAATGCTGTCCTTTTCCTGCAGGATGAGTCTCGCAACACCCCGTCTCTGCAGCAAAGTCCAGGTCTCTCATTGGACCGACGCATCCCAGAGCGTCTCTCCAAGCGTTCCACACAGTCTCTTGACCTCAATGCTAACGAGAACACGTCGGAGCAAAGTGGCTCAGAAAGCTTTGAAGAAGGTAGAACAGGCGAGCAAGGATGAGTCATTTTTCTTTGTTGTCGTTTCGGTTCATTATGTTACTCTCCTTTTTGCCTCCACCAGTAGAGGACCGAATTGGCAGGTCTAAGGAGCTTGGGCGACTGTTTGTCAACCGTGTTTTCCACATAAGCGCCAACAAAATGTTTGAGTTGCTCTTTACAGACTCCAGCTTCACTCATAGGTTTATGGACATCCGCAGGATTTCAAGTAGGGCCTTAAATCCATTTCTCTCATATTAAAACTAACTTATTCATGAAAACTTTTCTTTAATAAAAGTTGCCCTTTTTGTTTCTGCAGATCCAAGCTTTACTGCTTGGGAGAAGGACGACTCAGGAAACGAGAAGCGGATCCTGAACTATACTATAACCATCAATAACCCCCTGATTGGGAAGTTCTCCACTGCTACAGAGAACCAGGTGCGGTTCTGTCCGTGTTAATGGTTGAGCAGACGTGTAAACATGATTTTTGTTAAGCTTATTTGAGCATCATTTACTTCGCCAGACTCTGTACAAAGAATCCAGGGAGGGTCAGCATTACAGGGTGGATGCTGAAGTGTACACTCATGACGTTCCCTACCATGATTACTTCTACACACAAAACCGCTACTACATCATAAGCATCTCCAAGCGGAAGTGTCGACTTAGGTGATGAAGTGATTCATTCATTTGCAGACTTTTTATTGAAATGTAAATGGATCTGAACTAAAAACTTCCTCTTGTGCTGTTAGGGTATACTCTGACGTGAAGTACAGGAAGCCAACATGGGGTCTAGTCAAATCTTTTATTACCAAAAACTCCTGGAGTGGCATTGAAGATTACTTTAGACAGCTGGGTGAGTTTTTTCCTTTTGTTTGGACAATGCCAAGTCAAAAAGGGCTTGTCCTTTACTTTTTGTCCTCCAGTCTGTGATTTATTTTATCTTTTATCTGTAAGGAACAGTTTCCTCCATCACTGCGCCGCTGAATCATATTACTGCTGTGTTTGCAGGAAGGGCAAAGAATATAAAGGCTGATATTGCAGTCACTCTTATCAGCCACTTTGAATGACCGTCACACAAAGCTGCAGCTGCAAACCTTCCTTATCGTTTATTGTGTGTGGGTTAGTCATATCACTATGGAGAATTCAACTCTACTGCTATCTGGCAGTTGGTACCTGACAGTGCCAAGCTACCAAAACTTCAAATGTATTTTATTGGGATTTTATCTGACAGACCGACATCAAGTAGAGCATGATTGGGAATTGGGGTAAAAAAATGAAAGATAAAATATGGTTTTTGCATGTTACAGTCAGTTAAGTCTTTCGATGTATGTCTACCAGCTTCGTACATCCAGGGACTACATTTTTTGGTAATTCTTTGCAAAATAACTCAAGCTGAGCCTATTCAGTATGTGATAGAACAGTTGACTTCTGAAGGCCTTTGGTTGCAATGAATTTTATTTCTCTGTATCGGAGTAAACGGGGATGAATACAAATGCATGGCACAATTTAGAGATTTTTATTACATCTCCATTACCCAACAATTTATGTTGGTCTTTCACATGAAATCCTTATACTATTCATTTCAAAACTACTTCATTAATCCCAAAGGGAAATTAAATGTTGTTGGAGCTCATATTATGCAGGTTTCTTCAAAGAGCCGTTGTAGATGCTGATGGCTGTGGGCAGGAAGGATCTCCTGTAGAGTTCTGTCTTTCAGCAGATCTGATGAAACCTCTGACTGAAGACACTCTGTTGATTTACGACAGTCTGGGGAGGATGCTCAGGGTTCTCATAACGCTCTTCATTTTATGAAGAATCCTTCTTTGTCCAATGATCTCCAGAGGTTCCAGAGGAGTCTCCAGAACAGAACCAGCCTTCTTTATCAGCTTTTTGAGCTTTTTTAAGTCCCTGGCTCTGATGCTGCTACCTCAGCAGATGATGGCAGAAGAGATCACACTCTCCACAACAGACTTGTAGAAGATATGCAGCATCTTGATGGAAACACCGAAGGACCTAAGCTTCCTCAAGAAGTACAGTCTGCTCTGTCCCTTCTTGTAGACAGCTTCACAGTTGCTTCTCCACTCCAGTCTGTTGTTCAGGTGAACACCGAGGTATTTATACTTCTCCACCACCTCCACTTCTTGTTCCATGATGGAAATAGTGTTTGTAGATTTTAGGGGAAACAGGCATAGGTCAGTCTACTTTTTTGTTTGCATTCGCATTTTTTGTTCTGACTGCACTATTCAATGGTTAGGATTAATTGGAATGTATGTACCTGACTTTTGTGAAGTGCCTTGAGACAACATGTGTTGTGAATTGGTGCTATATAAATAAAACTGAATTGAATTCAAGGTGAGATGATTGTTTCCACAAAGTGGTCCACCAACTCCCTGTACTCATCTTCTTGTCCATCTCTGATCCACCCCATGACTGCAGAATCATCAGAGTATTTCTGCAGATGACTGGAGTCTGTCTTGTCCTGGAAGTTTGAGGCATACAGATGAAAAGGAATGGTGAGAGTACAGTCCCCTGTGGTGCTCCTGTGCTGCTGACTACCTGGTTAGACACACAGCCCTTCAGTCTCACAAACTGTGGTCTGTTTGTCAGGTAGTCTTTGATCCAGGAGATTGTTGAGGCCTCCACCTGAGTCTTCTGGAGTTTCTGACAAAGCAAATCAGGTTGGATTGTGTTAAATGCACTGGAGAAATCAAAGAACATGATCCTCATAGTGCTGCTGGCTTTGTCCAGATGAGAGTGGGTTTGTTGAAGCAGGTGTATGATGGCATCTTCAACTCCAACTCCACGGCTATAAGCAACCTGCAGGGAGTCCTGATAAGCGCTTGTTTGCTTACCCAGGTGGGCGAATAGGAGTCTCTCTAGGACCTTCATGATGTGGGATGTTAGGGCAACAGGTCTATAGTCCTTGAGTACTGATGGGTGAATTTTCTTTGGAACAAGGCAGGGAGTCTTCCACGACACTGGAACCTTCTCCTGGGTCAGGCTAAGGTTGAAGAGGTGCTGCAGAATCCCTCAGAGCTGCTCTGCACAGGCCTAAATAACACCATCTGGACCGGAACCCTTCTTTTGGTTCAGTCTTTCCAGCTCCCTATTCACCTGACTTCTAGAGACACACAGAAGGGGGAGGCAAAGGGAGCTTCTGATCTGGTTGAAGACAAACCTGTAGAGGCAGAAAGGGTCCATGGCTGAAGAAGATAAAACAATTTGAGGTTAACAGGAAATCTTTGGGACAAAGGAGGGTAGGATGTTTTCTTGGTTGTTGGCAGGAGATAAGAATGCTGAGCTTGTTCCTGAACTGAACCTATTGAAGAATGTGTTCAGTTCATTGGTTCTGTCCAGACTTCTATCTGTCCAATCCTCCATCTTGAAGCCTGTGATCTTCTTCATCCCTGACCACATATCTGATATAGTTTTGCTGAACTTGCTATCGAGCTTCATCCTGTACACCTCTTTCCTGTCTCTTATCTACAATAATATACAATGAAGCTTGTGATTGTAATGTGACAAGATGTGGAAAACTTAAAACTATAGTTTGAATAAGAGTGTAATGAACTGTGAAATCCATGCAAAAGCTGGATGTAGCTGCTGATTATGTATGATATGTATATTCTGCAGTGCAAAAACAAAAACCAAAGAGCAAAGTGTACCGGAGTCAAATTCCTTGTTTGTATGTACAAACTTGGCAATAAAGCTGATTCTGATTCTGAACATCTTGCATTACTTGCAGTAATGCTGAGTTAACTTCTTTGCTCAGAAAACCTTAATAGTGTTTTTTTTTTATTCTGGGTTTGGAAAATGTAGCAGTTTGTTTCAGATAAAATCAAGTTTATTAATCTTCTAATGTTTCGGAGAAATGGATACAGTTGTCATCCAAAGTAGATTAACAGAAAGTTCTGCCGCTGTCTGCAAAAACTCAACGAAACCAGAGGGGGGATTATTTTTTAATAAATGATTGCTTAGCCCACCTGTCCTTGTCTACATGTTTGTTTCCCTCTGTTGTCATAGAAACTGAACTGGTGGAGGAGGAGGCGGAGATGACCCAAGCAGCTGGTGAGGCGGGAAAGCTGGGAGGGCTTCGCCGGAGGAGGCGAACGTTAAGCCGGACCCTAGCAGATCACGGAAAGCCCAGCAAGCGGTACGGACAGGATCCTGAGCACAGAGACAGAAGCTTGGGTACTGACTTGTTTATCAAAGACTTAAAATAAAATAAAAATTGTAATTTTTAAAAAAAAATGTCCTAAATGTACTTTACCGACCTATATAGAGAAGGAAGTTAAGTAAAGTTGTGGTTTGCATGAAAATATTAGTTACAATTTGATGCCATTTGCATACAGTTGCTGAAGTGGGAATGCAGTTTGAAAAAAAAATGTAAAAGGGATTGCATTATTGCAGCTGAAGACTGTGGCAACATTAATCTCAAGCTTCTGTTACAAAATGATTCCTGTCCCTGGAAGGGAATATCCTGTTACAGTAAACCACTGCAAAGTGTTCTCATTGATTTAAAATACAGTTTTTTGTCTGCATACTAAAAAAAATTAAATGTGGTGCTGTGTTTTAGGCGCCGTGGATACGACGGGCCCACACAATTGGAGCACTACCGCAATAGTTGCTAGCATGAGTGTGATGTAAGTTGAGAAAACAGATGCAGCTGAATATGATGATTTTTATATTTGGGAGGATGTGTGTCTTTCCAGCTCATTGCAACCTTTCGTCCCTGCGTTGTTCATCTGATGCTGCTGCCTTTTCTTGTTGTTGTGACATAAACTCTGTGTTTTCTCCTTGTTTCAGTCTGTTGATCCTGATAGTACTGAATCTGGGCTTGTTTTTTAAGCTGTGGGCCATGGAGAACGTGGCTCAACGCATGTACCTGACGACGAAACATCGGCTGAGGGAGAGGATGGAAACCAGGTTGGATAAACTGTCTTTTTTTAACCAGCATATTAATATGGATATTCTATCAGGACAATCAGTAGTTGACAAGAGCTACTTAAACCCAGATGCGTCGAAGGTGATGACATGGTTTTTCTCATGTAAGACGTGTGGCATCAGCCGGAGTCTAAAGTTACTTGCTTTTCTGCTTGCATGCAGCATAAGTGTACCTTTTTATTGAATGCACAAAAATAATGGTCTCTTTCTGACAGCTTTGGATCACACTATGGTCCCACACCAGGGCCAGTTGTCAGGACCAATGAGGACTTACACCTACTAAAAACTGTCCTGCAGGACTCCATTCATCTTCTAGAACAAGTGAGATATGTGAACTGCTAACTAACATGCACTAATCATTCATTTTATTGGGATTTTATGTGATAGACCAACACAGAGAAGCGATAATTGAAAGCAGAAAGAAAATTATGCATGGTTTTTACCACTTAAGATAAAATGAGAAAAATGTGGTGTGCTTTTGTATTCAGGTCCCCTGAGCCAACGCTTTCTAGATTCCCTCTCATTGCAAATCTCCATTTAGAATGTCTTTACCAGCATTTCACTTAGATTTACTATTTTTGCCATTTTTTGCTTACATTTGCTTAATTTCTCTTTCTTTCTCAAGCTTAGTCAGATTTAATGGAGAGCATCTGTAAACATCTATTTATATATCCAAGTCTTGCCAAAGACAGATGAGTTTGAATTTAGGTTTGGACTTCAACTAGGCCATTCTACTAAATGAATGTGCTTTGATCTAAACCATTGTAGCTCAGGCTGTACGTTTAGTGTTGTTGTCCTGCTGGAAGGTAAACCTTGGTATCAGTCAATTATTTTGCACGTTTTCTTCTAGAATTGCCCTGTATTTAGCTCTGTCTTTTCATCTCAACGACCAGCTTTCCTGTCCCTGCTTAAGAATCGCATCTCAACAGCATGATGTACTCGTTTGGAAAAAAAAGGGGAAAAAAAAAAAAGGGGGGTTGTTCCAGGGTAATGTCCATTTGGGTTTTTACTACAAATTGTTTTCCCTCTAGTTCCAAAAGTTCATTTTTAGTCTGTGTTTGACCAGAACACCTTCTTCCACGTTTCGTTGTCCGATGAGCTAACCCCTCCCTCCTACTTCCCTATGTCTAAGGGATTCCCAAACCAGCTCTCTCCACGGTCCGGACTTCCTAAACCTGAAAGTCTCACTAAGCGGTTCACTGAAAGTTCGTTTAAGGGGTGTCGGAAATGACTCGCCTAGCCTCTGACAGCCTACATCCAGAAGTCCGGGCCCTTCTTCAACCCGGGGGTCGGACGACTGGTAGCCCAAACCGCAGTCGTTCACAGTCCGACAAACACTCCTGTTAACGGCTGCTCATTCCCTAATATTACAAAGGACTTGGGGTAAGGGGGCTAGGTAATTTTAGTGACTCGCACGAGCCCCAAAGGGGCGTTGTTTTAATTTACTTCAACTTGAAAGGGCCCTAAAAAAACCTCCTATAATTTCTTAAACCAGGCAAAAAGACTTTTTACCACCCAATGAAAAACCAAAAAATAGGTGACTCAATAATTGAATGTCCACCATTTTAACTAGAATTTATATGCTTTCTTTAATAGTAACCTTTTGCGGGGGTCAGTAAACGCTTAAAATTCAGCAACAAAAAATTAAATAATAGAAATAAATCAATCAATCAACCTGTCTTTCCTGATGCTAAAAACGGGGTTTTTGGGGAAGGCATTAAAGCGGAGGCTCGTCCATGCCCCAATGGGCTGTTCCTTAGGAAAACCAACGAGGTTTCTTGAGGGGATACGATTTGATCTTCAGTTTTCCCCCTTTTTAAGTGGCAGGGCACTGATGCTCCAGGCTTCGATGGTTTAAACAGAAATTTTGCTGTCATATGTCTTAGAGGACAATGGCTTCCAGAGGCTAAGAGTTGAAGGAAAACCCCGGGGACATAATTGAGGTTTTTTTCAGGACTTCCAGAGCCTGAGACTTAGAGCAATCAGTTTTCACCGATCAAGTTCCCTCTGTTGTCCGGGATAAAAAGGCTGTAGATGAAATCAGATTTTTTTAATTTTGAGGCACAGTCCTTCGGCCCCGGGGTTATCCTCTTTTTAAAGCAGTTGATCAGCAGGGCTGTGTCTCTGGTACTTCTTCCATCTAAGCCTCTTTTTCTCCGTCCGATCTTGTTCACTGGTCTTCTGCGAGGAAAAACAACCCCGTTCCTCCCTTCAGCTTTGTTTTTTATAGTGCTTGACACTTTCACCAGTCAGCTCCTTATTAGGCTTTCCAGTTATTGCCCAATCTATTCAGCTCAACCTCTTGGTTATTGCACAATACTTTAGTCATGGTCATTGTGACTTACTGGTTCCTGTTTTTCCGGCCTTGGAGCCACGCAGCTTGCTGTAGTCGCATCCTCCCTTTTTCCCATTGTCCTTTAAAGGTTCTCTGTCAGCATACAGCTGGCTCTTGTAACTCTTAGTCATCCTGTACTTCTTTCCCTAATCTGCTCAGTCTTAAACTTTACACAGTATCACACATTCCATTCTCAGCTTTATACATTTACTTTAAGACACAGTTATAAAAGCATCACTTCATTCTTTTTATCGAAAACTAATAATCAACATTATATCTTTCATATATGGTTGATTGAGAAATTTAAACCTTAATGTTTTGTATTTATTATCAATTCTCAATCATATTTCAATCATTTGTGTTCTAACTTGATAATCAAAGATTACTTGTTTCATTTATTACTTATAAAAGAATGGAAAATCATCATACATCATTTCTTTGGATACACTTGTTTATAGTTCTGCAAAAGATAAGACAGTTAATATTTATCTGCACACAGGCCTCTCCAGTCCTCTCAGCTCCTGAATATGAGAACATGCCCGCTTCACTCTGCACTGCTTCAACTGTATTTTTTAATAATTGTTGCATGGATTACACAGAAATATATCTTTGTAATTTTTATAGATTTAAGTACTTCATGAATGCTGCATGGATTACATAGAATGATCTCACCTTATTTTGACACACGTTTGCTATGTCTCCAACATGTTATGGGAAATCACAAGCAGGACTTCTAATGGCAGATTCTTCCACCTGAGCTGTGAATCTCTGCAGCCTCTCCAGAGTTACCATGGGCATCTTGACTACTTGTCTGAATAATGCTCTTTGTTTGGGTGGACGTCCATGTCTCAGTAGATTTGTAGTTGTATCAAACGGTTTCCAACTTTTAGATGGATTGAACAGAGATTGTCAGGGCTTTAGATATTGTTTCATCACCTAAACCTGTTTTAAACTCTCTAACATTGTCCCTGATCTGTCCGCTGTGTTCCTTGGCCTCCATGATGCTGTTTGTTTGTTCACTGATGTTCTCTAACAAACTTCTGAGGCTTTCATAGATGAGCTGCATTTATACTGTGAATGAATTGCTTGCAGGTGGACCCAAAAAGCAGGTTATTTCTAAACATTTGGCTGCACTGGATTTTATGTAAGGGTACTAGAGTAAATGGGGCCAAGTACAGATGCACCACAATTTTCAGACTTTTAATTATAAAATCTTCAAAACTATGTTCGGTGTCATGTATCAACACTTGTCTCCTTCCACTTCACAAATATCACATGACATTCCAATAAAACACGTTGAAGGTTGTGGTTTTAATGTGACAAAATGTGGGATGGCTCAATGGGTGTGAATACTTTTTGCAAGGCAGGGTATGTAGCTGTTTTGATTTTAAACCCTGAAGCATATTCCTTACTAACTTAGTCTGATGTTCTTCTCCGCAGCTCCGTACCTCTCTGATTGTGCTCCAGCAGAACTTTGCTATGGCCAATCGAACAGCAACACAGCAGTGACCTTATCCACAACCCAGGGCACACCATGAAGCTGTGTTCACATCCGTGCTGAAACCTAACAGCCTGCTGCAGCAGACTCCCTCAGAGGAGACCTGGTATCCACAGCTTTGTTGCTCCGCTGGCGTCTCCAGACTCCAGAGATGCTACATGTTGCCAGGGTTGCAAGCCAGCATCTAGTGAACATCGAGCAGCAGGTGTACATTTCTTCAGGTTTCTGTTTTTTAAACAGTGGCATCTGCAAATATTTATACTTTATACTTATACTGGTTTTTAGCTTTAGTAAGTGCTTTAATATTTAAGTATTTTAACTTTTGCACAAGTCTTGTGAATATCTCTGAATCTTGTTTTAATAAAAACTGTTTAATCAGTGACTCAAACCTGAAGGTCTACTTGTTCTTCAGCAATCATAAATCATGTAAATGACCGTTTTGGTTTAGGTGTTTTTTTTATTGATTACATGTTTGTGATTATCACATGCCTGGCCTATATCACTGTGTATTTTTAAGAATTATTTTTTGTATGCTCTGATTTTGAATTATAAAGGGGGAAACACTTTTTCTTTTATCTGTTGGTGATGCACAATAAAGTTGAGCCAGGTTTATTGTTTACAGTGTTCTGGAAAAAGGAGAGCAGAGTTTCATTCAGTTCTACACAGGCTTTTATAGGTGTTTATATGCTTACTACATTAAAAAAGGTTCAGATTTATTCTTTCCTGTACAATGTGTCGCACCCTTTTTCTGCTAATTGGGGGATTTCTGTATATGTTCACTCCTTTGCGTTTGTCCTTGCAGATTTTAGGTCCTTAAAGTTAAAGCAAGCTGGTTGCAAGTTCTTTTAGTTTGAACACTAAGGTGTTTTTAAAGACTAGCTGAACTTAATATCCTTCTTGAAATGGGAAAGAATAAATGATTAATGAAACTAAAACCAAATGTCTTATTTCCCTGTCTCACAGAACCAAAACAACACTGCTGAGAGTATTTAATTATTGATTAGAACACTGTGTCCTCTTTGCTAAAATATATATTGCTCTTTGTGTTAGTCTTTGTGAACCATTGTAGAGTATAATACAGATACAGCAGGATTGCATTACAGAGTATTCCCTTTACACCAGTTAAATATGTACAATCCTAACTAGAATGAGAATTAAGTTTTATCTGAATACTGAGTGCCATAAACTAGACACATTTGATTTGAGAGTTTGGATATTTTACCATCATAAAGAGGGCTTACAAACATTAGTAAAATTTAAAATACTCCTCAAAAAGTAGACGATGCCAAACGTTTTGGAGTAGCAAAAGCAAAAAACGTTTGGTTTATTTTACATTCTTTTTGCTCAGCCAATGGTGCTTAGCTTAGTTTAGCTTCAGTTTAGCTTAGCTGACACTGATTCTAACAAAAGGTGTAATAATGGCTGACTAACTGATATTTGGCTAACTGTATTTTCTGTCATATAAATAATTTTACTACCACGTTCTAAATTATTTTTTATTTGAATATAGCACATGCAATAGATATAAATCTACTCTGCATAGTTTGGTATGCAGACTATATACATTAGGAATAACTTGAGATAACTCTGACCACAGCAAAGTGTCTTCAGTATGATAACTGGCGTGTGTTGAATATGCATCAGTAGGCTTTGGTGCCACCCTTCGGTGCACTGGTTTGAGGTGAAGCCATAACAATAGTCTAAAAGGGGTTAATCTAAAAAAACAGTTGAACCTTCACTTTTAAGAGAACCCTATGAATGATTGTATTTTTTTACTTTATGTTTAACGAACAAAAATCCTGTCTCAACTGAAAAATCCCATGCTTCTGACACCATGTGTGATGGACTGAGTTTAAAAGCAGGAGTCGTCACAGGAATCAATACAGAAAAGGGTTTTTATCTTAACTCAAAAGTTATATTTACAAAATAATGCAAAAATAATAACTCATAAAAAGAGGTCAAAGAAGCAAAACTGAACTCTGGCAAAAAAAACTTGAACTTAACAAAATGTTACTCATTTTATTTGTCAAATGCATATTTCAACATCTTAAACGTGTTATTCTGTTTGGACATGTGAAAAACTAGGTTGGGAAAATGAAGTTACGTTTTTTTCATGAAAATAAATTCTTAAACAGAATTTGAGATTTAGGAAACCTTTATTCTTTTTGTCAAAACACAAAAAAAACATTGGCTTATTTCATCTTTGGGCCCCCCTTAGATTTACAGTAGGTGACACAGTCTCTAGATTGGTCTAAACCAAATTATTCTGCACTGATTACAGATAAAACAGTTAGTGAATAAGATTTTGTTATCACCCTTTGTGTAAAGGGGACACAGCCTAGGCGCGCCCAAGGCCCCATTCATATCACAACCGCCCCTGGTGGTGGTGGTATGCGCTGCAAATAAAAGTTAAAAACAAGCAATGATTTTAGTCTAAAAGGGAAACCGAACGATGTGCTTAAATGCTGCAAAGTGTTTATGATTTTTCTTTTGTACTTAAAAAAAAACAATTATGTGACAGTAGAAGTTCTGGGCGGGGAAAGTCTGCCTCATCAGGAAGGAAACGGTTCCTTTCTCCTGGACAGCCGCTGGACTCCGCTGTGCCAGAACCAGGAAGCCGAACTCGACGAAAGCTCTCTGCGGACACTGACACTTGAATACGGTCATTATCCTTCAGCAGGGGCCGGTGTTCGGGTGATCTGCACCGAGCCTCGTGTAGCGGAAACAAACGCCGGATACGACCCCGCGGCTGGCAGCACCGAGGCTTCCTGAGGAGGACAGAGCCGACGCTCAGGTGGAGGCGGAGGGGAAACCAGCATGTAGTTGTCCGGTGTTCAGGTAGGTTACGCGTAGGTGGAAAGACCTGCCGGTGTCTACGGGGAGAGAAGAGCTAATAAGGCTGCCAGGGTTATTTAACTCTGCAAACTCCATTTAAAATGTCTTGTTATTCCTTTTAATGTAGGAAAAGCAGTTAATTTAGCAGTGCAATGAAACTTTATTATCGTCTTAGCTTTTTATATAAAATTTACTTACATCTACTCTAATAACACAACAAATTAAAGTCATTTCAGCTTTTAGGTTCATATGATGTGTAATCTACAGCTTTCCACCTTAAAAACCGTAAGTTATTCCTTTTATCAAATACTGCCTATAAATACTGCCTAGGGGGGCATGGGCAAAAGCAGAGGCTCACCCAGGATGCCATTGACAAAACAGCTGGATTCTTCATATAATATATATATAAATGAATAAATACAGGCTCTACTTCTTTTATTACAATCAGACATTAAATCATACCAAACCATTCCTGTTTTAGGTCAACAATGATGGCCAAGATTATTTATATTTAGTGAAGCCAGGATGAAAGAGAGTTCAAATTACTTTCTTCAAATTTAGAAATTTACACTAAGATTGCTATGACCTTCTGTAGGAAACGTTGCAGAAGAAGATCATTGTAGAAGATAATAAATCAATGTATGACCAGCTTTTTGCATTTTTCCACAGGTACTGTAATAATTTATCTTCTGTGATGAGCTCCAAGTCTTTGAGATTGGTAGGCCTCCTTGCCATCACTCTAATCTGCTGTTTCCTGCAAGTCAGGACCGCTCCAAAACATTACTATTACTTCCAGTCAAAGGAAACATGTTGGTGAAATTAAATGATTACTGTAAATCTAAATCTGGCTAAATAATTTTGGCCTTAACTGTTTAGTGTTAACTTGTTTAATCTTTTCTGATTGCAGAGTCGTAGGTGGTGTAGGTCCTGTAATGACAGTTTAGCCATTTTGGAGACTTCGTTTAGCATCTTGCAGTCTGCTCTTGGGGTGTAATTGCTTTGACCGACAGACTTTGGGCGGGTTGGAAGTTGCTTGGCTTGTATTCCCCTTCTCAACTATTTTCGGGTTATTGCTAAAGCTGAGCTAGCAACATCATTACTTTAAGCATGTACATTTGGAGAACAATCACATTTTGGTGTTCATATAGTCTTCTAATGCTTGCTTGGCTTTAGCATGATGACACAGAAAGATCTTTAGTTGTTAAATACGGATTAATTAGGTCTGTGTGCATCAGAGCTTACTCTTTTTTTTTTAAAATTCAGATAAAAACTGATTCAGGGTTGCTTGGTGGAGGTGTGATGCACGGTTGCCTTGCAGCAAAAAGGTCCCGGGTTTGAATCCCGGCCTCTCTCTGCATGGGCAACATGTGCATCTTGTCACTCTGCATGCATGGATTCTCACCGGTAGACTCCTTTTTTCTCCCACAGTCTAAAAACATGCAGGTTAGGTTAATTGGTTTCTCTAAAATGCCCTTAAGGTATGAGTATGTGTCTGCACGGTGGTGTGTCTCTGTGATGGACTGTCCAGGGTGTACCCCGTCTCTCGTCCGATGACCACTGGAGATAGGCGTCCTTCAAGACCCTTCAAGGATGAACGTGTTTTGACGATGAATGGATGACAACTGATTCAGCTTTTTGGCAATGTTTTTGACAGTGGCTTACTAAAAATGTACTAGAGACAACTCAGCAGGTCTAGAAGGATTCAGGCTGCAGTCAGCAAGTCTCATGGTTACACGGTTCTAGGTTCCTAATCTTAATCCCACCTGCAGAGGCACTCAAAGATCTGCAGCTGTCAGAGCACAGCACGACGCAGACAGGAAACTGCTGTCTCCCTCAGTAGCGGTATGAATTGTTGGATTAGTATTTGTTTAATTTTGACAGAAGAGCAGATGTGCTGTTTGAAGCTGCCTGATGTCCATTAATCTGTACATGTAAGCCAGTCTGTCCTCTTTTGGGATGCTTCTTGTGAGCTTGTTGTGAGGTGCCTTTAGGCTCTATTGCTGACTCCTGCAACCTTTTATTAAACATATTGGTTGGATTATTAATGACCACTTGTGTTAGCTCACCGTCATGCTGTCTGTGGGTCAGAGGCTCATTCTGACCTCCTCAACACAACTGGATCTCCCACTGCAGGGAAAGGCTTCACTCATACCCCAGATGCTCACTTGTATGTCATCAGTTTGAATGAGGTGACATTGAAGACCTGTAGTTGTTATAAATGCTGACAACACCTCAACCTAAATCCGTCTGAGCTTTAAAAAAGCCAGTGGGCGGAAGCAGTGGAAGGGCTGTCTTGCTGTGAATCATTAAAAGCATGACAGATGTGTGGCAGATGTGTGGAAAGTGGCCGGATCGGGTAAGGTCGAGTGAAGGGGCTTTAATTTGCAGTGATGTGTGGGAAAATGGTTTTGAAACTGCTCCATCGTCTAAAACGTGCAAATGGTTGATAATCTGCTGATTAAGTGATTATTTCAGCAGAGTGGACTCGGAGTCATTTTGGCTTATTGTTTTCTTTCCTGGGGTTCATCTGCCACTTTTCACATGACTTAACTGCTGATCTCATCTAGACTGGCTTGGAAAAGTAATTACACTCCTTGAGCTGAATATAAATGCATGGAGCACTTGTTTCAACACAATTGTGAAAACCATTCTTTCCTTCTACTTCACAGTCATGCACTTCTTTGTGTTGGCAAGTTACATAATGTAACTTGCCAACATGTGGAAATGTTCAAAGGGTATGAACACTTTTTGCAACGTATAATTTGAACGCTCACTTGAATAACTCGCCAGTGGATGTGTTCTGTCTCTTTGACGCATCCCACAGGCTGCGGTGCCATCGGCCATGAATGAGCGAGCCAAGAGGAAGCTGAAAGAAGAGGGGAAGGAGGAGGTTTTGTGCTGCTGCGAGTATGTGAACAGACACGGGGAGCGCAGCCACGTTGCGGCGTGCTGCTGCGACTGCGAGGACCTGGACGACGCCTGCGACAGGTGAGAGGAGGTCGATATGACTTGGACTCAGTTAGCTTGGAGGTTTTTGTATAATATTCTTGACAAACGCTAAATGGAGGGTTTGTCAAGTTGTTGTTTTAACCCAGCAACATTATGAAATCTTCAAGCGGATCAGTTTGGGACATTTGTACTAAATTTTTAAAGAGTGATCGACTGTTGATCAGAAATCTACTTAGTCTAATAATTTCTTTATAAATCAACATACATGTTAGAAATATTTAACCTCCTATAATGATCAGAATTTAGAAACTTTAAACACTTTAGGTCTTTCTTCTTCTTAAAAAAAATTAGATTCAACAGTAATGATTAAAAGACATTTATAGAAACTCAAAACCCAGATAAATAAATTATGCACAGTCCAAAGGGGTAAAGGCTGAAGCATCAGCTTATAAATGCATACTCTTCAGAATTAAGTCAGGTTCTCTTTTTTATGTTCCCAAACTAAACCTTTTTTTCTCTGAATTAAGTGTATATTCATTTAATATTGATGAATCAAAAAGAAGTTTCTTTAGGTTGTATTGCATGATGTACCGTTTTTGTAAAACCGCCTTGTCACAGTTTTTTGACTCATACTAATAATATCAAATCCAGAATTGGACTAAAAAGCACTGTCATGATTCAGAAAGTGCAGTCTGTCTCTGTCCTTGGGTTTTATGTATGAGGATATAGTAACAGTGATTTGGTCTTTAACAGGTTAAACTACTTAAATCTTACCTGTGCACCAAAACGCAACAGATTCCAGAATCCATTATTTAATAACCAAAGAAGAAGGTGAAATGCCTGGAGCATAAAGCTGTACGGCAACACAATGCCAGAGTGGAAAGAAATCACCCATGTCATTGTGAGGAGCTAGAAGATCATTTCAAGGTCCCCACCAAGGCCAGACCAATGCTCAGAAACAGTCCCAGAAATCCAAGAGCTCCACCTCTGATACTACAGGCAGTTAGCTTGTAGAATATTTAGATTAATCGCAGTACAAATTGAGAAATATTGAGCAAGTATGGCTTGTTTAGAAGAGAAAGAATCATCTCTCGAAAGATATTTGGCAGCATAACTTAGATTTAGTTGAGACCAGAGTAGAGGCCAAAATGCCAGTGCCATGTTCAAGGAAAACCAAACGCAACATATCAGCACAAACACCTCATAATGGACTTTAAGTGAATCCAAAAAAGCACGAGTGGACAAAAAATTCCTCCACTGTGATGTGAGAGACAAATAAAGACATGCATACAAATTAAACAGCTTAGTTAATCCTGCTAACTCCAAGCTAGCGAATCATGACGTGTGCTTAGTGGGGGGCAGTATTTTTCCTTTTGGCCTCACCTTTGTTTTAAATAAAGTCCGTTTGGAATCTGTGGAGGAGGAAAAGAAGTTTATTAACGTGCTCAGTTTTGTTTGATAAAATGAAACTGAGACCTGTTTGACCATTTATGATGAACTCAAACCTGATAGAAACTGTAGAAAAGTTACTTTACCAGGTTTTTATGTTTTTTTTTGTTTGTTTTTAAGGTTTCTGAAGAGAGAGCCTCAGAAACCTGAATCCTTGTCGCATGTGGCTGCAGTCGTCTCTGACCGGATCCGTGTACCCTGGTTGTGGGGCGGAGCCCGAAAACTGGATCTGTCCATCATCCCTCCTCTTGTCCTTCTTCCTGGGCTGCTGCACCTCGCCGCTTTCCACCTCCTGCTCGGTGTGCTGGTTCTGATGGCTCTGCCCGGCCTAGTGTTGTGGTACTACTTCTTCACCCACCGCAAAAAGGGACGCACGCTCTTCTTCCTCAGCCTGGCCCTCTTCTCCTTGGGGTACATGTATTACCTGTTCATCTCAGAGGTGTTTCCACGTGGGCATGTTGGTCAGTTTGAGCTGGCAGCTGTAAGTTTAGGGGTCATCCTCACCCTGCTGGCTCTTATCCACACCAAGAGAGATCCTGGCATCGTTCGGCTGGACAAACCTGCTGTCCACAGCACGGTGATGTATTACAGGCCCCCTGCAGACAAAGACTTTTCCTTAAGCGTGGGGGCGCAGGAAGTGTCAACGGCTGCAGTCCACCGGACGGGATCATCGGAGGAGGAAGGGTTGGAGCTGAAGGAAAGTAGCCGGAGAAACTGGTGTTCAGTGTGCAGGATCGTGCGGCCGCCGAGGGCGGGACATTGTCGGATCTGTGGTGTTTGCGTGCTGCGTCTCGACCACCACTGTGTCTGGTGGGTTTCATTCATTTTGTCCCCAATCTGAAATGTGCAAAACTTTACCTTCAGTCTTGGTGGACTGATGATAAAGCATTAAAAACAAGAATTGGGAGCACGAGTTAGCATTTATTTTGGATTTTGTTTTTCTTTTACACAGGATCACATTAAGATACACATCCTAATATTAGAAAAACATCCTTTACTTAGGTTCTGGAATAATCTGGGCTGATTTTATTTTCAATCCACCATCTTCTTGGCAGAAAAGATACAGTTAATTTAATCTGGTAGGTTTCTTGGCAGAGACTTGGCTTTTAAGCATTGCTCTCAGATTTTCCGGCCGGTTGAGGATGGGACCGTTCCAGGAGCTTAATCTTATCCTGCTTTATCATTTGTTTTTGTGATCCTTGTCCAGGTATGTCTACATTTCATCTACCTAGCTAGCTTGACCTGAAGATACGTTAAAGCATTTGGAGATACTCCTCCGTCAATATTCAGTCCACTTTGTGCAATGCACCAGTACCACTATCAGCCAGACAGACCCTCAGCATGATGCTACCACCACCATGCTTGGCCATTCATACTGTGTCAAAAACATTATTCTTGTTATTTTAGATTTTTTATTTTTTGACTCATCTGACCATAAACGTGTACTCCAGAAGGCATTTGGCTGCTCCATGTGGGCAGTGGCAATCCTGTGTTTTACTTGATTTGTATATTTCGGAGAAGGGGCTTTGTTCTTGGCTTGTTCAAGGTCGTTTTTGAACATCATAACCTACTTTCTTTCTTCTAATAGAATTAGTTTGGTTCAGGTGAGTGAAATTTGTCACAAGTGGGCGTTCCAACAGGACGACTATCCTGAACACGTGGAATGGCTGAAGCAGGCTAACATTAACCTTCTGATTCTAACTCAGTTTAACATTTGAGAATTTGAAAAACTAGTCCACACCAAGGAACCAGCAGAAAGCTTTACCAATTCTGCCACATATCCAGCCAGAAGTATTACAGAAGCTTGTTGATGGCCATGAAATCTGTTTAGCTTCTCTGAAATTTGGTTTAAATGGGGAGATAGATAGATAGATTCATTGATTCATTCCTGGGCCTTTTTGGCTTCTAGAAACTTAAAGTTCTATGTTCTATAATTAAAACACTAAAATGAGTATATTTGCACCTATGATGAGTGTAAACCTCTGACTGGAGTTGTGTCTTGCCGCCCTTTCAGTCGTTGAATACCATGTATGTTATATAAGGTAAATGATCCAAATAGATATAGTCCAAAAACAGAGCCAGCGTTTCCCTACTGGCAACAGTTCACTCCATAGTGTGCTCCTTCTTGTGTCTGCAGCTTGCATCCGTTAGGTTTCATTGTGGTGTTTGGTCTGCTTGTGTGTGTGTGTGTCTTTACTGTACCTGTGTTTGTCCTGGGGCAGGATAAACAACTGTGTGGGCCAGGCCAATCATGGGAGCTTCCTGCTCACCCTCGTCTTCTTCCTGCTGACGTCCCTGTACGGCATTGGCCTGGTGCTGCGGAGCGTGTGTCCACAGCAAAATGTCCTCACTGCCTTACTCTACTGCCCCGGGGTTTACAACCAGTACAGGTTCCACTCGATCCACTTTCCTATTTTTTAAAATGTCAACTGTATGATATGCTGCCATTTTAGGGTACATCTTATCTGTAAGTTTCACCAGACTCTTAAGTACAGCCCAGGAACCCTGTGTACATTGGCATGTAAAAGTATTTATACCTCTTGAGTTTTTGCACATTTTTTCACTTTTCAACCACGAACGTCAGTGTGTTGTATAGGGATTTTAAATGATAGACCAGTAGCCCATAAATACAAACTCCCAACTCCATTGAAGCTCAAACCATAAAATAATTTGCAAATCCAGTTGAGCCTATGCAGTTGAGCCTATGCAGTTCAATACAGTACAAAGACAAGATATTTATTAAACATCATTTCTTCTTTGCTATTCCAGTACATCCACTTCAGTTATGGACTACTTTGTGTTGTTGTGTCCCACAAGATCTCAGTAAAGTACATTAAATCTGAGGTTGTAACACGAGAAACAAAAGTTCACATGCAGTGGCGCAAAACGCGTGACCCATATTCAGAGGCTTCAGTCCTCGACGCAGCCCGTCGTGAGTTCGGCTCCCAGCCCAGGCAACCTCTGCTGCAAGTCTTCCCCCTGTCTCCACCCCTTTCCTGTCAGCTTTCTGTCAAAAAACAGAGAAAAATAAAGGCCACTAGTGCTGCAAAAACATTGTAAAAATGTTCAAGTCCTATAAATACTTTTGCACTTCACTGTTAATTCCAAATACATAAGATCCAAGAATTTGAGTAGGATCCACTTTCTTTTTACCGTGGCTGTATTATATCAAATTGTGAGACACTCTTATTGTGCACATTTTCAATGAAGTGTAATCTTTGTGTGACAGAGGTGCTGGCCTCCGATAGCTCTGCACACTCCTGTTTCATGAGGATTTCAGCTTGTCCTTCAGTATTTATTAATGTCGACTGCTGCAGCCTCTGCATGGCCACCAGCTCAAACTGTGGTCTTTTAGAGATTTACTTGAAAGTACATTCAGACTTGACTCATAGGTAATCAGTGTGTAGGCTTACAAATGTTAACATAATTCAGCATTTCTGTGTTCCTTTGATTTTAGTTGATACCAGTCAAAGATATCCAGCTGGACTTAAAGTTCCAACTCATACAAATGGATGTAAAAACCTTGGTTATTATAGTAGATGATTGGAGATTTTATGACAAACATTGGGTCAATGAAATCTGCTCTATTTAGATTCCAGAACGCTCTAGCTGCAAATGACTTTTCCTTTCTGTGTTCTCCAGCTCTGCTCTTTGCTTCACCTGCGCCTGGTACAGCAGCATTGTGACCGGCGGCCTCCTGCATCTCCTTTTAGTGCAAGTGATCAACATCAGCTACAACGTGACGGAGCGGGAGGCACGAGTCGCACTGAGGGAGAAAACGGCCCGCAGCGCCTGCTGGGGGCTCGTCGTGGACACAGGCGTTTACTCAAGAGGTCTGTGGAGCAACTGGTCCGAGTTCATGTTCATGGGGGACAAACTGAAGCCTCCGTCTCCAACAGACTTGGTGTAAGAGATAAAAGAGGAATGGTAGCAACACATCCGCTTCTGTGCACCAGATGGCAGCATTGCCACTTCGTCTAAAATAGCCTGGCTCTGTTGAGAGTGAACATGTCTCCAGCAGTCAGTGTTGCTCTTAGGTACTTTGACATTTAGCAGTACTGCTTCCCACCTCAACACCACACATTCACTGCCATTAAAATGACTAACAACTGGGACCTCAACTGCATGTTTGGAGCTAACGGCAACTTGGTTACACACAACTATCACTGTGGATGTCTTCCTTTGGACTTGGACTCTGACTTTACGTTTCGGTTACATTCCAGTCCCTCGGTAGAAACCTGTAGTTAAGCTCTCAGCAAAACATTTTCCTACAGCCAAATATTGACAGGGAGATTCCTCTGGATTTTTGGGGGATTTTATGTTATAGATCAAGACAGCATCATGCATAAAAGAGAAGTGGAAGTATAATGATACGTAAATAACTAAAACTAAAACAAAATGTGAGAACATTTGTTGGTAAACAGGATCGTGAAGACCAGGGAACACGATAGGCAGGTCAGAGTGAAGCTTTTATTGAAGTTTATATTACAAGCTTTGAACATCTCACAGAGCTCTGTTCAATCATCTGAAAATGTAGAGTGTGCCACAACTGCAAACCTACCAAGACATGGCGGTCCACCTAAAGTCAATTCAAGTTTATTTATATAGCGCTTTTCAGCAACAAGGCACTCAAGGCGCTGTACATAAGGAAAAACATTACAATGATACAGAAAATAACAAGACGAAACAACAGAGGTAATTTAAAAAGAATAAAGAGAATAGAATGATGGATAAGAAAATGAAAGGAAAGTTGGACTGAAAACTTAACTAATAATGTTTAGATGGCACAGTCAAAGGCCACTCTAAACAAATAAGTTTTTAACCTTGATTTAAAGCAGCTTAGGGTTTTGGCGCTTTTACAGTTTTCTGGGAGTTTTTTCCAGATTAGTGGGATTAGATTAGATTAGAACTAAAAGCTGCGTCTCCATGTTTGGTTCTGGTTCTGGGTATGCAGAGTAGATTTGAGCCAGAAGACCTGAGAGGTCTGGGTGGTTGATACACTGACAACAAGTCTGTAATGTATTTTGGTTTTAAGCCATTCAGTGATTTATAGACTAACAGAAGTTTTTTAAAGTCTATTCTCTGAGCCACAGGGAGCCAGTGTAGGGACTTTAGAACCGGGGTGATGTGCTCCACTTTCTTAGTTCTAGTGAGGATGCGGGCAGCAGCGTTCTGGATCAACTGCAGTTGTCTGATTGACTTTTTAGGCAGGCTTGGGACAGATGGCATTAATCGGAGAAGCAGCCAAGATCTTCATGGTAACTCTAGAGGAGCTGCAGAGATCCAGGTCTCAGGTCATGCACTCTACAAACCTGACCAAATGTATAGGAGAAATCCCAATGGGCAATTTGCCAGAATCCAAGTAGGGGACTTGATAAGTATATGAACGAATGTGATATTTTAGATGAAATCAAAAACATTTGTGGTGAAAAGTAACACTCCACATAACCCTGAATATGTTATCCTAGCTGTGAAACATGAGTGGCAGAACCACTTCCTCCACTTAGAAATGGCAGCTTGTTTCGGAAGATTTTCAGCTGGAATTCACTCAATGACCAAGAATTAATTATTTGTATTTTATTTTGAAAATTGTTGAGTTCAAACCAGGTGAACAGGTGAAGATCTAGAAAATGTATCCCAATAAACCAAAATTAACATGTCTTACTAGAGATTTACCTTGAAGTAGAAAATACCCACATTAAAACTCACAAAATAAACATATTTAAAACTCCATTTAGTGATAATTTTAACCTTACACTTTGGCAGCTTTTAACTCCTTTTAAATAAAAAAAATATCATTTAGCAAATTACTTTACCCTTTAATACCTTTTTAAAATGCTTATTGTTAACTGCACTTTGATAAATATAAACCACTTGCCTTTAAAAATCACATGGCCTAATATGTTAGTCCACAGCTCGAAGACACGGTACAATCGAAAGCTCTCAGACTCCCTCTTCCTTTTTTTTTTTTGAATCAAGCCTCAGTCCAGCAGTCTATTTTCCCAGGGCCAGATTTTCCCAGCACGTCTATCACACACACAGTTTGCTGCTTGCTGTCCTGTGAGCGAGTGCCTCCAAACTCCCCTGGTCAGATCCTTCCCACCTGGAGCAAACAGCCTGCTGCTTCCAGGCTGGGAGACACACCCAGACCTGCAGATCAGCTCAACAATCATGCTGTGGGGATGCTGTCCATTAAGCCCCTATTCCACACAGACCATGAATAACACGCTAAGAATGTCAAGGTTTTAGGATTCTTAGTTGAATCGTAATAAGTTTCTGAATTCGTAAATGATTTATATTTCATTCTTAGTCAGTTTATGCAATTCTTGAGCCATCTGCTGCCGAACTCCCGATCCCCAAAAATGTAAATTAATTCTTAACAAATTCAGTGGTCGATCTTAGGTGTCCTAATCAATTCTTAGGCATGTATTCTTAACTCAGTCTGGGATTCATAAACCATTGTCTTGACCACTAAGGGCCTTTTTACCCCCTAAAATGCCCAATTCTCCCTTCTGTTCTTGGAAAAAAATGTATGTTTATACACTGCTCAAAAAAATAAAGGGAACACTCAATTAACACGTCTTAGATCTGAATGAATGAATGAAATATTCTCATTGAATATTTTGTTCTGTACAAAGTTGAATGTGCTGACAACTAAATCACACAAAAATCATCAATGGAAATCAAATTTATTAACCAATGGAGGCCTGGATTTGGAGTCACACACACAATTAAAGTGGAAAAACACACTACAGGCTGATCCAACTTTGATGTAATGTCCTTAAAACAAGTCAAAATGAGGCTCAGTATTGTGTGTGGCCTCCACATGCCTGTATGACCTCCCTACAACGCCTGGGCATTGTCCTGATGAGAAGGCGGATGGTCTCCTGAGGGATCTCCTCCCGGACCTGGACTAAAGTATCCTCCAACTCCTGGACAGTCTGTGGTGCAACGTGACGTTGGTGGATGGAGCGAGACATGATGTCCCAGATGTGCTCAATCGGATTCAGGTCTGGGGAACGGGCGGGCCAGTCCATAGCTTCAATGTCTTCATCTTGCAGGAACTGCTGACACACTCCAGCCACATGAGGTCTAGCATTGTCCTGCATTAGGAGGAACCCAGGGCCAACCGAACCAGCATATGGTCTCACAAGGGGTCTGAGGATCTCATCTCGGTACCTAATGGCAGTCAGGCTACCTCTGGCGAGCACATGGAGAGCCATGCGGCCCTCCAAAGAAATGCCACCCCACACCATTACTGACCCACTGCCAAACCGGTCATGCTGAAGGATGTTGCAGGCAGCAGATCGCTCTCCACAGTGTCTCCAGACTCTGTCACGTCTGTCACATGTGCTCAGTGTGAACCTGCTTTCATCTGTGAAGAGCACAGGGCGCCAGTGGCGAATTTGCCAATCCTGGTGTTCTCTGGCAAATGCCAAGCATCCTGCACGGTGTTGGGCTGTGAGCACAATCCCCATTTGTGGACGTCGGGCCCTCATACCATCCTCATGGAGTCAGTTTCTAACCGTTTGTGCAGACACATGCACATTTGTGGCCTGCTGGAGGTCATTTTGCAGGGCTCTGGCAGTGCTCCTCCTGTTCCTCCTTGCACAAAGGTGGAGGTAGCGGTCCTATTGCTGGGTTGTTGCCCTCCTACGGCCTCCTCCACGTCTCCTGGTGTACTGGCCTGTCTCCTTGTAGCGCCTCCAACCTTCTTGCCACAGGTCGTATTGATGTGCCATCCTGGATGAGCTGCACTACCTGAGCCACTTGTGTGGGTTGTAGAGTCCGTCTCATGCTACCACGAGTGTGAAAGCACCACCAACATTCAAAAGTGACCAAAACATCAGCCAGAAAGCATAGGTACTGAGAAGTGTTCTGTGGTCCCCACCTGCAGAACCACTCCTTTATTGAGTGTGTCTTGCTAATCGCCAAAGATTTCCCCTGTTGTCTATTCCATTTGAACAACAGCATGTGAAATTGATTGTCAATCAGTGTTGCTTCCTTAGTGGACAGTTTGATTTCACAGAAATTGATTTACTTGGAGTTATATTGTGTTTAAGTGTTCCCTTTATTTTTTTGAGCAGTGTATTTTTTTTTCAATATAATACATAAGAAATATGACATTTTATGTCCGAGATAAACACTTAAAACAATTTCTAAATATCAAGTCATCACTCAAATAACTTGCACTCCTGCTAGTCCCTCTTCACTTTTTACTATATCTTGATGGATAATCTCACAAATTGTCAAGAATAGTAACATTGGCATGTTGTTAACTGATTCCTTAAGCTCGTGCAGCATTCGTAATAGATTCTTGTAAATTGTACTGAATTCTGGACAATATTCGTGCGAATCAAGCCAAACCTCAGGATTTATCTTTATCGTACCTGTGTCAGAACTGAATCTTACGGCATCACAGACTTGGACCAGAAAATTTGCAGTATTCCAAGAATTGTCACGAATCCTACAATTTCGCAGTTCCTGACAATTCTATTATTCGTGGTCTGTGTGGAGTACCAGCATTAGCAGGCAGAGGGAAGATGGATGGAGTTAAACACAGGGCAATCCTGGAAGAAAGCCTGTTAGAGGCTGCAAAGACTCTGGCGGAGGTTCATCTTTCAGCCGGACAGCGACCAAAAACCGTACAGCCATAACTACACTGAAATGGTTTGGATAAAAGCATAATCATGTGCTAGAATAGCATAGTCAAAGTCCAGAACTATCCAATTAGGATTCTGTGGCAAGACTTTCAAATTGATGTTCCCCAATGTTCTCCATCCAATCTGACTGAGCCGAAGCTATGTTGCAAAGAACATGGGGAGAAATATTAGTCTCTACATGTCCAAAGCAGGCAGACATACCCCCTAAAGACCTGCAGGTTTTATTGCAGCGAAAGTTGGTTCTAGAAAGTATTGCCTCAGTGGGGCTGAATAGAAATGCACGCCACACAAAAACCATTTGGAAACCATGTATCATTTTTCTGCTATTTCACAGTTATATAAGCTATGTGTTGGTTTAGCACATAAATCCAACCTAATGCATTGAAGTTTGGGATTTTTTATGATATGACCAAATGTGAGAAACTTCAAGGGATATAATTACAATGAGGTACAGATCCTTTGCAAGGATCTGTACCTCATTCGTCTTTCCCGAATACTGACTTGTCCGTTCTTTGCCTTGCAAATTGCATTGTAGGCATTCATACCGGATAAATGAAATAACATGGCACAAGGCTAATTAAGGCACCACCAACATTACTGTGCTAGTTGATTGCATTGATTGCATTTGTAAAATTTAAGCCTCTTTGCATCACGTTGTCACACTTCCACATGAAAGCACTCTAATATATTTCATCATGAAATGCACAAGTGTCAGCATGAGACTGGTGAAGCTTTTTGAAGCTTTCCACTGTTAATACACTTCTAGTGGCAGTTACACTTTTATATTTTAACAATTGCTCTAATACATCTGTGGGCTTCAAATGAATTTTATTTATTTTATTAAATAAAACTGAGAAATGAACAAGCCTTTTTTCTTTATCCTATGCCACTGCTGGAGTAACTCTGGAGCTTTTGTACTGTGCCGATTGGCAGCTTGTCGCCTGCAGACTGTTTCTCTCGCAGGCGTTTACAGTGGACGGGAGTAGAAATCAGGCAGAAGCTCTGCCACTTTCCTGCTTAGCTTCTGCCTTCGCGCCTCCTTCTCCCTCTCCCTCCGCAACACACAAGGAAGCTGCCTCCAGGCCTGGAAACACCTCTGCAGGACGCGTCTAAAATGCAAACAGATGGAACAGGGAGCAGACGAACACAAAGCAAGTGAGCAATAACGAAGTGGATCAGAGGGACCTCTGGCTAGACGAGATGTAATTAGTTCTCACATGGTGTTTGGCAGCTGGGAAGCTGGTGGGACTTCACCTGTAGCCTGTGGTCATTTAGCAGAACCAGACCAGGCAGCTGCAGCTTCGAAATATTCGAGGTTGACAATGAAGATATTACATGAAACGTATTATAAATAAATTAATAAATCCGTAGACTTAAAAATAAGGATCTATATGCTTTCATATTCATATTTTAACTTTTTATTGTTCCAGATTTAAGGTCAAATACTTTCAGAAGGAAATACATTTTAAGTAAACAAATAGAAGCTGTATTTGACATGGAGGAGTTTTAAGATATACACTGAAATTAAGGTATGCAACCCAGAAACTGGAATCATTTTAGTTATTCTGTGTCTCTTTATATTGAAAATAATAATCAGAATAAATGCTTGTCTTATAATTACCATACTGGACTAAAGTTGCAAAGGTTAAAAACAAAATAACTTTCACATTTTGTAATGTAGAACCATAAACATCAATATACGTGTACTTGGATTTTATGGGGCACTTTCCTGACCAAAAAATAGGTCAGAAAAGTGTGTTCTGCAGTATTTGTCATACTGTCATACCCCTGAATGAGATGCAGCCTATTTCCTTTCAGAAATCACCTTTAAAAGAGTCACCTTTGTCTAATCTTAATATAAACACCAAGGCACACAGCAGACAGGTCAGGGAGAACGCTGAAGAGAAGATTAAAGCAGAGTTGTGTAGTAGATCTACCAGAAATTTAGAGTATGGACACAGCTGTTAAGAACCTACTAAGATTTGGCTGTCCACCTAAACTGACAGGCCAGAGGAGACTGTTAATCAGAGAAGCAGCCAGTAGTCATTGTAGGAGCTGCAGAGATCCAAAGCTCAGGTGGAAGAATATTTGCTATTGAAAGGAAACCATAAGGAGTCCTGTTTTTGTTCTGGTTAGATAAAGCCAAGCTGAACCTTTTGTGCTACATGCGAAACACTATATGTAGCAGAAAACTAGTTCTGCACATCATCCTGAGCAGCACAACCGTGTTGTGAAACATAAAGTAAGAATGTCAGAATTGATTGGAAGATTAAAGAAGCTGAATGCAAATTCTGAAAGAAAATCTGTTAATTGCTGCAGAAGACTTGGGACTGGTTAACCTTCCAGCAAGAAGACCCTTCAACATACAACCAAAGCTATAATCGATTAGCTATCGCATTGCAGCTGTATTTATACCAAGATTCATTCACACAGGTTGACTCGACTCACTAATTACCATAAATACCCCTTTACTTCCACTTCACATGTATGCACCATTTTGTGTTGGTCTATCACAGAAAATCCCAATAAAATGCATTGAAGTTTGTGCTTATAATGTTAAAGTGGAGTGAAAGCAAGTAGAAAAGGTTACATCTTTCTTCCCTGCAGATATTAATTTCTCAGAAAGCTGCAGTGGCATAAAAAATGGATATTAGAGCTTTGTCTAATGGTTGTAAGCTGAGAAAGTCATCAAGCAGGTTGTGGAGCCCAGAAAGTTAAGAGATGGGACTGAAGAAAATGTGTGAGCTTTAGGAGAAGTTTTCTGGACATCAAATGATGCTAGTTTGTTCTGTATAGAAAAATCCTTAAACTGACCTGAAGCCAGAAAAATACTTCTACTGTACGGCCTTTAAGAACTGGAAGTGACCACACTGCATTACAGCTCGACCCGGTTTTATCCTGACTTGTCTTTCCACTTCCTCACTGATACTGTAAATACCTTTATTACATATCCTGAGAATAAAGAACCACTGTCCTGAAGGAGCCTCTTCCACTCCTCTTAACGGGCTGCAGAGGAAAAACATTGGTTTCGAAAAGAAAATGTCTCTCCTCTACAATCACATCGTCTCTCTCATGTTTTACGCTCTGGCAGCCAAACCCAGAATACATTTCAGATGTCTACAGTGTTCTTTGAGAAAAGAGATTCAATAAAAAAACATTTGATTTTTTGTTGTTTACCAGTCTAGCCATTAACTCTGGGAACACCAGGACAAAGAAACCCAAATGTTCCAGTTTCCCTGTTCTTGCAGATCTGCACATTCTACAGGTTTTGTAACCCGTGAACAAAGAGAAACTGAAAACATTTAGTAGAATGTTTTGGTTGATTTAAGTTTTTAGAAAGAGCTGATAAAGCTTGCGTAGCTGAGTTCGTTTTATCAGGGCTGTATGAGAACACAATGCTGCAGTCAGTAGGAGCAGACCTGTCGTCGTGTTCCTCAGCCAGCTTTCCACGGTCCCACTCCACTAGCCTCTCCTGGGTCACATGGTCCAGCAGAGCCAGCAGGAACCTTCTCAGAGTGCGCTTCCGATAAAAACGCTCGGCTTGCTCTTCCCGAATCATCCGCAGGTCCCCCAGCTGAAATAAGGATAAGGATGTTGTGACTTATGAGTTAATAAAAAGCAAGAAATGCTGCTAACTGTTTTTCTATTTATTACGTATGCAGCAATAAAGGTTACAAACTGGTTTGAGTTAAAGTTGGAGCTCATTGTTTGCTGAAAAAAGCCACCTCAGCATGATACTTCCACCACCGTGGTTACCAGAGGGGATGTGCAGTGTTTATTTAATCTCCCATTTAATTTGGGAGAAAATCTTCAGATTAAAAAAAACAAAAAAAAAACAACAAAACATTTAACTTTTGGTGTTCTGTCAAATAAAATCCAAATAAAATAAATTGAGCTTTTTGTGGTTGTAAACTTAAGAAAACTTTTGCAAGGTACCATGAATGTGCAGGGGTATACCCACTCTCTTCCAGCAGTTCAAGCTCTTACGAAGCAGAAAATGCTGCTGTAGTTGATCAGCAGAGGCCTCTCTTTCACACAGGGACTCTCTTGCATACTGTAACCATCCCAGTGTGCATCGCCTCAGGAGGGAGAGGTTGTGATGACTCTCAGCCAGCTGGAAAGAAGTTGGTGGAGATAAAATAGAAAAAACATACTTCCCAAAACGTAGCCATGGAAAACATCTTATTTGTCTTAACAGTTTAAAGCATGTAAACACAGCATCCTTAGTGATCACATACGACAGGAACAATGCTACCTCTATCAAGATGGCAGCAGCAGTTTTCTTTCCATTATAGTCAGTAGTTATTACTTTTAATTGTTGCACTGAACAAGGTTTGCATCAGTAAAATTGTATGTGTTGCAGTCCTTTAAAATAAATAGCAGACCTCCTGGACAGTAGAAGCCTGATCATTTTGCGTGTCGACCAAAAAGCTCAATTGGATCAGAACACCTTCTTCCACTTCTTTCCTATATCGCCAGTATGGCTTGAGAAAATCCTTCAATGGGACTTCTAGCTTTCTTTCAACAACGGCTTTTTGTGACCACTCTTCAACAAAGGCCAGATTTGTAGAGTGCATGACTAAAATATATCCTATTGACCAATTCTCCTACCTGAGCTGTGAGCCTCTGCAACTCCTCCAGAGTTATCATGAGCCTCTTGGCTGCTTCTCTAAATCATGCTCCCCGTGCCCGGCCTGTCAAGTTAGGTGAGCAGTATCTTTGTGGGTTTGTGCCATACTCTACATTGTTCTGGATCAAACAGGGCTCCATGAGATATTCAAAGTTTAGGATATTTTATACCCTAACCCCCCCTCTAAAATAACTTTATGCTCAACAACTTTCTTCCTGACCCGTCTGCTGTGATTTTGCTTTTTAATGATGGTCCATTACATAAAAACCCTAAAACACTGAAGTTTGTGATTGTAACATGATGAAATGCCTGTGTGAGTTCTCAGAGTATGGACACTTTTTGGCTTCTCTTTATACGTTATGTACATACAAACAGAATAGGGGTGGAACATTATCTATTTTAACAAATGTCTACAAGAAAATAGATTTTTTTAATGTCCATGTATGCGGTTTATTTTTTGAGCCACAGTTAGGTTTTGTTGTGATTTTGCAGACATAAGGAGCCTAAACAATTACCACCTGATACATATAATCTGCCCCACAGCCAACATTAAGCCATGTCTTTGTTTATATGTTAGTGGACTTGGGACAGGCTGACTTTGCATGTCGCTACATTTGACAAGACAGGTTGTTTACCTCCATGTTGGCATGTCTTAACTGAATGAGGCGTTTCCATGGCGCCAGGCCTCGATGTGACAGCAAGGTTGTGCTATGGTGTTGACATGCCAGTCTGATGAGCTCCTGATGCCTTTTTAGTTGCCTTTGTCTTTCGGCTTCCCTCTGGACGTCACAAAGAAACATTATTTTAATCTTTTGTGTAATTTGTAGTAACTTGTGTAACTTGTTTATAAATTATGAAATACTTTTAACCTCTCGCTCCAGCCTCTTCTCCTCCCTCTTCTTTTCTGCTGCCTTGCGCTTCTCCTCCTCTTCCTCCCTCTGCCTTTGTTCCTTGGCAGCTTTCATCTCGGCCTTAAAATTCAGTCATTGAAATCGGTGAACATGAGCTACACTATTAATGCCTGAACTTATGGTTACTCTGGAAGGATTCGCCAGTCTCACCAGCTTTTCCTCTTCTTTCCTTCTCTTGGTTTCTTCAATCTCCTGCCTTCGTTCGGCGCGCTGTCGTGCCCGAGTTTCCATGGCTTCAAGGAGGCAGAGAATAGAGTTTTAGAGTTTTAATGCAAAAGAAACACTTTTGTAAAAATGCATAATTCTGTAGGCCACTGAAGACCTTGACTTTAGAGGGAAGGTTTTTAGGAATGCATTGCATCACTTTATGCCAGGAAATGAAGAAGCGGGCATATTTATCAAGGGCATTCCACATAAAGGAGATAAACAGAACTAGTGTGTGTGTGTGTGTGTGTATTTGTATAAAGGTCAGAATATCAGGCAAGTTTAAATCAGGTTGTGTGTGGGGGTATTTCATGTTTGGAAAAGGCTGAGTCACAACCCCTGAGTAAAGGTGTGAAATGATGAAAGGAATCAGCTATCTACCAGCTGGAGAGAGACTACAGGCTTCATGGAAAAGCATCAATTTCTCTATTTCATTCTTTTTAAGGCAAATTAAGATATTTCTTTTATTTTACGTACTTCATTAACTGATTGATCAAATAGTTTATTAATTTTAATTCTTGTTTCTTCCAACCTTTAAAGTCAAACTATGTGAGTATTTTATGAGTGCTATTATCTAACACCAGAAGCAGTAGGATAGTGGGTATGCTGAGTGGGAAACTACTGGGCGGCAACCCAACAACCACTAAAGCAGAACCAACCTAAAGATGCATAGTATAAAAAGTATAGTCTTCTGTCTGAAAGTAAAAGGTTTTCAGCACCCTCTATTTTCATTTAATCCAGTGAACCTTTCCTGTACCCTTTGTACAAAAACAGCCCCAGAGCATAATGCTTCCACCTCCATGCTTGAGAGTGAGGTCTCATCTGACCACAGTACTTTCTCCCAAGGCTTCTCTGTTCACTGGAGCTCCAAATCAGGGGCGACTGATGGTCCTTTTATACAGTATTTACCCCATTTCTGGATAATCGCACCAACAGTCCAACCAAGCTTCTGGCAGGTGGTCTCGTGGCTCCAGCCTTGTGCAGATCCATCTTGTCCCTGACATCCTGTGACAGCTTGTTAGTTTGTCTATGGTGCTTGAAAGGTTGAAAGACACCGATTCTGTGGACAGGTGTGCTTTAAACACATAACTAGTTGAGATCTGGAGTATCTGTAACTGACTGAATGGTTGTCATATGTCTATGAAAGTCAGTCCAGGTTGGATCACAGTGAATTCTTCTTTCACTCCAGGATATGTAAATCAGTTTATAATGGTTTACGTAATCATTTTATTTGTGATTTTTTAAAATGATTTTCTGTCTATTTGCATTTTAAATTAAACTCTCATAATAATGTTTATTTCTTTGTTAGTGAGCAAACTTATAAAATCAACAAGCAATCAAACACATTTTTCTGTGGCTGTTTTAAATTATATGGATGATTGTTAAAGTCTGTTTGCTGGTAATAAAATAGTATAGACTTGCTGTGTGTAAATGGGTAATGGTAATCAGAACAGGTTCTCTTGTTCTTTCTTAGGATTAATTTCAGACAGCAGTAGCACCAGGATAAGATGCATGGAGACATGAGAAGGTCAAAGATCAGCTGCTGCAGAATAGACATCTTGGGCAGGTTAATCCTTTCCGGTTTATGCAGTGATACGGATGGCTGCCAGAGACAGGAGAGGAGACCGAGGCAGTTTCAGGTGAAGGAGGTCATTTATTTTCCACCAGGGTGTGAATCTAAATCTGTAAAGGCAATCTCCTGAAGATGGAGTGTTAAACGATGCAAGATTTGTCTTGTTTGGTGTCAGATGTGCTGAAGTTGGTGGAAGAAGAGGTTGTGGTAACAGACTGCTTATTTAGACTCCTTTTATCTCTCAAATTAAAAATATATGCTGAATGATTGAATCATTTCAACAGAAAAACAGCATGACATTGAAAATGGTGCTGTGTTTTTTTCCATCTACCCACCTCTTTATAAATGTTATATATTAGTTGAACAATGTTGGGTTTAAGTACGCAGATAGTGGCAGAGCTAGGGTGGGGTCTTTTTGACTTTTTACTGTCATCAAGGTGCAACTAATATTATTGAGGTCGGCCCAATAAGTCTGCCCAGAGATCAGTTTGTATTTATATTTAGGCTGCATGACTGCAGGAGAAAAGGCTAAAAAAGATTACTGAACTGCCTTAACTGGATCATTGGTTACAGTTTCATGCCGAAAGTACCGGCTTTTTATTTCCACAGTGGTAGTTTTTTTCCAGCTGAACAGGACGTTGTAATTTGTTGAAATTTATTCAAAATCTCTAGTAGTACTACATGCCTATAAAAATTGGTTTGATTTTATACACCATAACCTCTATGAAGCAATCTGGGATTAATGTTAAATTGTTCTGATTTCACTCCTCAGCTGAAGCTGCATGAATAACCAAATTTGAATGTTGCATTTGCAATAACAATAACAACATCCCTGCTGTCCAAGTAGAAGCGATCACTTTAAGTGATTAATAAAGATTTATAGTGGTTGTGTTACACCATCTGGTTTATTATGTTTCCAAATCAGCAAGACCCCTGCAGGTGGAACTGAGGAAAAAGTGTCTCCCTCAGCGTCAACAGATGTTATTTCCATAAACATTACAGATTTTGCTCGGCAAAACCGAAAAGCACACATCAAGCAACCAGGGTAAAAAAGAAGGTTAGGGGAAATTAAGTTATCAAGAAAGAAGTGTCGAAATACACCTTTTCTGTATTGTTACCATTTTTGTTTGTTTTGCAGCTTCGTACATTTGCTAAAAATGACAAAATACGTACTGATTTTCTATAATCTAACTGAAAGTTTGCAAAAAAAAAAGGAAGTAAAAATGTAATGTAATGTACTGTCTTTGTCTCCTTACACTTTACGCTTCTGTGAATGTTCGTTGTTGTTAAGCTTGCAAACTGACAGAGCTTTGAGACTGACCTGTGATGATGGGATGGGGGCAAATCTGCCTCATGACAGGTTTCCTGGAAGGTGCGCTCTGACTATCGGGTTCCCCAGTAGCCCTGGGAGCTCTGCAGCCGGGATGATATCAGCCAGAAGAAAGAAAACCTGTCAGAACTTTTGTTTGCATGGTCACATCATCCTGATACTGGCCTGACAAATTTCAGTTGGCAAAAGGAAGGGTCCAGCTCCGAGAAGTAATGTCAGACTGGCAATAACTCTGAAACTACGGATTTATCTCCAATAGAAAATATATTTTGTTTGTTTTCACAATAAATTATCACCCACAAAAAATCTCAGTTCTTGCTATAAAGTTTGAAAGCATCCTTTAGTTTTCTAGGTATCTTAATATTATCTTAATATTTGAAGCTATTTACACATTTCTAGCACTGATAAAATAATGAGCACATGTACCACACTATATTTAGAAGTACTTTTATCTCATTTATTAAATGACTAAGCTGTCAGTACATAGAAATCTGCCAACATGTAACCATGAAGTAATTGCTCTTCAGTTAGTGAGGCGTTTTATTGATTAACTGGCACAATTTACATATTAACATTATTCCATATACCCCTTTCACTTTCTAGTCTCTTAAATTGCAATCACATATTAATCTAGGGTTGCAACATCATTTATAAGTTATTTTCTAAAGTGGACTTATAAACTCTTCATAACCACTTCATAAACTGCATTTTTGCTCAGAGATTTAAAAACATTCATCATCGGTATGAATTTCATTTTATATTTGGCCTTTTATTAATTGATTTAAAGTGTTGTGTACCAGGGTAGAATAATACATCATTCAACTTTAAAGAGCAGAACTGACAGCACAAGTTTGAATATTTGGTTTTTTCTAACCAAACAGGCTCAAAATTATACGTACAAGCTCAAATATATGCATACAGCCCTATTATTAAATACACTTCAGCAAGTTGCATGGAAAGTGCACACTTTTTGAAGTAATCAACAAGTTGTTTAGACATTCATGGCTAGCTATTTGACCTCAGAGTTGGTTTCCTGGCATGGACCTAGCTTTTAAACATAGTCCACAAGCATTTAGCAGGATTGAAGTCGAAGTGAAATGTTAGCGTGCTTTATTATTTGCAAAAGCAGTCTTGATGTGTCTAGGATCAATGTCCTGTTAGAAAACCAACTGCGTCCGACTTACAACCATCTAGCTGTTACTTTGAAATGAAGCTGAAGAATTTGGTGGCATTTGTTATTCTATCTACATTCTGCATTAACATTGTGGCCAGATAGGTCAACTTTTGTCTGCTCTGATCTTTTTATCCAGAGGTCAGCTGCCTGTCTGAGGAGCCACAAAATTTCAGTCTTGCCTGAAAATGTCCAATTATGATGTCTTCATTCTTGATCAACATTCAGTGGTTCTGATTTTCTTCTTGAACATCTTAATATATTTCCTTTCATCTGAAGGTGACAGTTTTCATCTAATGGTGGAAACTTGGACGTAATTTGCTGTTTCGACAGAAAACTGATCCAAAGCTTTTTCTGGAATAGAGTAGACAGGCTCAATTTAAGCTTCAGGAATGCCACCAACCTAAAATTTATTAAGAGTTTGTGAACTGTGATTTATGAATGGTTCCATGGCAGGTAACCATCCACTCTTTGTCAATTCCACTAATAAGAGTGGTCAAATGTCCATCCAGAATCATGCCAGAAGCTTGTTCAAGGCTACAAAATGCAAATGGCTGAGAAGCAACATGCTAAGGGACGTTTAAAGAAAAAAATAAGTTGGGGTTTATAAACATCTTTAAGCCTGTAGAAATAATTTTGATTAGAGAAAATAAGCAATAAATTAGGACTTGTGGACTGGTTGTTGCTTTTAAATGAAAATGACAGCCAGCCATGACGAATGTATGCATACTTCAGTTTAGCTCTGACGTTGTCCTTCTCCACCATTTTAACTTATTGGATCGATAGGTCTGGGGTCTTTCTGTTAAATCGCTGCAGAACATCTGGGTGTCCAGATGTTCTGGAGCAGCTCTGCAACAACTCACAGTAATGACTGCAGAACTGATGAATTATGTTACTTATCCTAAATTACTGATGTATTAAGATATCTAATTAAACATTTTTATTCCAGTTTTCATAGACAGTGAGAAACTGGGGGTGTTGGTAAATACATTTTTAAAATGTATTTTTAAATGTATTTAACAGAGGATCATCAACTGGAATTGTTGCTTGAGAAAAGTGTAAACTTAAAAATGTAAATCCGGTGACCAAGTAATTATAACTAAATGTCCTCAACTCGAAATTTCTTAGTGTTAAATTTTAAAGTTTTCAGAAGAGGCGGCTGCAAGTCAGCAGAAATCACTTTAGTGGTGCTGCTTTGAAAATGATCTCTGGTTGCTTAAATTTTTAATGATGTTCAGCGAGCCAACCTCTGCTCCCCGGGGCCAAGGCTGCAGCTCTTCGCTTTTCGTAGCAATGACAGCTGGGTAAGCTGTACAGTCTTCTCCATTTCCAACTCCAACACCATCAGGCTCTGCTTTTCCTTCAGCTGGGCGATTTGCTCCTGCTGCTTCTTCAGGAGCTTCCTCTGTTGTGTGATGATCTGCTGATGGACAGCGTGTCTGTTTTTGGACCTGCCTTCTGTGCTGAGAACCCCATTTTCTCTTATTCTCCGTCGTGCATCTTGTAGCTCTGCAGCGGTGGGTGCTGCGTGGCATCGGGTCACATGCCACGGTTGCAGAGCCTGGCCCACATGACCCACAGAGGCTTTACCCTGATGTCCTGTAGAGGCATCAAGCACTTCATTCTCTGCTGCACTGTGAACGTTCTACAGAATATATGAAAGACCAATGAAGTTACGATTAGAATTTGAAACAATCTGCATCTGCTAACAAATCTCCAACACAGGTACATCTAAATAAATTATAATTTAATACACAAATGTTATGGCCAACAAATCATGGTCAACATGACAGCTGTCCAGCAGAGAGTCAGCTACCCTTCACAAGGAGGGTAAGCAGCAATGAGTCCCTGCTAAAGAATGCTTTGTTAAAGTATATTAATGGAAAGATGAGTGGAAGAAAAAAGTGTGGTTAAAAAAAAGTACACAAGCAACAGGGACAACCACTGCCTTGAGATGATTCTGATTGATCCTGAAGCGTTTGGGGGAGATTTATAAAGCATTGACTGAAGCTGGAGCCAGAACTTCAAGAGTCATCACACACAGATGTACTCAGAATAGGGGCTACAACTGTGGCATTCCTCATGTCAAGATTCTCCTGAATCAGAGACAACATCAGAAGTATTTTACCTGGGCTAAGGAGGAAAAGAAAGGGACTCCTGCCCAGAGGTCCTCTTTTCAAATAAAAGCAAGTTTTGCATTTTATTTGGATATCAAGATCCCAGAGTCTGGAGGAATAGTGAATTAGCACAGAATCCATGTTTCTTGAAGTCCTGTGTGTAGTTTCCACAGTCAGTGATGATTTGTGGAGTCATGTCATCTGCTGGTGTTGGTCCACTGTGTTTAATCAGATCCAAAGTTAACGCAGCCATCTACCAGAAAGATTTAGAGCACTTTATGCTTCCTTCCACTGATGAGCTTTATGGAGATGCTTGCCACCTGCCCATACTGTCAAAGGTATCGAAAGCTGGTTCAATGACATTGGTGTTCTGGTGCTTGGTTGGCCAGCAAACTGGCCTGACCTGAAATCTATGAGGTCATTATACTAGACCCAACAATGCAGACAAGCTGAAGGCTCCTAATTAAAGCAACCTGGGCTTCCTTGAAACCCATTAGTCTTATTTTTATTAGGAACTGAATTTCAGGTGGTTGTTCACTGTAAGCCATAACCCTTACAATGAATAAAAAATACAAAGGCTTGAAAGGTATCTCTGTAATAAATCTACAGAGTATTTGAGTTTCACTTTTTGAATGACATGATCTTTTTGATAACATTCCGTTTTATTGAAATTTTATCTTAATTCTGACACATAAGCAACATTTACTTCTTTCTTGACTCCTTCTCAAAGAACTCATTCGACTCCAACTTTATGTTTTTCGTCTTTAGTCACTCAAACCCCTTTAACTTCTTTTTGACTGTTTGTGACAGTATTATAGAGCAACTTTACAGTCCAACAGAAACATGTTGAAGAAGAACAGGGCACTGATGGGAGGTAATGTTCCACATGGTCAAAATTTCTTAGTTTAAAGTAGAAAACTTCCCCATGCCCTCCTGCCACTCTTCTCTATCCTCCCTTCAGATCCGTAAAAATTTCAGCTGCAGAGTTTTTTCTTCTCGCTGGCCAGCACACTGTGAAAGGTTCATGTTGGGAAAAAAATGTTAGAGAACAGTTTTGTTATTTTTTTATTACCCAAAAGGAAAGAAAAACTTGGCTTTTTAAGGTCTTCAGGATTGCCCAAGAAAGAATCGGCTTATGTTTTAGTCATGTTTGTGATCCTACAGTCAAAATGTAAAAATAGGGTCACTTTTAGTTGAAAGCATCAAAGAAATGTGTAGTTTTTAAGGCAGTATGAGAGGTTGCATCCCTCACCTTGGCTCCTGTATCCTCTTGGTTCTTAGGCTCTGGTAGGAGACTTTCTGGTGTATCAGCGGATGTTTTTATGGCTGTGAGCTTTCCCGTAGCTGCAGCGTTGATCAAGGCAGCCATCTTAACTTTGGTCTCCTGCTGCCGGGCCAAAAGGTCCCGTTGTGACTTCTCCATCCGACACCAGAGCTGCCACTCGTTTAGACATCGCCGCAGCAAGCGTTTTCGGTCATTTTCCACAGCCAGCTGGCACTGTCTGAGGGGCCATGAAGTTGTGTGTTATAGTGTTAAGTTGTGTGTTATAGTGCCAGGAAAGCAGTCATACAATCTCAAGCTTAGACATATTTAGTGGGATTTCATGTCCAGAGCAACACAAAGTAGTTCAGAAATGTAAATTGAAAAGAAAATAATACTTGGTTTTCAAAATCTTTAAAAATAAGAATCTAAAGGGTTTAGCTTGCATTTAAAAACAGAAACTTTGGATTATTTTTTAAAACCCACTTTCACTGCAAGTGCAGCTGCAAATCTTTTGTTTATGTCTCCACCAGCTTTCTAATTCTTCTTTGTAGAATAGCTGGATGGAGATCGTCTCTAGATTTAGGTCTGGACTTTGACTGGGCCATGAATGAATAATCTTTGATCTAAACCAGCTCTGGCTGTATGTTTAGGGTTGTTGTCCTGCTGGAAGGTGAAACTCTTCTCAAGTCGGAAGCTTTTTACAGCTTTTGCAGGTTTTCTACAATGACTCAATCCATCTTCCCATCAGCTCTGACCAGCTTCCTTGTACCTTCTGAAGAAAAGCTTCCCCACAGCATAATGCTGCCACCACCATGTTGCACCACACTCTTTCCATATTTTTTTAAGCATTAAGCATTACTTGCCTTTTTTCTGTTCGCAGTTGCTCCTCTGTCCTCGCCACCTCTCGCTGATTACGCTCCGCCCACACCACAGCTCGCCATGCTTGCCATGCTTTCAGCTGCCTCCTCCAGTCACAGAGGGCCACTGCCTTACCCATACGTATCCTTCGTTTTAACACCATTGAGTGCCATCCAGACAGATGCCTGTGCAGACACTAAAACAAGTACACAAATGCATTAATATCCGTAGGTGAAACCACAATCTGAATCCCCAGACTGGTCTGTAAACTCATATACGGCACAGCTCAGGCACCAACCTTCAGATTGCTCATGTTAATCTTTGCTTGAATCTTCTGTTCTTGCTGTAGTTGATTAGAGTCCTGCCGATGCTGCTTTGAGGGGAGTGTTGCGGTTGACTCAAGGCTTCTGACTGCTCTCTGCACTATTTTCTCTTTCTCTCTGGAAACCACATATATAGCTGTTGTTTTTTTTACTTTTAGGACAAATTTTAGAATAAATTACATCAAAGGTTTACAGAAACATGAATCTGTCATGATAAAAAAGAGCAATGCCCACCACCCGCTGTAATTAAAATATCTACCATTTTCTATTATATGTTTTGATCTTTTTGATGTAGAGGCTTGCAAAGTTTTGTAATTTTAACGTAACATAGCTTCAGAGGCAGCAGCTCAGGAAAATAATTAGGTTAAGATCTGTTTTTTTTCATCACAACATTTTAAACAGTAAAACAGAAAAAAGTTAATTTAAAACATATATACATATATATATATATATTAATGACAACATTCAAGCTCTCTGTCTGGACTCAGAGCTCGTGGAAGGCTGCTGGAATTACAATTTAGTTCAAAAATATGAAACCCTTATACAGTTTCATTACATACAGAGTGATATTTATTCATAACTACTTCTGTTAAGTTTAAAGATTAAGCCTTACAGCTATTCAAAATCAAAGATTTTATTTCTCAGAAATGTCTACTATTACATTAGATTAAAAATTATTTTTTAAATACATAAATGTCTTGTTATGGCCTACACAATGATGGAGAAAACTGCAGACTTAACAGATGTCCAGCAGATAGTCGGTTATCCTCTTTCCTCCACAAGGATGAAAGGTACACCCTAAAAGGTCGTCGCTAAAGAGACTGGTTGTGCTGTAGCCCAGAATGATAATGGAAAGTTGAGTGGAAGGAAAAAGAGTGGCAGACAAAGGTTCCCAAGAAAGCCTTTTTGTCAGTCCTATGCATTTTCTGAGAAACTGCACTTCGGGTTTTCATTATCTCCTGTAATTCTTAAAAATAACAGAAATAAAAGCTGATACATACTGTATTTCACTCTGTGGGTGATGGATATATACATTTCTCTCCTATAATTAAATTGCTGAAATAAAGATACTTTTAGAATGATATTCTAATTTCTCAAAGTATCTGCATCACTGGGGAGAATAAACCTTTTTTTTATTTATTTTTTTTTTTTTAGGGACAGGGAGTCTAAAGCAGTCAGAATGTTCACTTAAAAATCAGGCTGGCCCAAGATGGGATTCCTACATGGACCCAGCAGCAATTGTCATTACAACAATAAATGTCAGTAAATACTGAACAATGCAAAGTAAAACAAATCTCCATCAGCATAACTTTCTTCTGCAAGTAGAATATCAGAATATATATCAGGATCAAAACACAGTTCAAACCCAAGACTTGAACTTTATGGAAGTGCTTAAAAACATGAGTCCTGGGTTAACTTGTACATCTGTGAAGGTATTATTAAAGCTGGATTCCTGCAGGTTTTGGAACATGTGCTGCCAAACTGGGGTTGTATTTCAGGCAAGGCTTTGTTTAATTCAACAAGACAATGAAAACTAATTTTCACATCTATATGTCATATTTCGTTTAATGTTTGCTCCTGCCTGTTTTATTGAAACGGTTTGGGTCAGAGCAGATCTAATAGCAAACTATCCAATCAGGTAAAGACACACCTTTGAAAAGCAAAATGTTGCAGGCTCTTCTTTTCCTCCATCAGTCGTCTCAGTCTCACTGTCTCCTGCTTCACCATCTCCTCCTCCCAATGTTCCTGTTGATTCTTCCTCATTTCCTCCTCTTGCTCCCTTCTCTTCGCCTCCTTCCTGGCGTCCCGCTGAGCCTCCTTCTCCCTCTGCTTCCTCTGTCTCTCAGCCTCCCTGCGTGCCCTGTTCTCTCGTACCTGCAGGAGGAACCAGTGGCAGCTTGTGTCCACTATCCAACTCAAAGCATTCAAATCTGTAATTCAACCTAAGAAACTGAACCTACAGCGCGTTGCAAAAGTATTCAGACCCTTACAACATTTTCACATTTTGCTACGTTACAACAACAAACTTTAAGATGTATTTTATTGGGATTTTAGGTGACAGATCTATAAAAAGTAGTGCGTATATGTGAGGAGGAAAGTGACACATGGTATCCAACATTTTAACAAATAAAAGCCTGGAAAGAGTGGCATGCATTTGTATTAAGCAAACTTGACTCAATACTATGCAGAATCTCTTTTCACTGCAATTACAGCTGCAAGTTTGTTGAAGTATGTCTCTGAGCTGTGGGTCATTGCAGCTCCGTCTGAGTTACCATAGGCCTCTTGGCCGATTCTCTGATTAATGTTCTCCCTACAACTGGCCTGTTGATTTTAGTTTGTGGTCATGTCTTGAAGCTGTGCCACATTCTTTCCATTTTCAGATGATGAATTAAACAGAGCTCCATGAGATCTTAGTAGCTTGTTAAACTGTTTTATAACCAAATCCTGCTTTAAACTTCTCAACAACTTTTCTCCCTGACCTGTCTACCGTGTTCCTTGGTCTTCATGATGCTGTTTGTTTACCAATGTTCTCACACAAAACCTGCATTTATACCAACTTTAAACGACACACGTTCACTTATAACCAAAATATCCTTTTCCTTCAACTTCATATTCATGCACCACCTTTTGTTGGTTAATCAAATAAAATCCCATTAAAATACATTGAAGCTTGTAACTGACGTGACAAAATGTGAAAAGGTTTCTAAGGCACAGCACTGTATGCACAGACCCAAACCTGTTGGTGTCTTGCTTCCATGGTGACAGCTGGGTTTCTAAACTTCTTCTGCCTTTCTTGATCATCAATAGACAACTCTTCCATCATCCCAGAGTCCAGCAGCTCTTGCTGCATTAGATCTTGGAGGAAACTCTCAACAGCAACTTGTTCGTCTTCTTCTTCAACCAGACAGTTATACAAATCTGAAATAAGATCAAGAAGAAATAAGTAAGATTACCTTTTTCAACCAAACAAACTGATTTCCATCCATTTTTGAGGCCTCTGGTTTCAGTTAATATCTGCAGTATTAAGATAACATGACATTAAACATTTTAGATCTGCTGAATAAAATAGATTTACCGTCAAACTTTTTGTAAGAGATGGAAGTAGGCTGGGCACTAGCTATGGCAGTAGGTTGAATATTTTCATCCTGGACCTTAAACTCATCATCATCCTCCATGTCCAGCTCGTTCCGTAACTTATCGCTCAGCCAGTCGTCTAGAAGACCCCGAGCTACAAGAAACAGCAGGTTGTGAAAAAACAAATTTTCTGTCACTGATTTTAGAAACTGATTCATAACGTCTTAGTAAAGCTGCTGTTGTATGGATAAACAGATCATGTGAGCACTGTAATAAAGACATTTGTGGTTTTTGAAATTACAAAGCTGGGATGTGTATAACAATATAAAAGGTGTATAACAACTAACTCCAATTTCCTAAGTTTCTGAACAACTTGTCATACTGCGTACTGGTGGAATCCAGAATCTTTTGGGTTTTTTAAGCTTCCTCAGTTTGGTTTTCATCCACAACTGTTGTGTTACTTAACTCCTCGAAACTGTTGTCCACATTTATATACAGCTCTAGTAAAGAGGTTTAAAAAGCCCTAAAATAAATAAATATTGTATGGCAGTAGTATAAAATTGTAAATTCACTAATAATAAGAAATCCACATTTAAAATGAGCATTCTGAAAAAAAAAAAACAATTTCTATCAACTAAAAGAAAACTGAATATTTTTTAATTTGCATTTTACTTGTTCAGAGTGTTCAGTTTTAGGTAGTATTGACCATGACTTCCTGTTTTCCAAGAACCTAAATTGAATTGAGTTGAACTGAATTGAATCTAATCCAACTGAATGACTTCCTGTTTTCTTGGGATATAATTAAATGTGACGCTGTGGCCCTTTTTCACTCTTCAAATCGGAAAATACAAGAACACATTCAATTCAAGTAAGCCAGGTAAGCTGAAAACGGCATTAAGTCAGGAAATGACTTTCTATAAGATGACTTTATGCCTAAACTTACCCATAACCACTATCTGAGTTATTTATTATAGAGATTAAAACAGCTGGAAATGACTGGAAAAGACTGGAAAAGGACTAACGTTTATCTTGTCACAATGCATAGTGGGAAGGATGGTAAGGGAGGTAAACATAACATATCTTCAGCTTTTAGAGAACTGCACCAAAACGTGGCATCTTGGGGTCACTAAGTCTCCGTAATAATCATTAAACTTGATGTACATGCAGACCAGCTGTTCAGGAAAAAGCCCAAAAAATGTTTCCGTCCAACCATCCTAAAAGTAAACATGGAGTTTGCTAAACTTTACTGGGTCTTTAACTGGAACTGGATTACTGTAGTCAGATGAGAAAATGATTAAACTCCTGGCAACAAATACTTCAGGTGGGTCTGGCACGAAACAAATGATGAACATGCAGAAAAGCACCTTATGTCCACTGTATGATGGAGGATCTATGATGACGCTGGCCAATTAATCTTCCAAGGGTTATAGGAACTTTCTAAGAACGCATCGCAATCTTTAAGCAGGGTAATGATCCAGAATACATGGCCAAACCAACACAGAAATGATTCGCCAGACACAAAATCAACCCTTTTCCACAAATTACAGTGTGTAGATTATATTTTACAGAAAACATGGGGTGAGAGGAAGAGGAGAGAAACAAGCCTAAGAGAGGACCCGAGATTCTGTATGATCTAGAGAGACAGTGTAACTGTGTAAAGAAGAATAGTTAAAAGCCCCTTTCTCTGTATTCTCCAAAGTTGTATATTGTTATAGAAGAGGAACCTACAAATGGTGTTACCAACTTGGATTTCCTTTAAGGCCTTTTACGCATCTTTAGCTGCGGTGCTAGTAAGTGTGGAGGGTGCTGTGGATACATAAAGCATAGTCTCAAAGTCAAAGTTTCTTAAGGTTTTCCCTTAACTTTGATGAAAAACGCTAGTAGGAGTAATTTGCAGTCTGGCAAAATGTAATTACAACAATCAACTGTGAAACTATAGTGAGATTGTGTATTCGGCATTCATATTATTTAATTATCCCCACTGCCTGAAAACACAGACACATTTTTGATGTTAATAACCTAAAGGTTTCACAATCATATAAACATCGCTGCATACAGTTTATCACGACTCTAGAAACTTTTCTCTGTAAGCTGACCTACCTTCACTGTAAGCATCATCATGATCCCTCAACTGTTCAGAGCTTTGCAAAGAGGCAGCTACTCTGTTTATTCCTGACTGAGGTTTCCTATGGGAGAAGACTTCAGACACGGCAAACTCTGAGGCCATCTCCACTCGCTGAGGACAGAGACAAGGGCAATGAGACACATTAATGTGGTTAAAAATAAAAGCAGTCTAAAATACAAGAAAAAAAAACCTGACTTTGAATAACCAGCTCAATGTAAAAGTCTCACCTTTCTCCACTCATCAATGTCATCATTCTTCACAGGTTTCTGTTATTGAAGGACATAAATATATATATTTAGGTAAAATCAGAAACTGAAGCAAATGCAGGTCTCATTGTCACTTTTGCCTTTCTGAAAATCCCTACACAAGCTCTGTGACACCTTGAGCTGTTGGTGCAGTGTGCAAATTGTGTGCTGAGGCAAGGGCCTGGTGTCTGTGGATTATTTCACAGGAAAGCTCAGCTATCGCCTTAAATCCACAAATTACCCAAGGAATCATTTCCCAGACTTCAAAAGGTGAGCGGTTTACCCGTGGCAATTCCACTATCTCAGTCTCCGGGTGCAAGGGTGTACAGCTGCAAGCGTGGCAGTATCTGACAATATACTTGGATGACATTTAACATTCACTTAGAAAAACTACACGTCTATGCATACTCTAGCTGTAATATGTGCTTATCCTTCATTTTTCATTTACCTTTATGTACAATGGCTTGAAAAATATTCATACCTCTTAACCTTTATCACATTTTGTCAGGTTACAAATAAACAAAAACATTCCATTGTAGTTCTTGTTGTTTTGTTTAGTGTCTATGTCCTGCTGGAAAATGAAGCTCTGCCCCCAGTCAAGCTGGTTTTCTTTGAGGATTTCCCCATGTTTTGCTCCATCCATCTTCCAGTCAACTCCCACCCGCTTACATTTCTCTGCGAAAAGCATCACCAAACCATGATTATGCTACTACCATGTTTTACCAAGGGGATGGGGATTTCAGGATGCTGTGCAGTGTTAGGTTTAAACTGGTATTATAATTGCACACAGGCGGGCTTTATTTACTAATTAGGAGACACCTAAAAGCAATTAGCCATGGAATGTATTTAGGAATATGGAAATAAAGGGCTGGACACAAATGCTTGCCTCACATTTCAGATTTTTATTTTGAAAAATGTTAGAAAAAACTAGGAAAAAAATGCCTTCCACCTAAACATGTGCGGCGTTGTGTTAATTAAATATAATGACGTTTGCTGTAACGTGACAAAATGTAAAAAAGTATAAGACGTATGGATACTTTTGCAAGGTACCGTAACTATATGCTTGATGTAGAATAGGGATTAAAATATCAGAAACACACATTTATTTGACATGTTTGAGATTAAAAAAAAGATTAATACACTATCTTTTAAAATTGTATGCCGTATTTTTAATTTTTGTTAAGAATAAATGAGATATTTATTCTTTATGTAAGCGTAAATCAAGCTTACCTTTTTGGCAGACGCGAGTCTTCTCCACCTGAACAGGTGAGTATTGTAACTGGACGATGCCATCTCACATTTTTATACATCTACATAACATTACTATGTAATCCCTAATCCCATTCTGGAGTCGTTTATTTCCACCGTGTACGTTAACGCAATTAGGCAAACCAGAATGAGTCGGAAAAGTTACCACAGAGTAAAAGAACATGAGAAACGTGTAAACGTAACTAAAGCTAACTTGGATGGCAAAGGATTCTGGGTAATCGAGTGACTAGAACATCGTTTTTCGTAAGATCTTGGGAAAATAAAGACTTTCGGTACTACGTGTCCCAGCAAACTGCAGTCGTTGCTCTGAAAGGCAAGCTGGCGTTACCATGGCAACGATATTCACACCTGAAAACACAAGGAAAATAAAGGATTTTAAAATCAGTGTGCGTGTAGGGGGGCACAGATTAAATAACAATAGATATATTAAGGGTCAGTATATATGTTTTTAGGATCTAAAACATAGTAAGTTGGTATTTTGGGTGTTCGGTTTATCACTATCGTCACGCCATGGCCACGGGTGCATTCAAGTGCACCTCGAAAACTACATTATCCATATTTAAATAACTAAAATACCAAATCAAGTTTTGTTGTAATTACATGTACCCAAAGTCTGAATCCACACATAATAAATAACATCCTTTACTTATTAAACTCATTATGTATCTGTATCTAACAGAGATGCAATCTGATAAAAACACAAGTTAGTTCTATTCAGGTCACTCTTTTTAAAATGCTGAAATATAATAAAATCCAGTGGTTATCAGAAACACCTCCACTGCAGCCTCTTTGAATAATTGCTTTTTTCATTAAAAAGGTCCAACTGACTGTCCAGTACCATTAACATCAGCACATCAGATATCAGATTAACAATGGAAAAATACTGATGTTTATTATGCTTTTAAGCCTTTAGAAGCTATGTCCACTAAACATACTTAATCCAGTCACTATGTCAACACAATCCTAAATTACATTTTTTAAGGCACTATATTGTGGATAACTTTAAAAGGAAATCAGTGGATAATGTTATACATTTGATGCATCAAAAATGTCTGTGTTTGTATTATTGGGTCTCAGTGCTGCATTTGGCAGTTATAAATCTGAGCAACATATGGGGTTCATCAAGGCTGGTTCTTGTGCCTATCTCTAAGAGTTAGTAGATGAGATGTAGGGTACACACAGGTCGCCAGCCAGGGACTCTCAGAGGAAGCTAGAGTACCTGGAAAGAACTCACTCATTTTAATAATAATAATAATCTTTATTGGTCATTGCACATGTACATTACAATGAAATTTGTCCTCTGCATTTAACCCATCCCTTAGGGAGCAGTGGGTTGCCATTGTGCGTCGCCCAGGGAGCTATGATGCTTGCAACGCATTTTAAAAAAAAGTTGGGACAGGGGCATATTTTCCAACTTTTCTTTAAACAACACTTCATAAACATTTTGGGAACTGAGGACACTACTTGTTTAAGATTTGTAGGTGGAATTCTTTCCCATTCATGCTTGATGTACAACTTCAGTTAATCAACAGTCCGGGGTCTGCATTGTTGAATTTTGCAGCACACATTTTCAATAGGAGACAGGTCTGGACTGCAGGGAGGCCAGTCTAGTGCCAGCACTTATTTACTATGAAGCCAGGTTGTTGTAACATGTACAGAATGTGGCTTGACATTGTCTTGCTGAAATAAGGATAGACCTTGCTCAGAAAGATGTGGCTTGGATGGAGGCATATGTTGCTCCAAAACATGTATGTACCTTTCAGCATTAACGGTGCCTTCATAGATGCGGAAGTTGCCCATGCCATGGGCACTAATACAGCTCCATGCCATCAAAGAAGCTGGCTTTTTAACTTTGCGCTGATAACAATCCAGATAGTCATTTTCCTCTTTGGCCCAGAGGACATGACGATGATTTCCAAAAACAATTTGAACTGTGGAGACCACAGACCACTTTTCCACCTTGCATCAGTCCAGCTGAGATGAGGTTGGGCCTTGAGAAGCTGGAGGCGTTTCTGGGTTTTGTTGATGTATGGCTTTGGCTTTGCATGTTAGAGTTTTCATTTGCATTTGTAGATGTAGCGACAAAGTGTGTTAGCTGACAATGGTTGTCTGAAGTGTTCCTGAGCCCACATGGTAATATCTGTTACAGAATAATGTCAGTTTTTAAAGCAGTGCCTCGTGAGGGTTCGAAGGTCACGGGCATTCAATATTGGTTTTTATGCAGAGATTTCTCCAGATTCTCTGTTTCTTTTGATGATAGTATGGACTGTTGATTATGAAAAGCCTTAATTCCTTGCATTTGTACATTGAAAAAAGTTATGCTTAAACTGCCACAAAGCGGGGAAGCTCACCCTATCCTTGCTGTGAACAAATGAGCCTTTCGGGGGATGAACAGGATTTGCAAATCATTGTACTGTGTTTTTATTTGTTTTACACAATGTCCCAACTTTATTAGAACTGAGATTGTATGATGTACAGTTAACATCTAACTGTTATATGAGTTTAAAGAGTTTTTCATGCACCCTTAAAATAATAATTCCTGGCAAAACAAATTTCATTAACTTGATACGGTGCAGAACTAAATTTGATAGTTTTGGTATGTTTTTATACAGGCAAATTCAGAGTATAGGTCTTTGTGCTTTTCAGCACAATGTGTTCAATTTTTGTCTGTTATTAGCACTATTATACATATTATAGGGTAAGAAAAAAAACCGATTAATTAAAACTAGTTGAACGTTAATCTTATAGAGGCTCCCAAGAAGAACGTTCCACTCACAATATGGCAGACGTGCTGACGTGCCATTTCTACTGACGTCATAATTCCCCGACATGTAGTTCACACGAGTTTGTAGGGGTAAGCCGAAAACGTGCCTATGAATTAAACAAATATAAATATTATGCGTTTACCTATAACTGTATGGAGTCTACTATAGAACGTTATTTCGATGGATTAAACATTAAATTAATAAACGGTTTTCTCGCGTCGTAACTTTTGTGTGGCAGGGCTAACTAGCTACGTGGCTAATCTCCACTCTTTAGTAGGGGCAGCTAAGTGTTTCTCGGTGAATCATTTTTTATTTTTAGAGGCTTTTTTAAGAGCTGTTGGTGATGGCTGGCTGCAGGATGAAGCTGGAGTTGTCCCAAGTGGTTCAGGGTAGAGGTCGTTTGGGTCTACTGCAGGAGATAGGGAGGATGGGGCAGCACTCTCTGGACATTCCTGGATGTCTTCTGTACACCCACCTTGGCAGCGTCCCCCACCTCACCCAGGACGCCCTGCACACCCTCCTGAGCCTTCCCGCTGTAACCCAGGTCACCCTATCCAACATGTAAGCTGGACCCCTCACATACTTTCCATTACGCACCCTGATTGCTCACTCATCATCATCTCTCTCCAGGGCAGAGCACCAAGAAGTGCTGGAGGAGTTTAAAGGCGGATTTAAGAAGTTTGCAGGTAGAAATCACGTTTCGTTATTTTTAAATACCGTGTCTTTCGTAACAGTTATATTATTGGAGGTGATAGGGAAAGTAAATTGGGTTGTATAATGTTTACACATCTTCAGCATGGAGGGCCAAAAAGTTCCTTAATTTAATACATAAATTGGTAAATAAATATTTACATGTGTCACAATTTAAATAAAAATCGAAATACATAGATTCAATAAACTAATATAGGCATACATAGTTAAATGGAATTGAGCTGAATTCAGTGGATTTTATTTAACTGCTCCCGCATTTTCCGGAGCATGGGATCTTTTGGAAAAGTGTGTGCGCTTGCGCCATCCTTTCCCATGTTCCACAGACGGGGCAACAACAAAACAACAAAAAACTACTTTGGTAGATGTTCGAGGAAAATTCTGGAAACTCTCCATGACTCACGAGCTATATGTACTTCACCCCATATTGCCACAGGCCAAGTGTCGGGGTGAAAGCTGTCTTCATCTGTTTGACTAAAATTGTGTTTCTAAATCATCCTCATCTGAACGCTCCAGATAGGCATCAGCCCCTCACGACCCTGCAAGGTAGACGATGGAGGGATGGGTGGATTATCCTGGTCCAGATTAATCAGTTTCAAATATGTGTGAATTTTATAAGGTCTTGTTTATTGTGTTTGTTTTGTTGTGAAATAAAATCTATAGTCTGATATAGAAGGATGGATGGAAATGTTCAGCTTTATTAAGCTGATCATTTAACCTACTAGAACAGTCCTTTTAGACCTAATGTAATCATCAACTTCTTCCTTCCATATTTACCCTTTTCTCTTGTGTCCATTTGCCCTAGCTCCCTCTGTTACATATACCTCCCTTAAATGTTTGTCCTTCCTTGTGTCCTCCTTTCCATCCTTACTCTCTTATGCACCTCCTTCTTTCCTTCCACACACCCTCATTTCTTTCCCTTTTTGTATTTTGTCTTTCTTCCATTTGTTCTTTCTACCATTCTAGCATGACCTTCCATCCCTTCTTTTTGTCATTCCTTCTTTGTGTCCTTCCATCCCTATTTACTTATATCCTTTCATTCCTCAGTCATTCCCTTCTTGCTGTCCTTCGTTTGTCATTCCTTCTTTTCTTCAATGTGTCCTATGTCAATTCCTTTTGTTCTTCCTTCTTACTTTATGCCCCCCCCCTGCTTCCTTCCTTCCATTTGCCAGCTGTACACATACCTGCCACAAATTCATAGTGAATCTTTGTATTTTATATTTAAAAATCATCATAAAAAGGGCTGAGAAGTCTGGAAAGTTGAATCTGGAAAAGTCTGGAATTTCCACATATTAAATTTGTTAAAACCTTATTAAAAATGTAATATCTGATGCCTCTAAAGAAATACCTCAGTGGAATATTGACAATCTCAGTACCACACTTAAACTTGACTAAAAAGTAGTTAGTCTGCCAGAAGTGTGACCCTATTCGACTTCGCTGCACGTAAGTCGCCGTGGTGCTGAGCTCTCTTCAGCCCCAACAACCAAATTTAAAATTAGAAGTATAATCATCGTTTCGTTTAATATAAACTGTCAGGGAATACTACAGCGTTCTCTTTAAAGCTGCAGAAAGCACTGATTTAATTACTAGAAAAAAATAATTAGAGCCTTTTGTTTTCTCACCTTCTGATCTTCTGCTGCTGCTGGCTTTGCTGATAACTTCACATGCTGTCTCATTAGCATGCGCTAATGGAGCACGTCACTCTCTCCGCTTGCTCAGAGCTCAGCTGCTGCTGCTGGCTATTAGATTTTTCAAGTTTGTTCTCATTGAGTGACTTCTGGGCTTTTGTTTTTCAGGCCTTCATGATACTGTGTTGTACTGCTCACTCCACGACCCTGCAGCCCCCTGCCCGACAGGCCACACTACCAACAAGGTCTGCTGCGTCTCCTGAAAGTGGTACTTTCTCACTGAGTCGTTTTAAAGAATGTACTGCCATTGAATGTATTTATCCACCATTAGACGGTGTCAGTGTGGGGCAGCGGTGGGAGGATAGAGCTCAAGGTGGATAAGTTCATGGCCCTCCAGAAGACGGTGCAGCCGGACTGGTACCAGAGCATGGCGGATGGGGAGACCTGGCAGACCAGCACCACTCGGAAGAGGGTTCGAAAGTCGGTGGACCGAACTCTGGCTCATTTGGATGAATGTCTGATGGTGCATCAGAAATCGCAGGTACACAGACGTTCAGCTGTGAGTAAACACACACAATCTTTTGGAGTCAGTCTTGTATGCAGACAAAAACATCAAACATGGGTTGATTGTTCGGTGGGTGTTGCTGGCACCGCCTTGCAGCTGTGCTTCTGCTGGAAAAACAGCAAGATTAGGGTGAATACATTATCAGCAGATGTGCAAGCCTGCAGCACTAAGAATGACAGATTATACTTTTTCGTACTAATAAATGCCATCCTATTCTCTCTGTTTTTGCTGAGTAATCCTCCTTTCAGCCACCAGAACATTTCTGTTTGTCTTTTTTAATGTCAATTTCTAGGGTTTTCTACCTTCTTTATCTTGTTTCTTTTTTTTGCCTGACTGCCAAGCAAATGTTCCTTGACACAATAAAGTGAGAAATCATGTAGAGCAAAGAGAACTGACAGAGTTACTGCAGGTAATTTTTTATCTAGCATATAACCACTGAGCTGTGAGATTGCTGCCAAGTTCCCTGAATCCCCCCAGTGTGTCTGTCCTCGTCGTGTTGTGCAACTGCTTGTTGAGTAATCAAAACCCAAATGGAGTCTGGCAAAGGAAAAACCTCTTAACTTATTTATTTATTCCCCTGAAGAAAAAAAACAACTTCTCACCACTAACTTTTTCACGCATCATTTCTATTGATAAAAATAAAGAATCAGGGTTTTTCTCGTTTTTCTTCCTCCTCTTCTATCTCTCTTGTTTTCTTGAAGAAGTATTTCCTCTGGTTGTAAACACCAGCGTGTTTTTCTCCTGCCAGGAATTGGATGGAGTCGGTGTGTTCGGGGTGGTAGAGGGAGGGGATATTCTGGAAGAGAGGGTGCGCTCGGCCAGGGAGACAGCCAAAAGGCCCGTGGCGGGATTCTGCCTGGATGGCTTCCAGACCGGCGCTATGGATCAGGCCCTGAGGAGTCAGCTCATCACTGCTGTGACTAAGGAGCTGCCCGAGGACAAACCCAGGTGGGACTCTGACAGATACCTGATAAAAGTGTTATGTATTCCCAAGAAATCTAACAAGTCTTTAAGGTGGACTAAAAATAATTTAGTGAAAATAATGAAACTGACCCAATATATTAAGCAACAAAAAAATGGGTGGATTCTCCCCGTCCAGATTAATCAGATTTCAATGTGTTCATTCTGTACATTTGTTTTATTCTGAAAAATAAAACTTGATTGGATATAAAAGGATGGAGGGAAGTGTTTAGTTTCACGGTGGTTGTAATTTAACCTACTAGATTAGTCCTTTTCAAGATGTTCTTGGCATACTGATTTATAACCTAAGCTTGCTTTAAATTTCTCTACATGTTTCTACCCCAGCTGTCTTCATGATGCCGTTTTTTCGCTAATGTTCTTTAGCAAACCTCTTAGGCCTTCACAGGATAGCTGGGTGTTTACTAAGATTAGGTTAATCACAGGTGGACTATGTTTACCAGGGGAATTGGTTTTCATTGGATTTTATTTAGGGGTATCAAATAGGACTGAATTAAAAAGCACACCACACTTTTCTGATTTTTATTTTTTTTAAAACATAAAAACCATGCATCATTTTTTGTCCACCTCCCAATCATCTGCTACTTTGTGTCAGTCTCACATAAAATCCAGTTAAAATACATTGAAGTCTGTGGTTGTGAAAAGTTTGAGTTTTTTCTGCAAGGCACCCCACCTCACATATATCTACCAGATTAGAAGTAATTGAATAATTGTCTCATTGAAACTCCAGGTTGAAGTTTTGATAATGTCTCTTACATAAAAAATGATCTTTTGTGTGTGAGGTTTATTAGTTCAAGTTAATTTATTTTAAACTAATTTTATTTTTTTGAAATACGCTTCACAGTTGGTTGATCGTGCCCAGTCAGTTAAGTTCCTGCTTTCATTGAATGTAAGTGAAACCCAGCAGCTCAGTTTCATCCTGTTCCTTCAGTCTGACAGCCCTCAATGTCGCAGCTCAGTCTTAAAGGAAACATGTCATGCTCAAAAAAATAAAGCAACACTTTGAAAACACATCAGATTTTAATTGGGGAAAAAATCCTGCTGGACAACCATACAGATATGAAAATGGGTAATTTGTTAATTAGAGTAGGAGGCCACATCTTTGGATGAAAATGAAAATTATCGACAAACAGAGGGCTGAGAAATTTGAGTGAGAAAACTGATGCGGCAGACTACTCCAATTAGCTGAAATGTCATTGCAGCAAATCAAAATGCTACTCAGTTGTTTTTATGACCCCCATGTGCTTGTATTCATGCCTGACAACGTCAGCATGCTCTTTGTGAGATGACTGATAGTGTCCTGGGGCACCTCCTCTTAGATCCTGACCAGGGCATCACTGAGCTCCCGGACAGTCTGAGGTGCAACCTGGTGGAGTCAGATGGACCTTAACATGATGTCCCAGACATGTTCTATTAGATTTAGGTCAGGGGAGCGTGGAGGCCAGTCACTGGTATCAATTCCTTCATCCTCTAGGAACTGCCTGCAGACTCTTGCCACATGAGGCCGGGCATTATCCTGCACCAGAAGAAACCCAGAACCCACTGCAGCAGTGAAGGGTCTAACAATGGGTCTAAGGATTTTATCCCGATACGTAATGGCAGTCAGGGTGCCATCGTTTATCCTAGACAGGTCTGTGTGTCCCTCCATGGATATGCCTCCCTAGACCAACACGGAACCACTACCAAACCGATCAGGCGGAACAATGTTGCAGGCAGCATAACGTTCTCCGCTGCTTCTCCAGAGCCTCTCATGTCTGTTACGTGATCTCAGAGTGAACATATTCTCATGAAACAATCATCTCATTTTGAACGTGAATAAAACACAGGAGATAATTGTAGATTTTACAAGAAACAACAATAGCTCTAACACTATTTCCATCATATAAAAAAAAGTGGAGGTGGTGGAAGAGTATAAATACCTCGGTGTTCACCTGGACAACAGACTGGAGTGGAGATTCAACTGTGAAGCTGTCTACAAGAAGTGACAGAGCAGACTGTACTTCTTGAGGAAGCTTAGGTCCTTCAGTGTTTCTATCAAGATGCTGCATATCTTCTCTAAGCCTGTTGTGGAGAGTGTGATCTCTTCTGCCATCACCTGCTGAGGTAGCAGCATCAGAGCCAGGGACTTAAAAAAGCTCAATAAGCTGATAAAGAAGGCTGGCTCTGTTCTGGGAACTCCTCTGGAACCTCTGGAGATCATTGTGCAAAGATGGACTCTTCATAAAATGAAGAACGTTATGGAGAACCCTGAGCATCCTCGTCGTACAACACCTGAATGTCTTCAGTCAGAGGCTTCTTCAGATCTGCTATAAGACAGATCGCTGCTGGAGATCCTTCCTGCCCCCAGCCATCAGCATCTACAACTACTACTGGAAGACGTTGGGCCCTCAGGCCACCCTCATGAAGTCTGTTTCTAATGGTTTGGTCAGAGTCTTTCACACCAGTGGCCTGCAGGTGCTCACTTTGTCTGTGGTTATCCTGTTCCGCCTTGCACAAAGGAGCAGACACTGGTCCTGCTGATGAGTTAAGAACCTCTGATGGCCCTGTCCAGCTCTCCTAGAGTAACTGCCTTTCTCCTCCATGTTCTTGAGACTGTGCTGGGAGACACAGCAAACCTTCAGGCAACATTGATGAGTCATTCTGGTGGAGTTGGACTGCCTGTAGGGTCCAGGTATTGCCTCATGCAGCCAGACGCGACACTGACTCTGGTCAACTGTAAATCTACTGAAAAGCAGTCAAAAGAAATGAGGAGAGAAAATATCTGTGGCCTCCACCTGCAAAACTATTCCTATTTTTGGGGTTGTCTTATTGTTGCCCCTTTGACCTGTTTTTAATTTCATTAACACTAAAACAGCTGACACTGCACTGATTAACAACCCCTCTACTATGTAACTGACTGACTTTAAATTTTTAGCAGTGCATATAGCGCTTTTAAATGAAATCTTGTTAACTTAAAGAAGCAGGTGGCATGCTTCAGTCAGAATACAGCAGGATTACAGCATGAAGGCTCTCTCTTATGGCTTATCTATAACTGTTTTGAGGGTGTGTGGTTGCTCATTCCACTCCTCCTTTCTTCTTCATGGGGTGTGTGATTCTGGAGGTGTTTTTAATCCAACTACAGTTGAAGGGTTTCTACAAGTACAGTACGTTGGATTCAAGACCTTATTGAAGACTGCTAAGATGCAAATAAAATAAAGTATTTTTGAATTGAATTGAATATTGAAAAATAACTTAATAATTTATTAAATAACCATAATTGAACTTACTTCATAAGTTAGCCATACCGTTACCCTTTAAACTTGTGCTTTTACCCCTAACCCCTTTTTATGCCAGTATAGAGAAAGAGTTTTAACAGGTGTTGATGATAGGTTTTAGCTAGCTATTCCATTTTTCAGGTCCAACTTCGTTAAATATACACTGTCCTATGATAAAGGAACTGATGGTGGATGAGAGTAACAAGATTTTTTATTTCCTGAACACACAACAATAATTCTGGTTTAGGAGCAGAATATCATCCCTGTCATGATTTTAGACCAATCATAACAGGGAAGACTGTATGTTGCTGAAATTTCTCCCAAAAGACCCTCTGAGATGCTTTTCAATGCAAGAAGCAATGATTGGTTGCCTTATTAGCAGGGGTGCACCGATTGCAGTTTTCTGGACGATCACCGACCTTTTAAAAAGCCTGATCTGCCCATTCCGATTTTGACCCATAGCAATTTCTTTTATAACTGACACTGTCAGGTGTTAAAATGTCACAATACACCTTCAAGGTTCCAATCTTAGTTATTAAAAATCACTGAAGAATACCCTTGAAATAATACAAACTTGTTCTAACTGCACATGAGGCGGTTAAAGTTAAGAGCATTTCCTTCATTTTTCACATTTTAAAACAAAACTTGCACAACGGGTTAGAGAAGTAGATAAGATTGGTGAAAAAGATAAGTTTCACATGTAAGTATCGTCCGATCACTCAAAATGAAGGAAATCAGGGCCGATCAATTGGCCGGCCGATCAATCGGTGCACCCCTACTTATTAGGCCTGAATACATGATGTACTGCTCATATCCCCCCCATCTACATTTGAGGCATTGCTCATTGATAATTTATAACAATATTGATAATATATAATATTTAGCCTCAGTTTTGTCAGAATGAATGTTTTATTGAAGTAAGCTATTCAAACATTGCCCCACAGTCACAAAGGCTGAGCTCCTACGTCAGTTCATTATTCAGTTGCTTTCTGTAAGATTTTAAGCCCAGCGTTCAGATATTCACATCGCAGCACATTTCTCTATTGGTATCCACCCCAGCTGCTTGTACTGTGTAGGACCACAGCAGAACCAAGCCTTGCCATCTGATACAGTAGAAGATTTCTGTGTGCTTACGATAAGATGCCCGCATTAACTAAAGGACGGTTAGATCGCTGATGTGGATGCACGGGGCGCATCAAAGCGCACCTTAGAAGGCTCCTCCAAGCCATGAAGAAGAACTTGCATTCCTCCACAAAGAGCTCTGCCTACTTATGTCTTGGAGGTGTTGCAAACCGGCACTAACTTTGAAATAAGACAAACTAAAATATATAGGAATGCTTTAAGTGTTTTGTTTAGTTCTCGTATATAAATGTTCCCTGCAACCACATATGAAACAGCCTGGCATGAACAAAAAAACTTTTTACGTTTTTTTAGGCAAACTCATTTCAAGAATGTCACCAAAACTGTTAAAAGAACAAAAACAACAGCTGTGCAAGTAAGCCAGGATCACAGGCTTAGGTTCAACCTATTTAATAGCCTCATCTACTCATAATCACGGGCCCAACATCTTTCAAACCTTGGACTGAAAGAAATGTCACATTTCCCAATAATGAGCTTTGGCGAGGTAAATATGGGTTCGTGTCCAGCCTTGTTTGCAACAGGTTTAGTTGTTTTCAGCTTTCCAGTTATATTTTATGTTCCCATTTTGAAGAGAGGTCCCTTGTAGGGGGTCCCTTGTAGCCCAGGCAAATATGAAGTCGTAACAGTTCCTTTACACTCTGATAAACTTATAAAATTAAGGTTAAATCATAAAGATCCTTCAGTTACATTTATAAAAACACTAACCCCCCACTTGACTAAATGTACGACAGTTAAAGGTTGTATTTTTCTAGATTTGTAGTGTGAGGTTATGCGTTTGGAAAGGAAGGTAAATTCACTTTAGGGCTTTTTACACATCCTCACCCAGGATGCCCGTCTGGCATGGTTTGAACTGGAACCTGGGAGGAGATAATAGTGACAGCCCAGAGTTTCTTTTCTCCAAGGTGGAGCAGTGAGATATTTTTCCAGCTGACATCAGATTTGCTCACTGAGTGGAATATTTTAAACACTAGATGCTTTAAGAAGTGACAGCATTTGGCTTAAATTATGGATTTCTGAGCTGGTAGGGACTCAAATATATCCTCTCAAGCACTGAAAAAGTTTTCTTTTACATATGTCCTCTTTAAAAGTACCATCTTGTTTCTCCAATAATTTGCATCACCTTAAGTTTTTAATTTATTTGTACTGTGCTAAATATTTGGAGAAATCTCTTATGAACTCCATCATCAGTCCTGGACATAGATGGTAGAAGGGGTCAGAATTTGACCTGGCTGCTCCAGAGGGCCCAGAATATCGGCTGGTGCCGCCAGAGGCAACATGCTGTTAGTTTGTTGATGGGCTGTCATTGAGCCACTCTCCGTGGCCTCAGCTTTGGTGAAACGTACTTTAATCCTTCACTCTGCAAGGTCACAGAGCTGCGTTGACGGATGCAAATGTGCAACTATAAATCAGCCATGACTCAGCAAACGGTAGCTATCAGATGGATGTTATGATAAAACAGAAACTTTGACACGATGATAATTTTACTGGAGATGCTTTATGTAAAAAAAATCGGATTCTTTAAAAGATATTCAAATAGACCTCTGTGCCTTTTGAAAGACACGAGGACAAAACTTTGTCTGGAAATTGTTGTGTTCTGGACTAAATTAGCATGTTAGAAACTTTTCTGCCTCTGAAGGCTCACATCGACGCTCCTATGGTGGAGGTGGTGGAGGAGCTGCGCTTGTTGCTAGAGGCTCTAAGCGTTATAGTGGAGCTGCAAGCAGCAGTAATCTGTTACCAGGAGCTCCCTGTGAGCTTTGATTCGTTGGCTGATCTGGGACACCATGGGGCATCCCCCCTGCTGGTTCTTCTAGCTGGAGGGAGGTGCAGCTTCCAGCCAGAAAGTGGAGTGGAGTCATTATCGGATGCTAAATTAGGCTTGACCTTGATGCCTGCAGGCAGAGAGTGAGAGGCAGCCAGTTTTATGGAAAGCTCAAAACACACAAGAGGAGGAGTGAGAAGGCTTGCTGCAGATGTTTGTGCACATCACTTTTCTTTATGTACAGACATGTTGCATTAATGTTTAAAACTTGTTTGTTAACTATGTGTTTGTGTGTGACTCAGATTGCTGCAGGGTGTAGGGCGACCTGATGAGGTGCTGGCGTGCGTCGAAGCAGGCGTAGACCTTTTCGAGGGCTTCCTTCCTTTCCAGACGACGGAACGAGGCTGCGCTCTCTGCTTCAGCTTCGATGTCACACTGGACCCGGAGAGCGCAGGTACAGCGACCCTGACAGGTGTGGTGAAGAGCTGTGAAGCTTCATCTCTGTGGTGGCTCAAACTCATCAGATTTGGCTCACTGATGATAATCTCTTTGTTTTCCAGGCTTAAGAGCCCCAATTGATTCCTCCTAACTTCGATGCTGCACCATTTCTATGTGTTTATCTGTATCAGTAGGGGTCTAGGAGTATATTGTGCATGGCAAATGTATTCCGATCCTTTGAACTTTTCCACATTTTGCGACGTTACAACAACAAACCTTAGTGTAATTTATTGGTTTTATGACATAGACAAACACAAAGTAGCCTATAATCCTAATGGAAAAGGATGGTTTCGACATTTTTATAATTTTTTGCAAATAAAACCCCGAAAAATGTGTTGTGTGCATATGTATTCAGCCCACATAGTCAATACTTCATGGAACCACCATAAGCTTGAATTAAAGCTGGAAATCTTTACCAGCTTTGCAGATCTAGAGACTGAAATGTTCCCCCTTTTGCCACTGAAAAAATGTTAAGCTGCCTAAGGATTGACAGCAGTTTATAAGTCTTACCAAAGATTTAGAGCTTTTCGGACTTTAACTGGGCCATTCTAACAAATTAATATGCCGTTCCATTGTAGCTCTGGTTGTATGTTTAGGGTCATTTTCCTGCTGGAACGTGAACCTACATCCCAACCTCTATCAGGGTAACTGATGCATTAGTTTTGCGACACAGATTACGTTTTACTTGTAGAAGAAAAAATATAATTTTGGTCTCCTTCTACCACTTGTTTGGTGTGTTCCCCTATATGACTTGTAGCAAACTCCAATGGGACTTCTTGTGACTTTGTTTCAACGATGGCTTTCTTGTTGTTTTTCTTCCTTGAAGCAGTCATCTGTTTTTTTTTTGAGCACACGACTCCTGTGAAACAACTCTCTTACCTGAGCCTTTTCATCTCTACAGCTCCTCCAGTTTAACTTAGTAACTTCTCTGATTAATGCTCTACTTTCCTGGCCGGGCAGTGCAGGGGGGTGGCCGTGTCGCCTTAGGTTCACGGTCACACTGCCAACTCTTTCCATTGTCTTTCTGACCGGTCTGCTGTGTTCCCTGGTCTGCATGATGCTGGTTGTTCCTTAATGTTCTCTAACAAACCTCTTAACGCCTTCACACAACAGCTGGATGAACACTGAGATTTAATTGCACACAGCTGGACTATTTACTACTTGGGTGACCTCAAATGGGTTTTTAGTTGTAAAAATAAAAGAAAACACATTCTTTTCCTTCCACTTTGTAATAATTCAAAGCTTTTTGTTGGCCTATCACAGGAATGACAATAAAAACATCAAAGGTTGCGTTTGTAACATGACGAAATGCAAAAAAAAAGTTAAAGGGGTGTGAATACTTTTCAAGTGGCACTGTATCATTTCCATTTAATTTGCTTGAACCTCTGTTGTAAATGTCCTGTTTCATCTCCTTCAGGGCTGAGATTTCCCATAAAACTGCTGTCTTGTACTCATTAAGCAGCTCTCTGTAACTGTCACTCAGTTTAAGACATTTTCAAACTCCGCAGCGTTTATAGTTTGTTTTTTTTTGTCATCTTGTCTATATGCTAATGACCTTTTCATGTAAAACCACCTTGCCCAAAGCAACAATGTGACATTTTTAATGAAACTATGGTGGAAAAAAGATGCAAGATGCTGGCATTTAACTCTAGCAGCTTGGAAAAATATGTGCCTGAAGCAAAATGAAATCAGCGTATTTTGGAAGTTTTCACATGAGGTCTTTTCTCAGATTATAATGACCCCTAATTGGAATTTGGACATCATGGGACATTTGATTCCTCCTGCATGAAATAATTTATTTAGCTTTAATTTAATTCATAAAAGACGTGCAAATGGAGAACCAAGATGAGATTGCAGTAAGAAAATATGCGGATTTATGAGGAAATGTTGGAGATGTTAACGCATTAAAAACATGGTGATCAGCTTTAATGTTTTTAATTGCACAAAGTTGCATTGAACTGATAAAACTGAACTCATGATTGATTAATGAACCTAGTAGGATTTCTTAATTTCCAAAGGGGGGGCCTCTGATATTTAAAAAAAGCACGCTTGTGGTTTTTACACGGATGTAAAGGAGCATTCTTTCCACGCCCCTGAGCAGGGAATTACACCACGTTCAATTACATCTGAATGGTTTAGTCTAAAGGCCCCTGCAGAGTGTTGTCAGTACACAAACAGCCCCTCATTTAGTCTCAATCTGGTGAACAGCACGGCCAAGTCAAACTGCAGTAACAGCCAGTTTTCTCCTGATGAATGGGAAATAATTTTTATTTAGAGTTCACGTCGGACATAATGGCTGCTAAAATTATGCATGCATGGCAGAGTGTGAAGATCGGTCTTAGATTAGTTAACTCGCTGGATAAAAGGAAACAGAGCAGGTGAAATGAAATCAATAGGATATCTCCTGAGCAGCTTCAGCGAGGTAACAATTAGGTGCGACCCCGTCACCCTGATTGTTGTCCTTGCTGAGGACCTGAAGAAGTGGAACGGAAAGAACTGTGGATGAAGGGCTGCACTGAACTGTCCTGATGGTCGACTTTGTGGTTAATTAAAAAGTTGCGTTAAACTCCCCTGACAGAGTTTGGCATATGGGAGCATGTAGTGTCAGAAAAGGGAGTAATTGATTCTGGGCAGGGTGCATAATGGAGTTTAGTGGAGGTTAGAGCATTAATACTGTCAAACCCTGGGAGAAACCGTAATTCCCCCCTCTCAGGCAATTATGATACCCCATGGGAAAGGTCACAACCCCCCCCTCCCCCGTTAGGATCCTCTTGACACATCCAATCGTTGACTCGTTTACCCCTTACTTCCTTTTCACCCTCTGCTAGTTTTCTTGGGTCACACGGAAATTTCAGAACTTTCTCTTTTCATTCTTCAGTCCCGTCCAGGGGAGTGGTGGCCTAGTGCTTAGAGAGCATGGTGTTTGTGTCCTGAATGTGATTTTTTTTTTTTACCTGAACACATGCAGAATGTTTATGTCTGGAACCAAGAGCGCAATGCAACGTTCTGTAGAGCAAAAAGTGACACTAAAACAGTATTTGGGAACATTATGATTTCTCATGCAGCTGCAGTGGAGAAAGAAAGGCAGACTGAATCAAAACTTTACATTAGCGAACGCATCTTTCAACAACAATAAATTGTTGCTCCTCATTATCTTGATCACAGTTCTTATGACTCTGATGTCCAAATATTATCTATGAAGTTTGCACAAAAAAATGATCAGTGAGCTCCTGCTGTTGGTGCTTTTGCAAATTTGATGTCATTAACCTGTGCAGCACCTGATTGTTTGTTGGAAGATGCACAGAGTGCCTTGATTTATTAATCTAAATGTTTTCACTCCTCAGAAGTCACGAGCAAAAGTTAAAAGCTAACTTGATGTTTTCATAGGATTTAATTAGGAAAGTAACAGTCAGGTGATAGTTATCAAATGTACCTGATCATGTGATCCTATGAAAGTAGGAGGTTGCTGGCCTGAAGCATACAGGTGTGTGGTAACACGTTGCCAAGTTAGATCGGACCTCAGCTATTACCTTAGGGAAGCATTAGCAATCTCTGAAGGGTTATAAGGCCAGGTCCAAATAGCTTATCCATTACTCTACAGCAAGAAGGAATATTCAGAAGAGGAAAAGAGGAATTTTTCCATCAGTGGATGTTCCTGCAGATTCAACCAAAAGTCAGAATATTCAGTGCTCTGAGCAATCGTAAAGGAAAAAACATAGCTACAGTGGGTCTCAAAAGTTGACAAAGCCCTGTTAACATACCAGATTTGTAAAAAATGTGTTAATGTATCATTTATTCTACAATTCTATGAAAAAATGAAAAAGCTTCTATAACCTGGTTACAAAAAATGTGCACACTGTCGCACCGTATAAGCATCTCTTCATTCAATTTTAGCACCTAGTCTTGTTTGGTAGGAATCCGTCAGTATTCCACACCTGGACTTAGGAATATTTGCCCACTCTACCCTGCAGAAGTTCTTCACATTCATCAGCTTGTCAGTGTTTAGATCCTGTCCACAGCCCTGATCGAGCGACCCTACAGATTTCTTTCAGATTAAGTGGACTGGCTATGCTATTGCCAAAGTTTGATCAATGTGAAAATACATCAGCGCATTTCATAAACAACATATTAAGATATTTTAGCATCAGAACATTAGAAATGAAGCCAGATCAGATTGTACCATGCTCAACTGAGTTACCATGTATACATTTTTTACCAACAAAGAAACATTAAACGATTCATCTCAAACTTTTACAATGCATTTTTTGTAAACAATGAAAAACATGCTGTTATGCTCTTAATGCTACCATTTGTGGCCCTATTACATACATTTAAACCAAATGGAGTTAATTACAGTTCCTTGCTTCCGTTTAATAGCTGTCTCTGTTTAAATGCCTCATTGATCTAATTAGTTGTCACAGTGTTTCATTTAATGCAGAATCAGTTTATGAATGTCTGCCAGGCAAGCAGTATCTGCTGGGGACTCTCCAGATGGTTCTGTGTTACAAACCAGCTGGCACGTTAGGTTAGCTGTGTGCTGGACATCTGCAACTTCTGTGTCTGAAAATGAAACCGTCCTCTCTTCTCCTAAATGAACGCTTGTCTTACTGAGCGTGGCAGCACTGCAGCTTAGAACAGCAACTTTGATTTTCTTTCTTCAGAAAACATTTCATTTTGTCCTTCATGGGGTGGTTTTAGAGATCCTTCGCCACAGAACGCCTTAACACGTCGTCACCCTGAACACTGTGGATTTCTCCAGTTCAGTTTTCCCCATTGCCAGTTTGTATTCCCATATTGTTCCTTCCTATCTCCATTTTATACTTGTAAACAAACCATTTCTGTAAACCCACCTCCATCAGTTTCCTGACGGGGAGGGTAGGAGACACGTACCGAGAACGGAACATGTAAAGCTTGCTGGGAACAAGATCATTGGTGACGCACCACCTTCTGCCATCATTTTCTTGGTAAATAAATATGAAAATAATACATCATTGAGAAATATTTGAGATTGCTCAAATATGCTCAAAATGCTCAAAGGGGTGAAATAACCCACCTCCATCAGTTTCCTGCTAAAAAATCCAAAAACGTAGTTTATATCTGTTTCAAAGCCTTCAAACTTCCCATTATCCCCTGTTGGTTTCTGTATTGCTGCTGCTCTCCGTATTTGTAATGCATAACTTATCCTCAGCACAGGTGACATCTCTCTGCTTTGCATTTCGCCATCGTTGGTTGAGTCTTGTTTAGACCCGTTTTCTTCTCATGCTTATCTCCCCAGTATTATGCTGCAGACAGACTCAATTATATAATGTTTTGTTTCTCTTCACTCCAGTTCACCTTTTTGCTTATTTCACAACTTTATCCATTTTGCGCCTCAATTGACTGTAGATCTCTGTCTCTAATCCTGTGCTTTACTACCATTTTCCTTTTCTTCTTCCTCTTCCCTTGCTCTTTCTCACCATCCCTCATGCTCCACTGCAGTTTGTCTCATTATTCTCCTTTCTTGTTCAATTAGGTGGAGTAAACCCAAAGGGAGGACCATCTGTCTAAAACAAACTTTGGTATTCACAACATAACCAGTTAGCATTTATGCCATGGCGGGGGAGAAAACACAGGATAGGACTATAGGTTTAATGGTTTGTTTTGAAATTAATAAGGAGCATTTGTGTTTTGGCAGTGCCAGATGAAGAGCAGCACACACCGAGGGAGACACAACCGAACAGAGATCTTAATTGGGATAATCAAACACACACGACGCGCTTCGAGATGAATCTCAAACACAAAAGGTTTGTAGCGGGATTTGTGAAACCCCTATGGGGTTTCACAAGCAGCCGTGCTCGCAGACTCTCTGCTTTGATGTGCTTGATTTACATTTACTCTGATTGTTCGGGAAGTCGACTCAGCTCAAGCTTTCGATGAACTTCTGTCCAGGTTTCAAGATGACTTCAGGCCGCTGGTGGAAGGGTGTGGCTGCTACTGCTGCAGGAACCACCAGAGGGCGTACGTGCACCACCTGCTAGTGACCAATGAGTTGCTGGCTGGAGTCCTGCTCATGATTCACAACACGAGCCACTACCACAGCTTCTTCAGAGCAATCAGAGAAGCTTTGGCTAATAACAAAATGGACCTTCTCAGGAGGCGTGTGCTTGAGAATGGAAAGGAGTAAAACGGATAAGTCGGCCGGAACTAAGAGGGACAAGGAGGCACAACACTGGCAAAGGCAATTCTTTCCCAGGGACATTTTACTGTAATGCTGCACAGACCTTCAGATGACTTTTTTCATATCCAGATCTTTGAAAAATAAAGAATCAAAAGACCAGATAAATATTGAGCCTTCGTTTGTGTTCTTGGTTCACCTCAGGTTCACAGTGATCAAGGATTTTATCCTAATCAGCAGGCAACAATAAAAATAATAAAAGAGTCCATTAGCAGATGCTTTGGAAATTCAGAAAGCCAAGGACAGAAATGACAGGAATAGTTTAGAGTTGTTGAAGTGAGGTTCTACTTTACATTACATGCAGTAGACAACTTCATTTAGTATAGATCCAGATTATTTGGTCCTGTAGACTGAAGCCAATGGCTATCGTCAGAGGGGTCGAAACTAAGGCGGTCTTCTAACGTCTTAAAACAAATCCAATTAAAAAAGTCAGTTTGATGTGTGCAAATGCTATTTTCTGAATATTTAAACAGCAGTCATGACATTTGCACCGGCTGGTTATTTACACAGAAGCCTGTGATTATTTACTCAGGACGGGGAGGGTAGGAAACACGTACCGAGAACGGAACATGTAAAGCTGGCAGGAAACAAGATCACTGGTGACGCACCACCTTCTGCCGTCATTTTCTTGGTAAATAAATATGAAAATAATGAATTAAAATAATATTAGTGTAAATATCAGTCCTATGCAAGCATGACATTGATTTCAAAGATTTGATAAATAGTATTTGCATAAACTGGTTGGAGTTCTGAACTTTAATAAGACCGTAAAAGTTCACTGTTGGTACCACTTGGACTTGCCATCAGCCTCTGGGACTATCGAATCTGGATTTATACAGAAAGATGACACCAAGAGAGTAATCTACTGCAGGTAAGATATTAACTACTTATACCTGCTTAGAAGAAGCTCACTTTAATATTCTTGAATTATTCCTTTGATTGAGCTTCAAATTTTGAGCTGTTTGGTGGGTTGTGGGTTTGGTAGGAAAATCTGACATTAATTTATAAATTTGAAATTTAAACTTTAAAAAATATACAACAATTGATTGGGATCTCTGGTTTTGAGTCTGGAAATGTACTGAAATGTGTCATGGAAAGTGTGCAGGTAAACTAATAGCCTGTTATACTTGTTTTACCCTATAAAGAGAAATGACAAAAACAGATAATAAAAGATAAACAGATAAAACATAATATTCTGCTAAAGAAGCACTTGAATATTGATGCAAAATTTTGCGAGTGTTTATATTTACTTACAATAACAATATTTAGTCACAATAACGGTTAATAAATTTTATAGATAACATAACTGCAATAATATGCTGTATGTTAGCAGTAAGGGTGGTCATTATTGCTTTTCTAATATAAAGCAGTTAGGTTTATGTTTTTTGTGTAAATCTAGTGAGGCCTTTTTTCTAAAGATTATGATACCATTAGAAACTCATACCGGTCCTTGTCTAGTTATAATATCGACTGAACTTTGTAGCTTCAACTCTTCCTACAAGTTGAGCCACTGTTTATTAAAAAGGGAAGCCATTTCAACAGGGGTCATTGCCCCAATAGATCCACCGCTGGTTGTCCCCATGCTACAGGATGACAGTTCATTTAATGTGAGCAGACAGCCAGGAGATAGGTGTGTTTGTGAATAAGAATTGGTATGCTGACAGCGACTAAATCCTTGTGGTGGCCTAACTACTGGAGGATATGATGTTTATGTTTTCAGTGGCTTAGCAGCACATAGTAGAAGAAGAAATCAGGATAATTTATTACAGTAGAAAAAAAAAACATTATTCTTGTGCTTAGTATAAACAGTTCAAATTGATATGTCTAAATCAAGTGCTTCTGGTTGTGTGTTGACAGCTCCACCCTTCATGCTGCTGACAAAGGATAAAGATCAGATAAAGATGGGGTTTCTGCCGCCTCCTGTCCAGTGATGGAGCAAGGCTCCTTGTGAAGGTGTGAGGGTATAATTGACTGCCAGAGCGTGCAGATGTCTTTGCCAGGGACAGGGGACAGATGTAGTAAGAGGAGTGTGTGACATATTTATGAAACAGCAAGATAGAGTCCCCCCCCCTCCCCGCTGCACGCTGAGTTACCCTAACTGCATCAAGCTTTGCAAAGAAGTATGTTGAGGGATTTGCTGTCATTAAGTAGGTGGGAGTTGAGCATAGGTGCCTGAGTAATAAAAGCACAGAACTGGGTTGGAATGATAAGAGAAAAACTATTAAAGCCTTTGAGAAATGGGGTAAAATCTAAAACAAGCAGCGCTCCCTAGACCATGTTCATTTCAAGGTCTTATGGTTTGGAAGCGGATAGAAAGTATTGCAGGAAAGGTTATAAGAGGCAATCTGCCACATTAGTCTATAAAAATAGAAGCGATTAGATCTCGCCCTTCCTCACCAGGAAAGCTGGTGCAGGGCTTCACCCTGAAACATTTCCAGATGACGTTTTCAGCCAATGAAAAGAACGCCAGTGTATGTGACAGAAACTGGAAGAAAGGTCTGCACAGCTAACTCACCCATGGTGGTTTCATCTGGTTACAGCTCTAATGTGGTCTTTTAGAAGACTTTACTGCTGACTGATGATTGAATTTGCCTCTCAAAGGTCTGAACGCCTTCAGTTCATTTACACAGATTGAGCTTGTGGTTGTCTGTGGTATAGTATAGCAAAACACAAATGTGATGAAGCAAATGACTTTAAATAAATTCCTCTTTTATTGCAAGAAATAATTTTCTTTTTTTCTCAAACTAATTTCATAAAAAACATTCTTTTAAAAAAATTATTGAATTAGCCAAATCAAAGGTGGAATTATTATGTATTACCTGAATAGTACCTCTGTTGTCAATACTTTATACAAATTTCTTATTCAGCAAGAGTATAAGCGCGGGCCAGGGGCCCTTGGAATAATTTTGTGTGGCCCCCTGAGTTGCAGTTTTGTGAGGTCTGGAGAGGTTTTTTGGACCTCACTTGCCAACATCTTCACTGTGGAGGCAAGACCAACTTGGATCCTTGTCTATTCCATTGGCTAAAGTAATTGGCTTCTGTGTCATGTCGTTTTTGCACCCCAGGAAATACAAAGTCATTGGTTGCTAAGTAGAAGCCCCTAGAAATTCACTTCAAATGTATGTATTTTATGTTTTTTTTTAAGGGATGGTAGAAGCTGCCTGATCAGGAGCAAAGAACATTGAATTTTTCCAAAGTGTTAGAATGGCCCTTGGCAGCTGATTAAGGCAGGAGGCTTGAGGCAGAGGAAAGGTGCAGACCCACTGGGTGTTTATTCACCAACACTGAAGACATACAGGTACGAGACCCTGTTACACAAGTCACACATGGCCATAGCTACAGCCACAGTCAGTTTGTTAACCGGCAGCCTTTTATAGCCCCTCCCATTAACAGACCTACCATGACAGGTGAAACAAACATATACACTAACATACATACAAAATAGCTAAAACATCACTTTATTTAACAAACATTATTACTAAACATCTCTAAAACAAGTCTTTACCTAGGCTTAAGTCTTTAACACTAAACACTAAAATGCACACAGTTTACTCCTCCCCTTCAATTTATAATGGTCTCTTCCGGAACCTTTAAAAGGTGCTCAGGCCCCCAGGGAATCTTTTAGCCCAAACACCCTACAGAGGAAGAGACAGAGGTAAGTCATTTGTTTAACAATATACTGGAAAACAATTCATTCCAAAGATTAGTCACAATCCTGGTATTTTATCCATTTGTTATGTTTGTTTACCAGGACAGGTCATCATCAGTACCAGCTGAGAAGAAGCTGCCTAAAACACCCACAAACTAAGAATAAAAAACTCCAATCTCTTTCACAGTGTAATTTGTTCTTTCAACAATATTCAAAACAGCATTTTAAGTGTACCAGCATACGCAATTAAGCTCTTCATTACATAAAGCCTAAAAATATTGTTGAGCACTTTTGGACATAATTAGAAAAGTGTATTTTATATACATGCTGTGACACAGCTAGCTAGTTAGAACAGGTTCAGTTTAAAACTTAAAAAATTTGTTTTTCCCGTGTTTAATGTTAATGTGAGTTTCAGTGTCTACATTAGACATGTATAGGTTGTAGACAGCATATTCTTCAGCACTGACAATGTAGTTAGACGTTAATGGTCCCATGTTACAAAGTCCTTTGAAAATAACTCTGGAAAACCTATAAGAGTTGTGGCTGCACAACTTTGATAAAACTTCTGTCTTTTGCAGGTAGCAACACCAACTCTGGATAAAGGTGTCACCAAAACGCTACCAGTTTGTTTCCTTAACTTGTATGGTAGGTCTTTATCTTGCATGCAGGTATTGGTAGGAACAGGCAAACAGGCAGTTGATGGAAATTCCTTAAGTTTTAACGTGTTCAGAAACTCCTTCAGCGTTCTTCCAACAATGAGCAGCCTTGGGCTCTTTTGGGTAGCTGCTCAGAGCTCTGAAAGTGCAAATAATTCATGCAAAAAGCAGCAGTGTTGTAAGATGGTTTGAAAGTGGTTTAAGTGGTTTAATTCCTAAAAAAGACAAATCAAAACCATGTTTTACTACAAAAAGACTTCCAGGCTTAAAACACCACCGAACTGATGCACACTATTAAAGTATTGAGGGTAAATGAAGATAAATCACGAACACAATCACTTCTCAGTCTCACATTAAACCAGCGTTAGTTGAATTTCTCATCCTGTGACTGTTTACTTCTGACACCACTGGTCTAAATTCTAAGAAAGGCTTCACATTTTTAAACTACTGGGAACTTTTTTGCAGTTACCTCAGAAAAAATGCCTGTTGTCAGAAAGCAGAATGTCTTTCACAGACTTTAACTCAATCTGAGCAGTTGACCTCGAATTGCTCTAAATCTGTGGACACCAGTGCCACTAGGCCTTTTTTGTCACATTCCTCAGTATTTACTAACTGCGTTCCAAATAAAATCCCACACAGAAGCTGGCAGTGTGGGAAAAATGGAAAATTACACGAAGGGCAAAAAACAGAAAAAGATGAAACCTGTGGTTTGCTGAGGATTCGGCATTAGGAGTTGGAAACTGAAAGATGGCAACATCAAGTGTGGGATTTTTGACAATAAGTAACAACGTGGCTGACAGAAATGCCCAGAGTAACAGTGTTTATTATAAGCTGTTTTTACAAGATGCCCATTTTTCTGTATGAGTACATCTCCTAAATAAATATCTATGTGTTGGATTAAACTGTCACTCTTTAGAGACATTTATTGTTAGACAGATAAATTAATTAGATAAACATTAGTAAAAAGCTAATATAAGATTAATGTCAGATCGTCTACAACCTATAACAGATTTACTACCAGGATTGGCCTGTATTTAGCTTTGTCCATTTTTTCCAACAGCTTCTTAACCTGCTACTAACAGCATCCCGACACCATGATGCCACCACCACCGTGTTTAGCGGTGGGGATTGTGTGTTCATTATGCTGTTTGTTCACTAATGTTTTCTAACACAATATTGTAACAGAACAGCACTGTGTGTGTTTTTTTTTGGTGATTAATTTTTATTTTTTTTTTGAGTTACCTGGTTTGGGGGGTTCGCTGCTTCCTGTCTGGGCAAGAGGTTTGGCCCATGGCTAAGGACATTCAAGGCACAATGCCAGATGAGCAGGACCAACCATTTGCTTGTCAGCTAGGGAGGTGTTTTAGGTTTAGTTAGATCATTTGGTCCTTAGTATTGTCTTTAGTTTTGTTTCCCCTGTTGGGTGTAAATGGTCTGGCCAAACCACTGTATAAGTTACCCTTCTGTGTCTTTGTGTTAGGTCAGTTTTGTGAGTTAAGCTGTGTATATGCGCAGTTAATAATCTGTAAGTCACTTTTTGAGTAGTTATATTTAGTTGACACCTTTTATGGGCCAATTAATTGTATTTTTTACTTTGTCATTTTTGGAAAATATTTTTGGGTAGAATAAAGACCCACTTTGAAGGCACTTTTCCTCTCTCCTCTTTGGTTTCGTTGCTTGGTCCCTCACAAGTATTTAAAAAAGGACCTACATAGTAATGTATGCCAGCCTCTCTGTGCTACTTTGTGTTGTGGTAATCACATAAACCCCCAATAAAATAAATTGAAGTTTGTGGTTGTACTATGACAAAATGTGAAGAAGGTCAAAGGTGAATGAGTACTTTTGCAAGAAAATTAGTTCTCATTTGCCTGTAGGTTTACCAAAGAATAAGTTAAAGGGTTTCTAAACATTTTACAGATCAAAATGTGATACTTTCCAGGTCAGGTTTCAAAATTCTTCAGATTTTTAACATATAAAATTGATAGCATTTGAATACAAAAAGGTTGCTGGTTGAGTTTTATAATTATATGTTCCTTAAAACATGGAACAACACAATGCTCACGTTGGCTTCTGATTAAGCAAATTGGTGAAAGACTATTTCACAGTTTTTTCTCTGTTTTGGCATCTGGATGAACTTCGATCAGTTCTCTATTTAATCAGTAACACTTGTCAAGGTTGGCCTAAACTATCCTGCAGTAAACACAAATTCTTTTAAACACAGCTTGACATTTTATAACTTTATTTTGCTGATTAAAATTCAGACTGTGAAGTCATGAATCAGAGATAAAACATATTTTTTATGTTTTAGAAAATTGAATATGTAATAAAGACTAAAGGAAGCATAAAAGTCATAAATACTCAAAATTATCATGTCATATTTCATGCTTTTCATGAATGTGTATGTTTGAGAAGGAGAGAGCAACATGAAAAAAAAAAAAACTAGAGTAACCAGAGGAGAAAGTAGACAGAAACATTAAAATCTCTCTTGCAGCTGTAAAAGGTCATAGAAAGTACAGAGATGGTTGAGGTGCAGAATGGGGCAAAACAGGCTCAATTTTTATTTAATATTTATTATTGTGGAAGAATGCAAATTATTTGCCCCAGGTTTTATTCTTTTTACCCATGTAGAGGCAGAGTATCTCTTTTGCTTTTTAAAATGTATATTAGTGTTTCTAATGTAGGGGTAAACAAAGCATACCATTTATTTAAGTTATTTCCACCTTTTTTTTTAGCTGCAGTTTCAGCTTCAGCTTTAGCTGCAGCTGTAGGGCATGGCAATAACAGTGGACTTAGCATAGGGAATATATATAACATACTGCATTGTATTTCCCGTTTTAGCCTTGTAGCTGGCCTTGATTGCAGAAAGATGGAAGCTAAGAAATGGGAGTCGATGTGTGTGGCTGAGCTGCAGTGAGCATTATAACTAGCTAGGCCCCTGACTCTATACAAAGTCAGATAAATCTTTTCTACAGCTGTGTTTTCCATACTTCATCTCTTAAAAAGTAGTTCAAATCTTGAGTGATTTGTACAGCGGCCCGGAACTGACATGGGGGAAAAAAATATGTAGCGTGCGCACAAAATATTAATTCGTTCCCACAAAATACTAATTTGTGCCCACGAAATACTAATTTGTGCCCACGACATAGGTATACATGCACACGAAATACTAAAACAGCGCACTTTCTCAAACATATGGAGGAACAAAACAACAACTGGATGGACAGGGATGGTCTGATCAAGTTTTATTTTAGGCAGGGGAGGAGCCACAAAGAGATTCTGAAAAGCCTGGCATTGCTATTAATTCTCATTAGTGAGAGGCATTTAAATAGAAAATTGAGAGCCAGGTGTTTAACCCTTCCTGCTTCCGTTTCCTGACTGTGGTCGGGAAACACAGGGGAGACGCTTCCTCCAGGGCTGAAATGGTTGTTCACTTCGGGGTTAGTTCCCTGTACTTGCGTGTAAAGAAGGGACTGGATTGCTGAAGCAGCTGAGTTTTTAGTAACTGTACTGCACACTGATTGCACGTTAAATGTACCATGGCCAGCTGAACTTCCTCCCTGGTTGCCGTCGTGCATACTGCCAAAACACACAACCGCATGCACACTCTTCCTGCTTCCGCATACTCTTCTTCATGGTCCCAGTCTGACAGCGCACAGCACCAGTGCACGTATGCGCACGTACACCGAGTTACACACTTATGAGTTACACATCTGATGCCTACTTCGTGGGTACAAATGACTATTTCGTGGGAACGAATTAGTATTTCGTGCTCATGCTATATATATATTTTTTCCCCATGTCAGTTCCTGGGTGCCGTATATTTGATTATTAAAGTGGGTTTTTGTATAATCTGTTATTTATAAATATTTCCTTTGGAAGGTAAGGTATGGATCCCTGAATATACGTAGGATCAAGTTGTAGCTACAAGCTGAGGGATGCCAAATATGGAACAGTGAATGCATGAGGCTGGGTCTAAAGGTCAACAGAGAATCCTTTTACAGTGCAGCTTCGTTATCTCTGGGTCTTCTATGCAGGATCTGTAACCTTTGATATGGGCCAAGTTGATATAAAATCCTCCATTGTTCAACAAGTCCATGTCACAGAGTCCTTCTCTGAGGTGTTGGCACATCCGCAGTGGAAAAAAATGAACAAACACCTTTTTACACAACACCACAAATTCAACTATTAAGCAAAAAACCAAATGAGGTTTTTATGTGACGTTACAACCCCCAAACATAAATGTATTTTATTAGGATCCTATGTGATAAACCAACAGAAAGTTGCACATAATTGTAAAGTGGAAGGAAAACGATACATGGTTTTCAAATTTTTTTTAATGAAGTAAGATGTACAGCCTGGATTTGTATTCAACTCCCTGTGCCCTAAATAAATCCAGTGCATTTATTTACCTTTAGAGGTAACTTTATCAGTAAATAGAGTCCACCTTTGTGTTATTTAATTTCAGTATAAATCCAGATGTAGTCTGAAGGCCTCAGAGTTTTGTTAGAGCACATCAGTGAGCAAACAGCATAATGACAACCAAAGAGCACAGCAGACAGGTCAGGGAGAAAGTTGTGGAGAAATCTAAAGCTGGATTGGGTGGAAATCAATATTGCAAACTTTGCACATCTCACAAAGAACTGTTGAGTCCATCTTCTGCAAATGACAAGACAACCCAACTGTAAACCTTCCAAGACACGGCCACACACTTAAATTGACAAGCTTGGCAAAAAGAGCATTTAACTGGCCAGAAGCCCATGGCCATTCAAGAGGAGCTGCAGAGATCCACAGCTCAGATGGGAGAATCTGTCTGATGGACAGCTACTAGTCATACACTCCAGACATCTGGCCTCTATGAAGACTTAAATTTAAATTGTTGAAAGAAAGCCAAAACAACTGGCAGAAGCCACATTAGGGATACATATGAGGAAGAGGATGCTGTGGTCAGAACAGAATAAAATGTAATGCTTTGGCGTACATGCAAGACAATACTTGTGGAGCAACATTAATATTCTGAATATGTCATCCCCACGCTGAGACAAGGTGGTGTTAGTTGCTTTGGTGATGCTTCAGCTGGAATAGAGAAGTTGGATGGAGCTAAATACAAGGCAATGCCTGAGTAATCTGTTAGTAATCTGTTAGAGGCTGCAACAGACTTGAGACTGGGGCAAGACAGCAACCCTCAACATACAATCAGAGCTTCAGTGGTTCGGATCAAAGCTTGTACGTGTTCAAAAAAAGGACCAGTCAAGGTACAGACTTATATTCAACTGCAAGTTGCTGCAAAACTTGAAAAATGGTGAGCCTTTCATCCAATTAGTCCAGTTTCAGCCTCTAGATGCACAAAGCTGGCAGGGACATAGTTGTGATTGCAGCGAAAAGTTCTACAAACTATTAGATTGGTAGGCTAAATACAAAAGCATGCCACACCTTTTTATTATATATTTTTTTTTATTCACTAAAATATTTTGAAAATCGTCAATCATTTTCTTTTGCCTTCACATTTTTTTCGTAGAACCAGGTAAAAAACCCATCAGATTTAGGGTTTCAATGTGACGAAATGAGAAAAAGTTCAAAGGCAACAAATAATTTTTAAAAGCCACTGTAGAAACAATAAATTGCAGAACTTGGTTTGTTACGTTTTATGTAAAAATGTTGTCTGGTGACAGGGAAACCTGCTGTACTGATGTCACTGTATCACATTTTATTTTTTTTTCCCAACAGCAATTCTTTCAAATAATGAGCTTTCTTTGTTGGATAGAAATCAAGCAGAAGTAAGAGCATCCGTCAGTAATGTTCTCACTCATTTTCTGTGCCTCTTTCTCTGTTGCACTGAGTGACACCGTGCACAATTTCCATGTAAAAAAGCTCAAAATGACATAGTCAGCAGGTGGCCCTCACTCCTCATTTCAACCAATTACACAGACGGAGCGGGCCTTTCAGGCTTGATCGCTGCAAGTTTTTTCTTTTTCTCCCCTTTCTTCTCTTTCTGCTGATCCAATCTTGCCGTGAGCCGAGCCTCACATTTGTCTCACTCTTCAGATGGCAGCTGGATGGTTATCTGCTGTTGTGACAGCACAACATGAGAAAGGAATGAGGTCAGCTACTCATTCAAAACAGTCTGGCAACATGACAACATCTGATAAAAAGCCAGTGGTGTAAGGTGCGGTGAGTGTTATCAGGGAGGAAATGATGGGCTGTTAAAGGGTTTAACTGTGAGGGATTCTGTTGTAATAGCAGACTGTCCAGAGACGGGAGACAGTGCCAGTATTAGTCAGTTTAGACAGTGTGCTGAAAGCTTAAATCATTGATTTGACAATGTGTTGCAGCAGCAGCCACAGCAGATAGTTCCACTGGGGACCAGCCCACGGCAGGCCTCGAAGAGTCTTTCCCTTACAATTTTATCCAAAAAACATATAAAGACAGACAAAATGAAAAATAAACAAACTAAATTTCCCAAAAGGGCAGCATCGAGACTAAAAGCAGCACAAAGTCACCTAAGAGAAGTTAAATAGCTGCAAAAAGAGACATAAAAATAACAGTAAAACAAAAGAATAATGCAAATTACCATATTTAAAAAAAACGTAAATAAATGGAAATCAATTAAAAGGGGAACTTCAACGAAACAACCGCAGAGAGACTGAAAACAGACTAAAGGAACTTTAAAAATAGCATAAAATGACTAAGGTGATGTTAAAAATGAGCAAAAAGACAGGAAAACTAAACAAAAACTAAAATGGAATGAAAAATGTTTCATCAAACAATAGCCAGACAGAAAACAGGACAAACGTTCTTAAAAATAGCGCAACATAACGACAGAACATCAATCTGCTAAAAGAATCAGACAGAAAAACAACAGAAAAATAGAATGTCAAATGACCAGAGAGATCCAAAACATCCATCCATTGTCTATGCTTTCTTATCATGAATAAAGATTTAATAAAAGGGGGAATTACATAAAACAACAGCAAAAAAAACTGACAACAGTGTAAAAGGCACTTTTAAAGTGGACAAAATAACCATAGAGGCATTAAATATCTGTGAAGGCAGAAAAATCTGACTGAAAAACACACTAAAACAAAAAAAAATGCAAAAAGATAACAGAGAATCAAAACAAACATAGTACATAAATAAAAATTATTTAAATAAACTACATAAAACAACTGATAACAGAGAAAGCACAGAGAAAGAGCTATAGGAAGAGGCAGAAAAATCAGCCTGAAAAAAGTCAAAACAAAAAGGAATGCAAAATGACATAGACCTAAAACAAGCCCTAAAAGACATGTGATGTTCAGATACTTGTTGATTTCATGGCCTAGTTTTCTGTGATAATGACTGAGTTTTGTTCTAAAACTTATGCTGTAGGGTTTTTTTAAGTTCAAATCTAGTTGTCATCTACAAATAGATGTTTCGATGGTTTTTGTATTACTTTCGTTTAATCTCATCTGCTTTGTGTTGGATCTAATTCTGAATATTTCATCCTCATTCATAACAACGGTCCTGCGAGCCAGATTGCTTTTTCATCGGTATCTGCAAACCCAGTCTGGTTCAGCTTTATTTTTCTGTACTACAGAGTTCAGCCAAGATACATCACTGAACCATACTACTGCAATAATGATTCTCTGTCAGCAGAGATCAGGTTTTATTGGTTGCAGTTTATGAAATTATAAGAATACCAGTTAGGTGATTTCCAAACAGGCTTAACTAAAATCCCTGCAAACTACTCACTTTGCATGGAATTGAATAAAAAGCTAAATTCAAAGGACTTTGTAAAATCTGGACACTATTCCTAACTTTTTTTTTTTTGCTATGAATATTTAATGCTTTGCATTAAATTAGATGAAGTTATTCAATTCCATCACAGCGCAACGCCTCGTTTTTTATTTGGCTCGGTTAAAATATTCAGAGAACTTAGAGTAAATTATCCTATTTGCATCTAAATAGCTGTTCTCTTAATCAAATCTCAAACAGGTAACAATGTTCTACCAAAAGGAATAAGAATAATTGTATTTCAACCTCAATATCCTCACTAGTTTTTCCTCTTATGTTAGTTTATTTTGATTTTGATACATGTAGTGCCTTGCAAAAATATTCACACTCCTTGAAAATGTCCACATTTTGTTTGGCTTTCATGTTGTGAATGTTAAAAGCATGAATTCAATATAAACTAGAGTCTTTGTTAGGCCTTGTGAGTCACAGTTTCAATTATTTTAAACTTTTAGTTATTGCTGTGACTGTTTTTAGTTTCTCTTTGCAAGTAGACATTATGAAGATAAATACACATTTGTTTTATCTGAATGGCATGTTCTCATGTTTTCCCATTTTAAAAAGATGCTAAGAGACTATCTGTGCCCCAGGGTAAGAGGAAGTCTTGCTAACTAATTAAATGCTGAGACATTCTGGTCAATATATAGTACTGTAAGAAAGTACTTTTACTCGTACTCGTCGTCTTCCGCTTATCCGGAACCGGGTCGCGGGGGCAGCAGACTCAGCAGAGACACCCAGACGTCCCTCTCCCCAGACACCTCTTCCAGCTCCTCCGGGGGGAGCCCAAGGCGTTCCCAGGCCAGCCGAGAGACATAGTCCCTCCAGCGTGTCCTGGGCCGTCCCCTGGACCTCCTCCCGGTGGGACGTGCCTGGAACACCTCCCGAGGAAGGCGTCCAGGAGGCATCCGGTATAGATGCCCGAGCCACCTCAACTGGCTCCTCTCGATGTGGAGGAGCAGCGGCTCTACTCGAGCCCCTCCCGAATGGCCGAGCTCCTCACCCTATCTCTAAGGGAGTGCCCGGCCACCCAACGGAGGAAGCTCATTTCAGCCGCTTGTATCCGGGATCTCGTTCTTTCGGTCATGACCCAAAGTTCATGGCCATAGGTGAGGGTTGGAACGTAGACCGACCGGTAAATCGAGAGCTTCGCTTTTCGGCTCAGCTTTCTCTTCACCACAACGAACCGGCACAGCGCCCCCATTACTGTGGCAGCCGCACTGATCCGTTTGTCGATCTCCCGCTCCATTCTTCCCTCACTCGTGAACAAGACCCCGAGATACTTGAACTCCTCCACTTGAGGCAGGAACTCCCCTCCAACCTGAAGAGGACAAGCCACCCTTTTCCGGTTGAGTACCATGGCCTCTGACTTGGAGGAGCTGATCTTCATCCCAGCTGCTTCACATTCGGCTGCGAACCGCCCCAGCGCATACTGTAGGTCTTGGCTAGAGGGGGCCAGCAGGACCACGTCATCTGCAAAAAGAAGAGACGAAATCCACTGGTCCCCAAACCAGACCCCCTCCGGCCCTTGGCTGCGTCTAGAAATCCTGTCCATAAAAGTTATAAACAGGACCGGTGACAAAGGGCAGCCCTGCCGGAGTCCAACATGCACCGGGAACAAGTCCGACTTAGTGCCGGTAATGTGGACCAAACTCCTGCTCCGTTCGCACAGAGACCGGATGGCCCCTAATAAAGGGCCCCCGATTCCATACTCCTGGAGCACCCCCCACAAGGCATCACGAGGGACACAGTCGAATGCCTTCTCCAGGTCCACAAAACACATGTGAACCGGTTGGGCAAACTCCTATGAGCCCTCGTGTACCCTGTAGAGGGCATAGAGCTGGTCCAGTGTTCCACGGCCTGGACGAAAACCACACTGCTCCTCCTGAAGCCGAGGTTCGACTATCGGCCGGACTCTCCTCTCCAATACCCTAGCGTAGGCCTTACCAGGGAGGCTGAGGAGTGTGATCCCCCTGTAGTTGGAACACACCCTCCGGTCCCCCTTCTTATGAAGGGGGACCACCACCCCGGTCTGCCATTCCAGAGGCACTGTCCCCGACCGCCATGCAATGTTGAAGAGGCGTGTCAACCATGACAGCCCCACAACATCCAGAGATTTGAGGTACTCAGGGCGGATCTCATCCACCCCCGAAGCCTTGCCACCGCTGAGCTTTTTAACCAACTCGGTGACTTCAGCCTGGGTGATGAAAGAGTCCAACCCTGAGTCCCTAGCCTCTGTTTCCACCAGGTAATGCGTGATGGCAGGATTGAGGAGATCCTCGAAGTACTCCTTCCACCGCCCTATAATGTCCCCAGTCAAGGTCAGCAGCCTCCCACCCCCACTATAAACAGTGTTGGCGAAGCACTGCTTCCCCCTCCTGAGCCGCCGGACGGTTTGCCAGAATCGCTTTGAGGCCAACCGGCAGTCCTTCTCCATGGCCTCACCGAACTCCTCCCAGGCCCGGGTTTTTGCCTCTGCCACAGCCCGGGCCGCAGCACGCTTGGCCTCACGGTACCCGTCAGCCGCCTCAGGAGTCCCACAAGCCAACCACAGCCGATAGGACTCCTTCTTCAGCTTGACAGCATCCCTTGCTGCCGGTGTCCACCACCGGGTTCTGGGATTGCCGCCGCGACAGGCACCGCAGACCTTACGGCCACGGCTACGGGCAGCAGCATCGACAATAGATGCGGAGAACATGGTCCACTCTGACTCTATGTCTCCAACATCCCCCGGAATCTGGTCAAAGCTCTCCCGGAGGTGGGAGTTGAATACATCCCTGGCCGAGGGCTCCGCCAGGCGTTCCCAGCAGACCCTCACTATGCGCTTGGGCCTGCCAAGTCTGTCCGGCTTTCTCCTTCTCCAGCGGATCCAACTCACCACCAGGTGGTGATCAGTGGACAGCTAAGCCCCTCTCTTCACCCGAGTGTCCAAAACATGCGGCCGAAGGTCTGATGATACGACAACAAAGTCGATCATTGACCTCCTGCCTAGGGTGTTCTGGTGCCAAGTGCTCTGATGGACACCCTTATGCTTGAACATGGTGTTCATTATAGACAATCCGTGACTAGCACAGAAGTCCAATAACAAAACACCACTCGGATTCAGATCGGGAGGCCATTCCTCCCGATCACGCCTCTCCAGGTCTCACTGTCGTTTCCCACGTGGGCGTTGAAGTCCCCCAGCAGAATAATGGAGTCCCCGGGAGGGGCACTATCCAGCAACCCCGACAGGGACACCAAGAAGGCCGGGTACTCCGCACTACCGCTCGGCCCGTAGGCCGAAACGACAGTCAGAGACCTATCCCCGACCCGAAGGCGCAGGGATGCGACCCTCTCATCCACCAGGGTAAACCTCAACACGAGACGGCTGAGCTGGGGGGCAACAAGCAAACCCACCCCCAGCTGCCTCTCCCCGTGGGCCACTCCAGAGTAGAAGAGAGTCCAGCCCCTCTCAAGGAGATGGGTTCCAGAGCCCACGCTGTGCGTGGAGGCGAGCCCGACTATTTCTAGTCAATATCTCTCGACCTCCCGCACAAGCTCAGGCTCCTTCCCTCCCAGCGAGGTAACATTCCACGTCCCTAGAGCCAGCCTAAGCATCCGGGGATCAGGCCGCTGAGGTCTCCACCTTCGTCCGCCACCCAATCCTCTTTGCACGGTCCCTCACGGTTCCCCCTGCAGGTGGTGGGCCCACTGGGGGTTAGCCTCGCATCTCTCCTTCGGGCTTGGCCCGGCCGGGTCCTGCAAGGAGCAACCCAGCCACCAGGTGCTCTCTGACAGGTCCCGACCCCAGGCCTGGCTCCAGGGTGGGACCCTGGCTCCGCCGTACCGATTGACGTCACGTGCCTCGATATATTTGTCCTCATGAAGGATTCTTGAAGAAAGTATTGGAGACATTTCAGATTTATTTTATTTTTGCTTTTCTGGAAGAATTAAATTTTTCAGATCATCAAAAGAAAGATTCACATCACACAAAGATAAACTGACTAAATACAAGAAGCTGTTTTTAATAATAACTTAATTTAGGGAGAAATGCTATCCAACCAACCTGGCCCTTTGTTGAAAGGTTATGCCCCCCTAAACCTAAAAAATGTCATCAGGCATTTGTTATAACTAACAATATGTCTTTTACGTTGTTGTGGAGAAATTTTGGCCCACTCATCTTTGCAGAATTATTTTTGATGTAGCCACATTGGAGGGTTTTCATTAATAACAGCCTCTTTAAGAGCATGCCACAATTTCTCAATTGGATTTAAATCTGGACTTTAACCGGGCTAAAACCACTGTTGTCTCATCAGTCCACAGACTAAAGATCTTGGGGATCATAAAGATTATTTAGAAAAATGTGAGAGGGGTTGTTATTGGTCAGCAGTGGTGTTGCCTTAGATCTCCCTCCAGGAGGACATTTTTGGCACTGACCTTAACTGAAACAAGTGAGACCTGTAATGCTACAGATGTTGTTCTGGGTTCTGTTGTGACCTCCTGGTGAGTCGTCCATGGGCTCTTGGAGTACTTTTGGTACGGCAGCCACTCCTGGGAAGGTTCACTAGAGTCCCAGAAATGGCCTCTATTAGCTTCAAGACTGATTATTTACTTGATAACTTTATTGTTTCTCATCTGTTCTCGTATTTCTTTAAATCGTGACAGGATGTGTTGCGTTGTGAGATTTGTTAGCCTACTTCATGTTGCCAGACAGGTTCTGTTAAAGCAAATTCTTAATTCCAAAGCTCTGTTAGTAATCAGGACAGCTGAATAAAAAAAAACATCTGTTGTATCACAGTTAATTCATGATTTAACAAGGGAAACCATTACTTTTCACACATTGTCAGATTGGTTTGGATTTCTTTTTCCCTAATAAATGAAGCATCATATGAAACTGCCTCCTTCAATTACTCAGGCTATCTATGTCTGATAATGACATTAGTTTGATGATCTGAAACTGAAAAATACACAAGAAATGTTTAGAGAGGCAAATGCTTTTTCACAGCACTGTAAATAAGCATAATTGCAAAAATGGTTTTGTTAAATTATTTTAAAATAGTTATTTTGGATGCCAGTGGTTTTCTGAAAAACAAGTATTTCTTTACTTGAGATTGTAGAATTCATCAAATTTTTTTCATGATGACTTAATGACAAAGACTTTTTAGACATCTTTAATATTGATGCTAATATTTCTGAAGGGTCCTGTATCCAATGCTTTCTGATAATTAATACTTATGAAGTTTAGGGACACTGTACCTAGTAGTTTGTTGTTTATCAGATATATATGCAAACATGTGATGGTCTGACTCTTTTACATACATTTTATATGTCTAAAATAACTTTGACACAAAATGAAAAGATTGTCATTTTTGGCAGAACATGTTGGAGATGCAGCGTGCCTAAAGAAACTCTCAAAATATGCTGAATACATTATAGTTACGGACCTGCAGAGGCAGAGCTGTCTGTAAATAAGTAGAATTCATGATGAAAAAGAAATATGTCACTCAGTGCATCTATGAAGCTTAGTGATGTGTTTTAAACTGATACTGGACAGATTAAAAAGCAAATCTATGGTATTGACACAAACATAGCAGTTGGTTGGACTGATATTTGGGTTTTATGTTGTTTTTGCTGACAATAGAAAAGATGCAAAAACAAATTTGAAGTACTCACAAGCACAACACATCAACTAACATCCAGCTCATTTAAGAGGTTCACCTCAATTTCACCCAATCAAAAACAATCAGGACAGCATGAACCGAGACGGATGTGACTCCCTCTGCAGCTCCTGACACTCTCTTTTGTCCCCATGGAAACCTTCTCCCCCTCTTCTGACCACCAGAGAGGAGTAGCAGTCGGGATGTCGGCTCTCTGCTGGCCATAAATGATTGCTTGCTAAACAGGAGGCCAAATGCCTTATTAGCTCCCCGATGTATCTCAGGATTCATTTATACAAAATAAATCATCAGTTGGCAGTCTGCTAAATCAAATGGGGCAGGCCAGCCCTGCTGGATGAGCTGAGTGAATTTTTGATTTCAGGGCTGCAGCTCAGAGCATCGTAATGTACAAGCACAGGTAAAAGTATTCTGCAGAAAAACAGAGAAGGTCATAACACAACATTTTCCTTTAGATTTATTGTTTAACATCATGACCGTTCCTCCTGTTTTGTATAAATGTAATAAGAGGTGATATGATGGAAGAAAAAGGTTGAATAACTTTCTTTTTAGTGGAAGTCAGATGCTCTGTTGCCCTATCTGTGTCTCTACATGTCTGTAAATGATTTTATGTCCAGCTTGTGATTCACTCTGCATCACAGTGTACTTGCGATATTGCAATGCTGGGAGGATGCCTGATTGGTTGTCATGCTTGATTATTATAATTTACGCTGTGAAAAATCCTATTTGTTTGCCTGTGGATTACCTGGCATTGGTTTCATGGGAGTTTTCTTTTTACATTCAGTGTTCTCATAACACAACAAAGTGTGAACATGTTCTCGAAAAAGTTGGATTCCAGTAAAAAATCCATAAGAAAAACCATATTAAAACCATTTCAATTTTATTTCCGCCTTTTATATATAAACTGAGCACAAAAAAAGAGGACATTTGTGCATGGTCAATTATTTCTTTGTTGTAACATGGTTCTTGCCAATAAATCTAATGCAGTTGGAAACCCTGTTTATTTTACTTTAAATTGTGCCACATTTGTAAAAAAATAAAATTAAAATTAAAAAAAATGTATAGATGGGTGGAGTAGCACAGCTGAGTATGTCGGGTTGCATTCATAAAAAAAAACGATCTGCCAATGATGGTGTTTATTAAATTGTTAAGTTTGAAGAAGCAAGATACATCTACAATTTAACAATTTATTTATTTAACAAACAGCAGCCTCAGTAGTGGATGGGAAGACCGTACAAAATCACAACAGCCTCACATTTTCTCCCCACGCTGGTCACCAGCATGGTCACACACTACTGTGGGATCCCATTCTTCAATACAAAATTTGTCGCAAGTCAACCAAGGTGAATGTGTTGGTCACTCTGGCACAAACGGTAAACCCAAGCTGATCCCATAAGTGTTCACTGGGGTTGAGGTCAGGACTGAGGTCAGAAGGAGTCTCTGATAAAACTCGCTCTGTGGGGGCGAAAGCTGACATCTTGGAGGATAGAGTTTAGTTGCTGTGCGTAACGATATGGGTTGCAGAATTTCATCTGAGTAAGTCTCTGCCTTGACATGGCCACAAATGATGAAAAGTCTTGTTTTTCCACTTAGGGAGATGATGCCCCACACATCCAAAAAGTCTCTACCAAAATCTGTTTGGCGTTGGCTGAGTGGATTTGATGCGTTTTTCATGGGTGCAATCCACATGCAAAACACTGCTGTTCAACACATAAGTGCGCTTTCCTTACAACCGTGGCAAAATGGAAGGTGAATAAACAAGCTTTCCAATGGTATAAAATTTATTGCCAAAAAAACATTGCTATCACAAAGAAATAATTTACCAAAAATCAAATCCTTATTTTCCCTGTAAGTTTCGACTGAGTGGCTTTAATTAGATGGTGGAAAGAGAAGATTCAACGAAGTGACGAGGAGGTTAGACAGAAAATAATAAGTCGAGAGTTGATCTCAAGTCATAAACTTTGAACCTCCATTTGCAGAGGCTACCATGTGTATGATGTGAGGTGATCGTGGTGTGCTCCATGTGATGGAGGCCCTACACTCCTCTGTAGGTTCCAGCTACCTCCAGCCTTGTTGGACCCATCCTGTCCTGTGCTTTGACTTGCAGCCAAGTCTTAAGTCTTTCTTTAATTTGTCCATGAGGTAAAAACACATTTTCTACTAATAAATGCACCTGGATGTGCATAAAACGGTAGCATGAATCACAGTAATCATCTATACCAGTTTTTACCCTACTTTATTCAAAGAGGCCCCGGAAATTACTATTTGATCTTATGGTTAAACAGTTTTACTGTTCTTCAGTTTTACAGTATGCTCTACTATACATCGGTTCAACATAAATTTTAACAGAGGATTAAAATACAGGATTTGTTGGATAATCATGCCAGTAAATTACTGTTATCTCAACGATATACAATTTATAGTGACCACATGATTCAAATTCAAACTCCCTTAAGTTACAGCCCTCTGGATAGTCTTTACTTCAATCACTGAAGGTTGCATGCTCAATCTAAGGCCAAAAAACCCAGATTAACACCAAATTAACCAGGGGTAAGTATGATTTTAAACTGGACTATAAAAGTATACTGTTATGTTTCAAGCATGAGCAAAAATATTAAGGCAAGGTGTCAATATGTTTTAGAGACAACTACTATTTCTTTTTAAATAAACTGAGAAACGTCAGAGTCAATAGGTCAATAAATTTTAATATTTAAAAAAAGAAATCCCAAAAAGGTTTGAAAATCAGTTGACATTCCCGTGTTCATGGAGGATTCTGGGCCACCAACTGTAATTTACCCACTACTGGAAAACTGAGAAATGCAAGCCAGACAGCAGGGACTGGCACCACTGGACACAACACATAATGAAGACCTTTTTTACCACTGTGTGCTTGGTAAACCTGTCAAGTATCTTAACTATGCAGATAATCATTAATGAACTAAATTAGAATTAAAATAGCTCAGAAAACAATTGACACTCAGCAATGACATTTGTCAGAAGTCTCATTTAAAATGACATTAAAAGATCCTTTTCATGAGTCTGTCTCTAAGGTGAAGTAACAGATGAATATTAACAACCCAGATCCAGTAGCAGTTACTGGGAGTGAGGGCGAGGGTGGAAGCTGTGAGCCTCATCGTCCTTGAGTTTACACTCCTTTAGCACTTTACTGATGACAGCCATACGAAGGGACTGTGTTGTGGGTATATTCTGTCCTTAACAATGTTCTGGATCCTCTAAATGACCCTGGTGGTGTTATTGCACTGTAGTGATGGCAAGGCTGCTACAGTGATGAAGTGCAGATTTACATTCCACACTAGTTCCTGAGGATGTTGACTGACATGCCAATTCCCTCGCCCTTTTAACTGTCCCATTTGAGTTTCCTTGGCAAGCTAGTGACTATAAGATCATCCATGATTTGGTTCTAATGAATTCAAAGACTGTTTTATGCTCTCAATCTTAGCCTGACTAATGTATACTGATCAGGCATAACATTATGACTACCTGTGTGAAACTGTACTGGCCCCCCTGTAGCAATGATGAAGCTTAAAATTCTCATTAAAAGTCTCATTAAATATTTTATCTCCTTCAATTGAATGAAAAATCCCTCTGAAGCATAGATTCTATCGTATTGCCTATTTAATGGCAGGAGTGATATTTATGGGCAAAATTCATAGAAAGAACCTTTTAAAAAGATTTCACAAAATTAAGTTACACTGATGTACGACAAATGTGAGAGACACAAGTCAAGATGAACTAGATATTTAGAATTTTATTTCAGTGGATTAAAAATCATACTTTATCAAGAGTTTAAGTTTAACCTCTTGAAGACTGTTGTTGCAAATTCATCTCAGACCACCACACAGCCAAGGCAGCATATCTTTATCACTATTACCTGTAGATGCACATTACACATATAGCAAGGATGCATTGAAAGCACTTTGTCATCTAATGGTTGGAGTATATACAGGGGTTGGACAATGAAACTGAAACACCTGTCATTTTAGTGTGGGAGGTTTCATGGCTAAATTGGACCAGCCTGTAGCCAGTCTTCATTGATTGCACATTGCAGCCAGTAAGAGCAGAGTGTGAAGGTTCAATTAGCAGGGTAAGAGCACAGTTTGCTCAAAATATTTGAAATGCACACAACATTATGGGTGACATCGCAGAGTTCAAAAGAGGACAAATTGCTTGGTGCACGTCTTTGCTGGCGCATCTGTGACCAAGACAGCAAGTCTTTGTGATGTATCCACGAGCCACGGTATCCAGGGTAATGTGCGCATACCACACGCCAAGAAGGACGAACCACATCCAACAGGATTAACTGTGGACGCAAGAGGAAGACGGTCTGAAAGGGATGTTCGGGTGCTAACCCGGATTGTATCCAAAAAACATAAAACCACGGCTGCCCAAATCATGGCAGAATTAAATGTGGCACCTCAGCTCTCCTGTTTCCACCAGACATCTGTCTCGTCGGGAGTCTCCACCAGGTCAATATACACGGCCGGACTGCTGCTTTAGCCAAACCTTTGTCACTCATGCAATGCCAATCGTCGGTTTCAATGGTGGCAAGGAGCGCAAATCTTGGGCTGTGGACAACGTGAAACCTGTATTGTTCTCTGATGAGTCCAGCCCCCCAAAACGCAAAACACACCCCCAACCCCGACCAAAAAAAAAAAAAAAACCTCCCCCCCCCCTTTACTGTTTTCACCCACATCCGGGAGAGTTACGGTGTGGAGAAGCCCGAAAGAAGCGTACCACCCAGACGTTGGCATGCCCAGAGTGAAGCATGGGGGTGGATTCAGTGATGGTTTGGGCTGCCATATCATGGCATTCCCTTGGCCCAATACTTGTGCTAGCTGGGGCGGCGGCACTGCAAGGACTACCGAACCATTCTTGAGGACACATGTGCATCGCATGGTTCAAACATTGTATCCTGAAGGCGTGCCGTGTATCAGGATGACAATGCACCAATAAAAACACACAGCAAGACTGGTGAAAGATTGGTTTTGATGAACATGAAAGAGAAGTTGAACCATCTCCCATGGCCTGCACAGTCACCAGATCTAAATATTATTGATGCCACTTGGGTGTTTTGGAGGAGGGCGAGTCAGAAACGTTTTCCTCCACCAGTATCATGTATTGACCTGGGGCCACTATCCTGCAAGAAGAATGGCTTAAAATCCCTCTGACCACTGTGCAGGACTTGTATATGTCATTTCCAAGACGAATTGACGCTGTATTGGCTGCAAAAGGAGGCCCTACACCATACTAATAAATTATTGAGGTCTAAAACCAGGTGTTTCAGTTTCATTGTCCAACCCCTGTATATGTATATATATATAATGTGTGTGTGTAAAAGACAGAATGTTTAGTGTTTGGAAGAAGAAATTAAGGCAAAGATGGCCACCAGTTTGGCCATCACTGAAATTCCAGACATAAAACTGATGAGGAGATGCCTTACTATGGTCCAAAATGTCGGTAGGTGAAACTACGGTTTCTCTGATTGGCTGATGGGAATATATTGACACACAGTTACAGTTTCAGTTTGTAGGTTGTCTTGTAAATAGGAGGTAGCTGTTGGCTTCTCTGGCCCAGCTTGTTTGTTTCCCCACTTTGTATTGCTCTGAAGCCATTCTTAAAGAAAGTTACAGAATAATGTAAAATAGTTTGAGGAGAGAGAGTAAACAACAGAACTTGGCAGAAATTTTAAGCAACAAAAAAAACATGTGGCACAAAAACATTTACACAACTGAACATCATTCTGGCTTCTCCATTGTCCCCCTTTTCCTTTGAAAGGGGGGGCAATGATGGTGGGCTGAAAGCAGGTGTTCAAGCAGAAGCTTCTATTAGCAAACCATTGTTTGAAGATGTTATCTATGCCAGCTGTTTTCCATGGCTTTGTTCTGAAAGAACCCCTGTAGGTCACACAAACTGTGGTGCGTCTGGTTTGGTAAAGCAGTCAGAGACCTTTCCTGTGGGCTGGCTGTATTGTAGCTAAATATGACCTCTATGATCAACAGCTAGTAAACTGCGATGTGCTTCAGACCTTATAAGCATGTTCTGGATATCTGAAAAGGCTTTTTACTGACTCTTGCCATGTTTTTTAGCTTTATACACATTGTATGCTGTAAACCCATTACCGTCAGTCAATATCCCTTTATATCATTGTTTTCAGATCATGCGCTGGTACATGCTCCTCAAAATCCAATGTAGAATCTCCCATTAAAACAGCAGATTTAGACAGAACCCACTGAAAATGTTTGATTCCAAATCCACCCAGTATTTAAAAGTGTTATTAGAGAAGCTATCTTTAGAGACGCATTGGTAAAGAAATGCTGAGACGTCGGTCAAAGTGATGAAGGGCAGCAGCTTTCCAGAACACTTCGTGTTGTTTTACAATTTGTCAACAAGGTTTATTTCCTCTCTTTGGAAGAGCGGTCCTAAAGTTGTAGTGGATAAAAATTTCAACTGTATTCTTCACTGATTTGTTCAAATGAGTGTGTTCATGAGTGGCCTTCAAGGTTTTAGAGAACTTTGAACTTAGCATTTTTGTTTTTTATATGATGAGCTTGAGCTGAGAACAGCTCTCCCTTGCGCCTCTAAATGGCACTCTATTCGGCAGTGAATGCTGAGATAAACTGAAAAACTTTTACCTCAAAGTTTAGCTTTTTATGAGGTCCAGGCTGTTACACACTCATTTATCTGTCTCCGTGGCAACCCATCATTGGTTATGTATGCCTCCACCCCCAGGTTACAATATAAAAATATAAACTGAAGTCTCCTGCCCTAACCATAAGAGCGTATAGATTATGTTTAGTTGTGTCAGCATCCTGTTTCTGCTAATTGCTGTGCAGAAGCCTACTGCAGGAAGGGAGTGAGACCAAACTGCAGCAGAGTTTGCAAATACAACAGAGATGAGCGGAGGAATGAAGTCGTAAGTTAATGCATTCTGTCACTTGTAACATCTCTCTCTCCATGGACGATGCCGGACCTATTTTATTTCCTGCTCAAATTTCAACACAAAGCTGCAACCGTTAAACAACAAAGCGCCTCATGATTCACTTCAAAAGATTACAAGAAAGTCAGAATGTTGGGAGGTAAAAAGTAAATTTGAATTAATATGCAACATACTGGTGGGCAGATTAGATTGCAAGGTGAAGCCAGTTATATTTTAAAACTGTGCTATAAAAATTCAGAAGAGAAGACATTCTTCAAACACCTGTCCAAACTTGTAAGCTAAACTGTCAATTTGATTTCTAAATGGGATTCAGGTGTTACAAAAAGATAGTTTTGTAATGAAAAAGACTTGAAGTCTATGTTTTGGATCAAATATTAAGTAGAAAATCTGGTAAAGTTTTTCTTTCAGAAGTGTTGTTCCCTTTTTTCTATTTTCATGTACCTGTATCTGTTAATTTATGTTTGGAGAGCTGGTGTCTTAGTAAAGCTTTATGTCAAGCAACGCCAATGTGTTTGACCAGCATGTGGGCATATTTACCAAAATAGCATCCAAGGGAGTGAGGACTTTACTGAGTGATGATTTGTTTATGCATGTTTAAACATTTATCAAAGGGGAACACAAACCTTATAGTACATCAGCACATTGTAAGGAGCAGCAATTAAAGATTTAGTCTTAATGGGGTACTGCCTTTCTCACAACTCAAGATGGGAAACGTGAATCCAACTAGCAGCTTTACTTATATTAAAAAATACTGATAGGTAAATGGCTATAAAAAAGCTGGGAAGACCAGTCAGCAAATGTTACGTGAGGACAAAATAAATAAGTGGCTTAGCCTGATTTAATGTAATGTTGATGACAATAAGTATGGGGTTTATACAATGTATGTATGTATCAGCTTTCCACTGTATGTGAAGAAAAAATAAAATATCTGAACTCACTCTGCTGACCTCCAGACGGATTACAGTACTGTGAAATCAGGTGCCGCAGTGAAATGTGTGCTTCATTAATTTGGTGAAATTTCAGAGCTGTTGTTTAATTAGCTCTGAGTCAAACAGAAGGTAAACCCCAATGTGCAATTGTAAGGCAGTATTTGAGATACTAGTTTACCTTATGTTGTATTTTTCACTCTTATCTAGAGCAGAGTAATGTATTTGGAACCAGTGGCAAACAGGCATTTGTTTTCTATTTGGCACGTAAAATAGTGGGAATGATGAGCTGCCTGCACAGTTACTCATTTGCTGAAGGTCACAGCTGCTCTATTCAGGAATAATTTCCCACAACAGAATCTCTCAAAGTTAACATTTTTCACTTTTGAAGCAATGGGGGAAAAACTGCTTAGACTGTTAAATTAAGGATATTAAAATAAAACCCATGAAATGTAACAGATGGTTTCTTGCACTGCTGTTTCTATTTATAGTATTTTCTTTGTTTTTTAATCGCTCTGGTGCCTCAGAGGTCAGAGGCAGTTGAATAAAAGGTCAAATATGTTCTGTTTTGTAGGGGAGTGGATAAATGAAAAGGCCACAAAAGGGATTCAACCTTTACTGGTGAATGTAGGAGAGCGGAGAAGAAAATTCTCATTCAGCATAAAATCAAGTCTGCCTTTCTTGCAGAAACAGTAGGAGGGAGTGGTTCTTGAAGGGAATGAGTACTATGGAAGGTAAAACACTGATGCTGAAGGTTACTGTGGCCCATTGCTGCAGGAAGAACTCCTTTCTGCTTTTTTGCTTTGCAGGGAGATGGTCTTAAGCGATGTGCCTCCTCATACTGCTATAGTTTGTCAAGAAAGACAGTGGTTAGACAGCTACAAAACTGGTACATTTAAATGCCCCTCGTGTTTACAGAATTTGAGAAGGGTTTGAATGAGTAAAGACTTTTAAGGACCGTGACCTTAGGTGGTTACCCTCCTTGGAAATACAGCTGGTAAGCAAGAATCAACCAACTGCAGGCTGGCCACTTGAGCTGAAAGCCTAACCAATTAACCAGCTAATATTGGCTTGTCTGTATAACTATACAAAGAAAGACACAGAAGTCCAATATTCTGTGCAATAAGCACTTGAGATGCACAACTTAATTTTGGAGGCGTTTACTTTTTCAAACTCAGAAGGCAAAAATATGCGATATAAAAACCATAAATAAATCATTTGTTGGCTGGAGCTGCTTACCCCTTCAAGGTTTTACACATATAATCAGTGTGAAGCGTTGAAATGACTTACATTTACAGGTTAATACATTAACCCGTATCCAGACATTTAGACAACATCCATGAGGATAACACATTAACGTCATAATAATATTGATATTATAAAGGCTCAGGGCACCATTTGCATTGGAAAACAGGTTGTTGCAATTAATTGTAATCCCTAAATCATACCTCAGAGTCCACAATCCTGTCTGATTAACCACAAAGCCTCTGGGACGTCCATATGCAGTGTAGCTTATTGTGTCTGTATTGTTGTACATGCCAGCAGAAAACTGTAAAAGTCCCAACCAGAGGGTAGTGCCAAACAAACAGTAGACAAAAAAACTGACAGATCATGATTCAGAAATTAAAAAAAACAAACAAGGAGGCTTGTTTTAAAGAAATACTGTGAGGAGATATCTGCTGTTTGGCAGTGTGGATAATTTATCTCTTGGGGAAAACAAGGATAAAAAAACTGAATGATATTCTGGCGAGAAATCCCTTTATTTATTCTTTTCTTCTTGCCCCTCATCTGAGCCACATACACCAGCGCATATTGCCCCCTAAGAAGCTTTAGTAAAAACTGTGTATCTTTGAATGAAATGCGATTGTTCTAGGCCCAGCAAGGACACTCATGAGGTACTCAGAGTAAACAGTTAAATGTGCAAAAGGTCAAATCTGAGGTGTTAGGGCTATGATACTGTGAGAGCGTCCTACAGACTCGTATCTAGTTGCTGATAATAAATTGGTATTAAGACTAAAAGTAAGGCTTGAAATATTTTTAAATGTTCTGCCTCAGTAACAGAAACCAGTGACACATTAATTCATAGCCTCTAGTTTGTATGTGCATAACAAGATCAGAATAATTTGTCTAATATGGCAGTACTAAAGTGTAAACAAATAAAAGCAGGGGTTACCCTTCAATGCATTATTATGTGGGTCATTCTCACAGAAGTCTTTGCTAAAAAGAGACCAAACAATGACATTGCCCATAGTCAGCCTGAAATCAATTAAGGTTGATTGCTAGAGAGGTTTACTCTTGAGAGCAGGACTCAACATCTTGATTAAATGCTGATCAAATCCATGGAGGGGTTCCTTGTCCTGAAAAATGTTGTAAAACAAATCTCCAAGACAAAGAAGATATCTGCAACTAGCTGCTGGTATTTCTGCTGTGTTACTTCATCTGCTCTAATAGACAGCCAGAGCGTCATCATTTACTTTCTGTTCAGCAGGTCTAGCTGTGGCATGAAAAGAAATAAAGACATGTGAGAGCAAAGGAATGGCAGAGAAATGAAGCTGACAGCAGCCTTTGAGGAGCGCAGATGGCCAGGACAGAGAGTGAAATTTTAAGTGGAAGAATGAAAAGCATGGAGAGAAATCCAATTGCTGCTGCTCTTAAACATGAACCTTTCTTTCTTCTCGCCTTTTCGCAGTTGAGATTGCCGTTAGCATGGAATTAAAAGTTCATCTGAATTCGATGGGACTTCAAAAGCCGGTCCGCTTGTCGAGCATAAAGTCACATTGCATATCTACTGCAACTGAGCATTGACCACACTCAGGAGCAAGTGGTCTGTTTTTAAGCAGGTTTTTTTTCTTTAAGCATCCCCCTGCAGACACAATTTAAAAAGCACTGGGGCATCTTTCATGAAAATGAAATTTTGCAAAGATTATAGTCTTATAATCTAAGTCTTTAATCTAAGATTAAAGCTGAAACCCAAAGCATTAAATTCCAATGCATGAATTTGTAAATATTCTGTAGCCTTGGGGTAGAGGCTTCACAATCACTCGTCTCCTCCTACAGCTTGGGTCTCAGTAACCAGTGTTATTCTACTGTAAATGGTCTAACTTTATGATTATAAATGAGCTCTAAGGATTTGTTTCCCTCTTTAAAGCTACAGTAGGGAGTTCTGAGAAAACCGTAACCTGAAAGTTTGAACAGGCACACCTTACAGGTTGTTCCCCCTTGCTCTCTGCTGTGCTGCAGGCCTCCCTCACCAGCTCCTCCCTCCCTAGAGACGAAACATGAACTATATAATTTACATTGACAATGCCCTGCCCATCCTTTGATCACAAACTTCGTCCTCAAGTCATCATTAACACAGACATTAGCACAGCTGCAGCAGACAGGCAAACCTTGAGCTTGAACGACAGTATGCACTATGTGGGGGAGGGGTGTGAGAAGCATGTATAAGAGGGTGATCAATACTGCTGAAACATTCCTCCTGGCTCTCATTGGTTGTTTCTGACAGGGAGCGGTGTAATTCTGCAAATAGCAGTAGGACCACTGGGAAGAGCCAGAGGAACTTGGTGTATTTTCACAGATGATCTGTCTCATATTGTACTGTCAGGACATATTGACAGTTTTAACAAATATGTGAAAAAATACATTTTTACAAAAGTTACCTACTGCAGCTTAAAGAATACCACAGCTATCATGTACAGTACCTTTTGAACCTTTCAAATTTTATGACCACAAAGTTCTATGTATTTAATTGGAATGAAAACTGATAGACAAACACAAAGTGTTGGATAACTGTGAAGTTCAAGAAAAATAATACATTGTTGTCTGGGTGGTAAAATCTGTTGTGAGGAAAAGTCTGCCTGCACTCCAAAAATCTGGCTGCTATGCAAGAGTGGCCAGAAGAAAGCCATAGGAAGTACCGATTGGAGTTTTGCCTGAAAGCAGCAGCAGTGAAACATGGTGGTGGAAGCATTATGCTGTGGGGATGCTTTTCTTTAACAATAGTAGAGCAGTAGGGGAAACAAAAGATATGTGGAAGACAGCACCCTGGTAAGCTAAGATCAAAATAAAACTGTCATATCAGAATCAGAAAAAAAAATAAGGTGCAGCTGTTTGTGTAATGGGAGAAGAGCAAACGGGAGGTGCTGATGGTCCTGGGATCAGAGACGTGTTTTCCCAGCTTCACATGCTGCTTCCTGTCTTTCAGGACGTTTGTGATCCACCTGCAGGTGGAGTCAGGCATGCTCAGCTGGGAGAGCTTGTCCTGCAGCAGGGTTGGGATGATGGTGTTGAAAGCAGAGCTGGACAGTGATGATGGTGGATGCTTTGAAGCAGGTTGGCAAATGGCATGTTTCCAATGAGGTGTTAAAAATATCCGTGAACAGCTGATCAACATTGTGCTTTAGGATGAGGATGGGAAGACACAGTCTGGTCCAGCTGCTTTGCGGGGTTATGCCTCTTAAACAGTCTATTGACTTCCTTCTGTGAAATGGAGAGGGGAGGGGAGGAGGTGGAATGGGTGGAGCTGGCCAAGTCTGAGGAGAGAGGGGAGGAAATGGTCGACTGGGGCTGAGGCTGATTGGAAGAATCATGGGGGATAGTGACCGATTGATTCTCAAAGCAGCAGTAGAATTGGTTCAGTTCATTTGCATGGGGAGAGTTGTTGATGGAGTGGGGGGCTCCAGCTTTATAGTTTGTGATCTGTCTGAACCCCCACACACAGTATCTGTACAGCCAGCATCCGCTGTGCATCGTGCACGTTGGCGTGGTGAAATGTAAACACCAACCATAGTGAATGAAGCAAACTCACGGGGGAGTAAAGCGACTGATGTAAATCTCTAAAGAGATATAAATCTCTTAAACTTTCCCTTGATGCCTATGATTGCTGACAGCACTAGAGTCTCACTCTTTAACAACCATGACATAAACTTTTTGGGCTATATGCAGGTCATTCCCCTTGAAAAAACACTGGTGGCAAAATCATGCTGTGGCATGCTGTTCTTCAGAAGAAATGGAAATCTAGTCCAATTGAATGGGAAGAGGGAGGGAGCTAAATACAGAGATGTGGGAAAACCTGTTAGAGACTGCAAAAGACTTGAGACTGGAGTGGAGGTTCACCTTGCAGCAGAACAACAACCCTAAACATACAGTCAGAGCTACTGATTTAGATCAAAGCATTTTCATGTGAAAAGATGGCTAAGTCAAAGTCCAGTCCTAATTCCAATTAAATTGATGTTCATAAAAGATCTCCACACAACATAACCGAACCTGAGCTAAGTTGCACAAGAACACATACCCCAGATGACTTGCAGCTGTAAAGGTCATAAAAGGTTGTTTTATGAAGTAAAACTCAGGGGGGCTAAATACAAATGCATGTCACACTTTTCAGATTTTCCAGTATGTGTTGGTCTGCGATCCCACCAAAATACATTGACGTTTAGGACTATGATGAGACTAATTGTGGTCAATGGGGTATGAATACTTTTGCAAAGCTGTGTAGGACTTTCACAAAATGCAAATTTTGGACAATGCAGAGATAATCAGGTCTCCACGGGTTGCCATCATGCTGTGAACTCCGTCATTATAGAAAAAACATGAATAACCACATTTTGGTATCTGTCAAATCAAGAAAAATATAAAAAAATGTATTAGCGCCACAGACATTCCCATGTGACCCAAACCTGCTAACAGCAGTAAAGAGTAGAGAAACAATATCGAAGTCTCAGTGTGTCCACAAAGATTTCTCTTGCTTCAGGATACAAGATGTTAGTTTATTGTCAGCCAAACAAGTCTAATATGTTACAGTGCTTTGGGGGTAAAAAGTAGAAATAGGTTTTATGAATTTGGAGTGCAACCTAAGATTGAACCTTTATGTTCATTGTAGATTAACTACATAAAACAAGCAATCCTAAAAGAAACGTCTTTGTTTAACATTATTGTCAATTAATGATTCTTGTGCAACGTTTCAGAGCATCAGTCACATACAGTGGATGTCACATTTTGCGGTTGTGAAGAGCCAAAGTGTCAACAGGACAGCGGCTGGCCCATTGCGGATGGATGTATTTTACTGAACAGAAAGATGAACTTACAGATATGAGGGAAATACAGTAACCAGGGAGACAGCAACAGAGAACCCAGGAATGAAGGAACCGAAATCACAGGATCTTAAATGCGACTGAGGTGAAAAAAACATGGAAAACAGGTGGGTTCAATTAACAAAACACAAACAGGGGCGGATCATAACAGTGGATCTATAAAGACAAGCCCCTGTTAAAATACCAGGTTTTTATGATGCAAAGAAAAATAAAAAAATGTTTAAGAACATTTTCTAACATTAATGTGACATTCTAGCCTGTACAATTCACCTGAAAAAAAACCAACAAATCCATTGGAGTGTGCATTAATACTGTCTCAAACCCTCTATCATACCAATTATAGCCGTCTGTCTTCTTGCCACGAGTAGCAGAGACTCTGATCAAGCTTAAATGGAGTTCTGCTGTCCTACTGGGTTTTTCTTCACATCTGCTTCTTTGCAACTTTTTTCTGAAGTCCTCGTTTATGGTGAGGTGACAAAGAATCAAAATGATTTTATTGTATGTAAGGGAGAATTTAGGAGAATTACATATCATGACACAAGAAAGACAATCATTAATAACACGGAGCATCACCAAAATAACACCATACCCACAGCGTAATACGGTGATGGCGGCACCATGCTCTGGGTTCACTCCAGATGGAACTGGACTTTTTATCTAAATGGATAAAATGATGAACAGTTCTAAATGCCAGTCTATTTTGACCCAAAATCTTCAGGTGTCTGCTAGAAAGATGAAGAATTTTATATTCCTCCATCACTGCGGGTCCAACCATACATGAAAATCAACAAAAGAAAGGCTTCAGTCAGAAAATTCAAGTCTTAAATGGCACAATAAGAGTCCAGAACTAAATCTGAAAGAAGATCCATGGAGTTGCCTGAAGAGGGTTGTGGACAAGATTGAAAGGGCAAATATTGCCAAGATGTGGAATGACAGACTACTAAGAAGACTGAATGCTGAAACTGAATCAAAAGGTGATTTAACATATAATGCAGCTTTTCAGTTTTTAAAATATTTTTCTTCTAATAGATTTTTTTGGACTGTACAGGATGCTAAATTAAAGGTAGAGAAAGTTTTAAAATAGTTTATTATGGTTTATTTTTTAACATGACAATAAGCTGGCATTTCAACAGGGATGTGAGACCTTTAACATCCACTGTCAAAATCTCCCTCCTGAAGAAGTAGGTCTTCAAAAGTAACTCTCGATTTGTTTTGGGAAACATGCTTTGTCACTAAAACTGTCTTTGTGATGGATATACTCAATTGCATTTACTTTGCAGGCAATTTCCTTTTGTCTTGATTTAATCAGGAGATAGATGTCCTCGTGACTTAGACGTGCATACAATGTGTTGGACTGATAGGACCTCTGTCGGATGCTGTCTCCTCTCCCCTAACTTAAAGCTTCTCTTCAGCACCTGCAATCTGAGAGAGGAATGCTACCACTGCTCCAGACTGAAAGGAGCACACTTTGCAGATGAAATATGGATCCAAACACTCGCTGGAAACCGAAGAAACTCTGGCTCTAGTCCAAAGGCTCGTCAGTGCTGACAAATAGGCTGTCAGACAGGTACGAGTCCACACAAACTTCGCCTGTTGTCTACCTCGGCACACCACAAATCTAAAGCACATGGGAGGTTTACCAGAGGAATGACTCCAGCTCTGAGATGAGTTGGACAGATGAGAAAACTCAAAGAGTTATTTTCAAGCAGAACCAAAGTTATTTGAAATGCATACGATGGGGCTTTGGTATACCCATGTGCAATCGGCACCATTTCGCCAGCTTCCCTCGTCTTCACTAAACCAATGTGATGTTTTTGACATAAAATAACCTGCTCTATGCACACATGCATGGTGGTGCTTCATGAAACATTCATTAGTGCTTGTTACATTGTTTACTCTCTGGACTTTTGAGGTTGTTGAATAAAAAGAGGTTTGTTGAAAGTTTATGGCCTACATTGTTTTTTTGTTTTTTTTTGCCTTCTTACAGAAATAGTACACACACAGGGCTACCATGGCCCCATTGTTAGTGCAGTTAAAGTTTAGCCTAAAAAAACATTGTTTCGAAAACAAAGAAGATCTCACTTGAGAAAAGAGAACATAATGAAACACATGTTTATAGCAGATAACAGTACAGACACTGAAACAAGTGTGGGACATGAATATCTCAGGCTTCTGGTCCCAAAGGGCTTTTGTCTCTTAGATACCACGGTCCTTAGCATGCCTCGCTGTCACCTTTACACAAGGGAGAGTGCATTTTTTTATTTCTAAATTCACTGAGCGTTGGCAAGATTTTTGAAATTTTATTCACAAGCTAATAAAAGTAGGACATTGTTAGAGTCAGACAGGATCAGGTTAGGAGACGTAGTGATAAAATCAAAGATTGTATGGGAAAGATGAATAGACTGCAAACACGGATGACCGTTGAAATACAATCATGCTGACAACTGATGAGCGTAAGCTTTGAAGAGTCTTTGGTTCCTGTGGATTGTGGTTTTAAATGGGTCCTGTTCTGTGCTTTATCAGTTATACTTATAGAACGTAACCAATGAACTGCTGGTGATTTTGGATATATCCCACTGTGCATAAAATTATGCTGCATTTGAAATCTGACTTCTAAGTGCAAAGAGAACACACTTTTGTGGACACACCAGTCAGTCGGCCGGAACCTGGAATCATCTAGTTTTCCTTGGATTGGCTCTGAGTGGTAATCAAGAGGTCAAATGATTAAAAGTCAGAATTTCTTTTGCCAATTTATTAAATGCATCAAAACTACAAAATACCACCATGAGCGCTGTATCAATGCATCAACCATGTACCATGATGCAATTATTTGAGTTAAATAAAACTCAGATAAATGTTAGAGACATATGCTTTAACAAATAAAATACATGAGGACAATCTTGTAACTCCTTCATTTTCATCTGGATTCATGTATATTTTTATTCCCCCTTGAGGGTGACATTTGTGGTTCTGAGTAAAATGTCTCGATAACTAGAATTTCATTTTTCCAAATTTTTGGTTCATGACAAAAGTGAATAAGATTCCAAACATGCTTGCGGCCCCAGTTTAGCTGGTCACATTATAACCGCTTGGTATCATGTGAGTGTTTTGTCTACTGGAGAGCAAATCTGACAGAGCCCTTATTGAGGCTGCTGAGTTTTACAGTCACAAAGCAGTCTTATACACAAACAAGCCCCATGATCAAACCTGCGTACAACAGTCTTTTGCCTGCATCTCCCGGTGCTTTTGGACTCTTTTTGGACACACAGTTTTTCAAAGAAAGCTTGTTATGCACATGGGATGATTCAAGCTGAGGTTTTTTTCTTTGTGAATTTGCATTTTCCATGATGTTGTGGCTGCCGCCGATGTTTGAGCCAGCTGGGTCAGGCTGTTGTTGCTAGAGATGTGGAGGTCAAACTCAGAGTTAGCTGCAGGGGCAAAAGAACAGCTGGGTGAAACAGGATACTGCCTGCAGCTGAAGAAAGGCCAGACCCCCTTCTGTCTCCCTACTGTGTGCACATGTGTTCCCGCCAATCTTAATGCATTAATATTTAGTCCTCCTTTCGTACAATCCTAGGCACTTCATTTGCATGCAACCTCGATTCTGCTTTTTGTAAATTGGAGGCAATGTCAGTCTGGCTTAGGTAATAAGACGATAGAGACTTGTTAAAGGGAACCGTCTTGGTACTCATTAAGTCCTCCACAGATCCTCTGTACTTCCAGATTCTAGCAGGCATATAAACGACACAAAAGGAGGGTAGAAATAGAAAGTCAAAGGTTGAAAAAAAAGAAAATATTAAGCACAGATATCAACAGACAGGAGTGAAGAAGGAGGGAAACAATGTATTTTCTGAAACACCGACTTCTGAAAGAAAGAGATTGTTATAGGATTCTGTGATTGACTGGATTGCTCCTGCGCTGCTTAGACGGCCCCTTTGTTATTGTCCAACATTGGGCACTCACACTGATCTCAATTGGGCCAAGGAGCGGCCAAGTGTCATGAGAGGAATCATGTGAAATGAAAGTCATCTATTTGTGCTCATCGATTAAACATTGTTCCCTGGGGGTCTTTCAATCAGGCGATTTAATTAACAAGTTTCACAGGACTAACAGGCAGCAGGAGCCTGCAGCTGGGAGAGAAACTGGGAAGGAAAAGCAGAGTTTTAAAGAGAGGGAGGTGTTAGATTCAAATATATATTCTGTAAGATTAATGAACGACTGCAGACAAAGGACAGTTGCTGGATTAGAGTGAAAAAAGAAAGCAGTCAGAGGTGCATTTATTTTTCAACAAATTTACAGTTATATTTAAAACACAGCAAAATGGAAATTTCTAATAAAGGATTTCATAAAAAATACAATGTTTTTAAAGAGTGTTCTAAAGAAAAATGTCCAGTGAGACTGTGAGAATACTACTAAAAACCTAGGATCGGCTAAAAAGTGTTTCAAGGTGATTTGTCAAATGTAGAAAACATTACGCTGGACGAAAGACTTTTGACAAATTCTGAAAAATGTTCATCCTGTCTGACAGGCATTTTCCCAGAGAGATGCCACTAAGAACAGTGATTAGGATAATGCATCAAAACTTTAACTGGTATGAACATAGGCGTTGGAACCGGGCGAGGGATGTGGGAACAGGTACATTTGTCCCACCCTAAAATTATACCGTGGAGGAGAAAAAAAAACAAGTGCAAACGTGCAGCAAGCTGCTAAACCTGCTGCAAACACATGAATGATGCAAACTCCATCATTCGTGAATGATGCAAACTCCAAACACAAAGATCCAAAAATTCAAGACAACAATTCTGCGTGCTACTCTGCTGGACAGGACACGTAAAAAACAAATACAAAAGAACATTTATGACAAATATAAAGCAGAGTCAGAAATCTTTGTAAGAATTGTGCAGTATTATTGCTCTCAGACGAACTGACGCTGTATTGGCCGCAAAAGGAGGCCCTACATCATACTAATAAATTATTGTGGTCTAAAACCAGGTGTATCAGTTTCATTGTCCAACCCCTGTACTTCTAACTTGAAATTTGGAAAATTCAACTTCAGGGTAATAATGCAAAATAATACATTATTCTTTATACTCGTTTCCACTGAGCCAACATTCCATTCCAATTTCTTTTTCCAAGTTACACTGTTCTTCGTTGCCAAGAGCAACAAACAAAACCCTGTGAAGGGTGACAAGGCGTGGTAAGGCGTATTTGTCACTTCCTGTTTTCATTGTTGCACTCGGTGGATTGTTTGGTGTGTGAAGGCTCTCTCGTTTGATCTGATATCTCTCTACTGTGATATCTCTTACTTGTTCTAATACATAAACACGTTAAAACACATACTTTCTGTTGCTGCATATAAGTTCTGGGGACTCTCCGTGTCTTACACGGTTTTCTAGTAGTGGTAAGGGGTCACTAGCTTAGCGTTAGCTTTAACTCCACCATGACTACCCGTTCTGCTGTTTCTCTCTCTGAGTCTCCTCCTCTCTCCTGCTCTCTGTGTCAGATGTTCAGTTACTCCTCTGCCTCCTTTAGTGATAATGGTACGTGTAATAAATGTAGCATTTTTGTAGCTTTGGAGGCGAGGGTGTCGGAATTGGAGCCAGCGAGGGTAGCTCTCCGTAGCAGTCCTTCAGCAGAGCCCACACAGCTGGGGCCTCAGGTCGGCTGGGTGACAGTATGTAGAAAGCTTAGTCCTAGATCCCAGCCCACAGGTCATTACCAACCCGTCTGCGTTTCTAACAGATTTTCCCCGCTCAGCGACACACCGCTGAGAAGCCAACTCTGGTAATTGGCAGCTCCATAGTCAGAAACGTGGCACTAGAGACACCAGCGACCATAGTCAAATGCTTGCCAGGGGCCAAAACGGGCGACATCAAATCCTACCTGAAACTGCTGGCTAAGGATAAGCGTAAATACAGTAAGATTGTTATTCACGCTGTCAGTAATGACACCCGGTTACGTCAATCGGAGGTCACCAAAGTTTGTGTTGCTTCAGTGTGTAAGTTTGCCAAAAACAATGTTAATTTTCTCTGGTCCCCTGACCGATCTGACCAGTGACGACATGTTTAGCCGCATGCTGTCATTCAACCCCTGGCTGTCTAGGTGGTGTCCAGAAAACGATGTGGGCTACATTGATAATTGGCGAACATTTTTGGGGAAAACCTGGTCTGATCCGGAGAGACGGCATCCATCCACTTTGGGAGAAGAAGCTCTTCTTTCTAGGAATCTGGCCGAATTATTAGTTCTCCAAAACTCTGACAACCAGGGTTCCAGACCAGGAAGCAGGGTCGTGGGATATAACACTCCTCTCTGCAGCTTCTTGTACTGCTACCCATCCATTACCCTATTAAGACAGTGTCCCCGCCCACGGCCAAAAATTGAATAGATTAAAAAATAAACTAAAACGAGGAAATCAGGAAAAATCTAATAAAAATAAACACAACTCAGACTAAAAGAAAAATGAAAACAATTAAATGGCCTTACTGAAACATAAGATCTCTCCCCCCAAAGACTTTGCTAGTTAGTGACCTGGATTTGTGACAATCGGTTTGATTTATTTTGCCTCACAAAACCGGGCTGGCAGAAGAGGATTACGTTACTATAAAGAGTCAACTCCTACTAATTTTTTAAATTTTCACATTCCTCGAACTACTGGCGAGGAGGAGTAGCAACATCTTTTAGTCCGATTTATTGACTAGTCCCAGACCAATCAAAAGCTACAACTCTTTTTAATATTTTAATCCTTAGTTTTCCTCATCCAGATTTTAAAGCACTAAAACCCAAATTCTGTTTGTTGTTTTGTACCGTCCACAGGCCCTTACTCTCATTTTTAGATTAGGGTTTTCAGACCTTTTATCTGATTTAGTGTTAAATACAGATAAGGTTATTATAGTGGAGGATTTTAACATTCATGTTAACACTGAAAGTGATAGCCTAAATATAGCCTTTAATGCTATCTTAGATTCAATGGCTTGCTCAAAAAAATGTAACAAACCTACCCACCTTTGTCTTCATTCTCCTGGACCCTTGTGCTGAATATGGCATTGAGTGTAAAGACATAACAATATGTTTTCATAACCCGGTCCTGTTCCTGACCATTTTAATAACCTTTTAGTTTTGTTTAACCGAGTACTCACACCTGAAAGAAAATTTCATTATAGTGATATTTATCAGACGATGCTGTAAACAACCTTTAAAGAATCTGTTCCACTTTTGATTTCCTCATTATCTGAGAAAAACACAGTGGAGGGCAATAATTTTGTTTCTTCCCCTTCACAAATTGATTCTCTTGTTCATAGTGTTACTTCATCATTGCGTGGTGCATTGAAAAAGAAGGTAATCATTCATAGGAGGCTAGCTCCCTGGTTTAATTAAGAGCTGCGTACTTTAAAGCACAATGTTAGAAAATTGGAGATAAAATGGTGCTCTACACACCTAGAGGATTCCTACTTAATCTGGAAAAATAGCCTACTGTTGTATAAAAAGACACTTCGCCAAGCCAGAACAGTTTATTTCTCATCATTAATAGAAGAGAACAAGAATAATGCTAGGTTTCTCTTTAGTACAGTTGCTAAACTTACACAGAGTCATAGCTCTGTTGAGCCATTCATTCCCTTAGCTCTCAGCAGTCATGACTTTATGGGATCCTTCTTAAATAAAATTGATTCTATTAAAAATAAAATCTTTGACATACTCCCGAAGATGATTACTTCATCCTCAGCAAGTGAGACAACATTGGAAGTAACTGTAGAACCTGATCTGTCTTGAAGACATAAAAACTTGGATGACTTTAAATTTTCTGCTTCTAAATTCAGACAAGACAGAAGTTGTCGTCTTTTGACCGGAGTCTTTAAAAAAGAAACTGCTTAGTCAATCACTTAACCTGGATGGCATTAAATTGACGTCCGGTAATAAAGTGAAAAACCTTGGTGTTATTTTTGACCAGGACATGTCATTTAAATCCCATATTAAACAGGTTCCTAGGATTTCCTTCTTTCATCTCTGGAACATTGCCAAAATTAGAAATATCCTATCCAGGAGTGACACTGAAAAACTAGTCCATGTATTTGTTACTTTAAGGCTGGACTGAAATGCAATTAAAGGCCTTCAGAAAATCGAAAATGCTGCAGCAAGAGTTCTGATGAAAATTAAAAAGAGAGATCATATTTCTCCTATTTTAGCTTCCCTTCATTGGCTCCCTGTTAAATCCAGAATAGAATTTAAAATTCTCTTCCTCACATATAAAGCCCTTAATGATCTAGCTCCATCATACATCAGAGATCAGATTTTTCCATATATTCCTAACAGAGCACTTTGTTCTCAGACTGCAGATTTACTGGTGGTTCCTAGAGTCTCTAGAAGTAGAATGGGAGGCAGATCGTTTAGTTATCAGGCTCCTCTCCTGTGGAACCAGCTCCCAGTTTTAATCCGTGAGGCGGACACCCTGTCGACTTTTAAGGCTAGGCTTAAACCTTTCCTTTTTGAAAAAGCTTATAGTGAGAGTGGCTTAGGTTACCCTGAGCTATCTCTGTAGTTATGCTGCTATAGGCTTAGGCTGCTGGAGGACATAATGACCACTTTCACCCTCTTCGCTACATTCTCACACTACTCTCCAATTTTGCATTATTTGCTGTTATTTCAGCTTTTAACTTTGTTCTCTCTCTTTTCTCTTCCTAGAAGCTACACCTGGCCTGGCTCTGTGTCTACCTGTGTCACCTTTCTGCAGAGGGGCATCGTCTGAGCTTCTGCTGGCAACAACTTAATGCTCACCCTCTACCGATGATCCACATGGCCCTGTCTTTTAGTGTTTAACCCTTCCTCTCTCCTAGACATAGCTACTGACTGAGCTTTTACTGTGACTAACTCTATGTGCTCTCTTTCAGACTCTAAATTGAAAACTGGCTCAGAGTTTATCTGTTCTTTCTTTCTAGGTGAAACGACTAAAGGAGCTACATCCATTAACATTTACTTTTCCTTCCCATAGAAAGTTCTCCTGGATCAGTGCTTCTTTGTTTTCTTTGTGTCTCTGCTCTGTTCTCTCTAACCCCCAGTCGGTCTTGGCAGATGGCCGCTCACACTGAGCCTGGTTCTGCTGGAGGTTTCTTCCTGTTAAAAGGGAGTTTTTCCTCTCCACTGTCGCTACATGCATGCTCAGTATGAGGGATTGCTGCAAAGTCAACACCAGTGACTGTCCACTGTCTCTACAGACTCATCCGGGAGGAGTGAATGCTGCAGGTCACTGAATGGATGCAATCTGCTGGGTTTCCTTAGACAGAAAAACTTTTTATCCAATTTGAATAAATAACTGAATCTGACTGCACTGTTCAATGGTTAGGATTAATTGGAATGTATGTACCTGACTTTTGTGAAGTGCCTTGAGACAAAATGTGTTGTGAATTGGTGCTATATAAATAAAACTGAATTTAATTTAATTGAATTGAAATTAATTGAATTCTGTTTAAAAATATTTGTCAATATGGTGGTAGTTGGAAAATTTACTATTTGTGGTGGCGCTAGAAAACCACTGGTTTAAATCAAAGCATATTCATGTATTTATGTGTTTTGAATGGCCCAGTCAAAGTCCAGAACTAAGAGAATTTGTTGCAAACGTAAAAATTGATGTTCACTGATGCTCACCATCCAGTCTGAGAGAGCCTGAGCTATTTTGCCGAGAGGCTGACAAAGCTGGTAGAGATATACACTAACACACTTGCAGCTGTAACTGCAGTGAAAGGTGGTTCTACAAAATATTGACTCCGAAGGTCTTAATACAACTGCATGCCATACTTTTCAGAAAAAAAGGAAATTAACATTTTCCTAGACCTGTTTTCCCATGTCTTAGTTCTTTAAAAAATAAGCGTTTTGAATTTGGAGTCTTGTTTAGCCAGATTATTTTGAGCCAGTGAACAGGAAATATTTGAATTGTTAGTCTAGGTTTATTTTAATTGTTCACAAAGCTTTTAGCCACAGTACAGTTAATGGCCTCTGTCTTATTATGAGCAAGCATGATGTCTAAGAAAGCGCACATCCTACTGCAAAGCAGACAGAGATGAAGAGAGAAATAGTAGCAAAAGAGAATGCTGGGTGTGAGAATGGAAATAAGGACTGTGTCACTTGAGTCACTTGTGCAGAGCAGCAGACAAGAAACACAGAAGAACGAGGGAAAATGAAAGCAGAAATCTGCTGGGTGAGCAAGGAGATGGGGTGTGTGTCTACAAGCTGATTAATGCAACCAATTCAATCCAGGTGCTCGGGAGGATGGGGTAAATAATTAGAAGGAGATACAAACCCTGAGAGCGTGATACATTTTCCTAATAACAATGAAAAGGAGAAAAAGAGATAATTTTTTTTTTCTTTTTTGGTTGCATTTCCCAGCTCTGGTGCAAAACATCTTATCAAATAATCATCAGCCTGCTTAAAATGGACCTCAAGCACCACACCAAAGTATGTAATTAATGAGTCACTGTGGCAGCTCAAGCCCAAATACCTAACTACACCACATTTGATGCTGCATGTGCTTTGACCTCTATAGAATTGGAACACGTCATTCTTCTTTCTGTGTTTCTATTCCCTCACTTGCATGTGCGGCTGTGGATCTTTGCAGACACATGGATGCATATTTTACCTCGTAAACTCATTACATTGCACGTCACTCCTGCAAAGGTGGTCCGGAAGTCCCAGTGCAATCACTCAACACACAGCCAGCTCTCGTTGGTCCAGAGTGACAAAATGTGATGATGCATAGAAAGCATCACTTATAGACAGAGTGGCTATAAAAATGGGGACTTAAAAGCTATAAATAACTGGCAATAAAACAGTAACTTAATGTGATGACTCTCATAATAGTGAATCGTAGATTTAGATGCCATAAAAAAAAAACGAGGGTTAAAGTTCACTCACTATGTCTCTGGAAGTCAAAGTAATTTCGGACTTTTAATGATGCATTTGAACTGTTGCTTTTTTCAGGTATGAAAAATGATACAACAGACATTCCAGGTGGAATACTCACTTGTGTCCAAGTTTTAACCATCTAGATGTTGGGGTAAGGTATCAGTACAACTTAAAGCTTAACAGACCCCTGGCATGATACAACCACAACCACAACCATGCTTTAAGTTTAAAAGCCTCATGACTTCTCCAAGCGCACTTCTTGTTATTGTAGCTAATCATTTCAATCTCCTTTATCCATCTGACCATAAAACTTTTCTCCAGAAGCTGTTTTGCATTTCCAGGTGACCAGCTGCAATTTTCAAAGGCTTATTTCTTTCAAGCAAAAGCTGTTTCACAGCGGATAGCAAAACCAGTGTTCCAGCAGGTTCCAGTTCACGGTGGCCTTGCTGGTTCCGGATTAGGGACTAGAACTGGGAGTTCCAACAGAAAAAGGATCCCAAGCACACATCAAATCTGAATTGGGAATAATAAATCAGGCTTCTGAAAGGGCATTTCCAAAACCTTTTCCAAACTTAATTTTTATTTACTTGAATTATTTTATTTACCTGCGACAAATATAGTGAACATTGCTCCATATGTATAATACAAAGTAGATGGTATGTAGACGGATTTCCATTTGTTTTTGAAATTCCTTGAATTTGTTTGTTGAAGCACCTGCCAATCCTGAAAAAAAGACTGGCTAAAATCAAATTTTAAAGGCCTAAAATTCCAACATGCCTACCTAATAAGAATGTGTAAACTTCTGATTACAACTGGATGCATTAAACTCCAAATACTGGTTGCAATCATTACAGCTGCTTTATGTTTCTCTTGACAAAACACAAGGTCATCAATATTAAGGAATATTCCCTTCACTGAGCTTTCTCCTTTGGAAAAAATGGGCAGCGATTCCAGTCAGATGACTCCTGATTGGTATAAAGGAGTCGTTCCAACCCCAACACTGTCTTTTTACTTCTCCGCTGGTCATTAACTCCTGAAGTAGCTCCCTCGTCGACACTCGGTGCAAAGATAATAACCAGCCGGCCGCATTGTGATGGTAATTTGGAGGGCAGAAATATTTGCCCTTTAATCTCTTCCACAGGAATGGATCGCAAGAAATGTTTAGATGCAGTCACCCAGAACGACTGAAACCCATTTACTTGTCTACGTGCATGAGGATGAAATTGGGGAAGCTGAGTGTAAATGTTTCTCATGGGCACATTTAGGAGATCAACTTTTTAATTGATTTTTAACATTGTACATTCAAATGCAGAACCTTGTTTCCCTATTCTACAACTAGAAGTTGGTCTTTTGCAAAAATCTTTATCTGCAAAAATCTGTTCATCAGTATTTCCTAGTTTGCTTCACAGAACACAGACTTTCCATTAATCCTTTCCATTAATCCTTTGTCGTGTTGATAAAAAGTTTTTCATAAATGATTTATTTAAGTTTTTCATAAGTTTTTAAATAAATTTAGTAATAATTTTCAAGCTAACTATTTTATAGTGCACTATATCATACTTTTTTCTTTTTTTTAAAGTACATGAAGCTGATCTTTGGTCAATAATCGGGTTATCTACTCCTGTAGAGCCTGCAGTGATTTGCTTAACCGGCATTGTACAAGTACCTTAGTAAGAAGGACTGGTGGTGCTCCTTTAATTTAAATGTTGTAACTTTCAGTGTTTTTTGCAACCAGAAAAAAAATTATTCCAAACAGCCAAATTTGTCTTAAGCGAGAGAAAAGTGTAGTAGCCTTCTTTCAGCCAGCTTACTCCGTCTGTCTTTGCTGGAGAATGAAGAGATTCTTGACATCTTGATTTTAAAGTGATGCAAAAAAAGTCCTCTTATTTTTCCCTCTTATTTACCAATGTGCCGCATCACTAACCATCTAGAACCAATTACATTTAATTACACGAAATAGCTTCCTTGAAACCACGGTGCTACTAATGAATGTTCGTCACGAACCACACAAAGAGCAGTGTCCTCTCGAGGCTTCCAATCCTCCATTTGTTCCTCTTACATGTTATCAGAGGAGAGAGATAAATGTGGCAGAGGAAACATTAAGGAGACTGGAGGGAGCTCAAGGCACGACTGCACCTTTCAGGGTTATTTTGCAAAAGCAGGTTAAGACGCTGTCAGGGCAAGAGAAGGATTTGCATGCAATCAGTGAGTTCCCATGAAAGCTGGGAAAGAATAAAAAGATGCACAAGGTCTAGTTAGGTTTGGTTTCTCCACACGCTACAATAAATGTTCAATGCAGAATAAGCCTGAAACAAAGTAGGGCTATATCCTGTGATTTGCTAATGTCAAATTTAATTAGTTATAAACATTTTAAAAATTGCAGATCTTCTTATCCCATGATGATAGCAAATTCTTCAATGTCTAAAGTCAAATCAACTCTTAGAAAACAACTCCACTTCCTAATTGATGGGCTTACTAGATTTGGAAAAAAATTCCAATATAATGAGCACTTCAGGCTTTTCAAAAAGGTCATCAATTCCTGAGCTGAGAGTGGAAGAATTTTCATCCCCTCTTTTCCATATTGTTCCAACTTCAAATCTTCCTGCTTTCATTCTACCTCAAAGGTGTCAGTTTTTTTTTAAGGTATAGCATTTCATTGTCCTTCATTAAAAAAAGCTAAACCAAATATGCTTTCTCAGCTTTTAAGCAATATTTTATACAATGTCCAGAAAAACATTATAATATTTATTTTTAAACCTTTATTTATATAGGTAGTCTCATTGGGACACAAGTTCTCATTTACAAGCAAGACCTGTTAGTCACCGGTCACTTCCTGTTGTAAGTGGGCGGGGCTAATGTGATTTCAGCAAATATCTGCATGACTGTGTTGAGTGCTGGTCTGTGATGACACACAGAACGTCTGGTGCAGCTGTAAGCTTGTTTGTGGAAGTTGTTACACATAATTTTTTATGACGAGAAGTCAGATGTTAAGGCTTGGCCCTGCCCACAGAATCTGATGCAGCAAAAGTCAAACGCTATTGAGCTGACAAAGATTCTTCTTATCCAGTTTGGAGCAAATCGGATCATGCATGTGTGACCACATCCACACGCTTTGATGCAGCAAAAACCTTTTGATAACTTTTGATGCCCAATGCCTTTAGGAGCATAATGAGTCATTTTGAAGTCTGTAAGTTAAAAGCTACAGGAGGAGTTTGCTCAGAATACGACATGTGTAAACAAGAGAAAATGGCAGCTTTGATCCAAAGTGGCCAACTTCCTGTGGGGTTTGGACCATGGTACCGGCAGACTTTTTTTCTTCGTAAGTCCTGAGAAGTTACATATGTGTACAAAAGGTCATAATGCTTGGTCAAAGCATGGCTTGTGGCTGATTTTTAAAAAATATTCTAGGGGGCGCTGTGGATGAATTAGGCTACACCAACCAAATATTTGACTAAATATCTTTTGGGGACTGGACTAAGACCGATCGTATTGAATTTGGTGCAAATCAGATGTTATGTGTGAAAGTTGCGCTCATTCCTGTTTGATGGTGAAGGATTAATGAATGTCATCTAAGATTAATATGTGCTATTAGACAAAATTTGAACCTTCTGGAGACTGTCAAGGAAGGTCAATCAGCTTACTAGCCTGTCATTTAGTTGTCAGTGAGCGGGGCTAAGGTAATGTCATCAGTTGACCATGCCAACGTGTTCAGCATTCGTCCACGATGATACACACACAATTTGGTGAGGATCCAATGATGTATGATGGAGATGAAACCATTGGAATTTCCTAGGGGGCACTGTTGATCGAAATGTTTTCGTATATGTTTAAGCCTGCAAAAAGCCACTTAATAATGGAACAATAATAAGAAATCCTGTGATTACAATAGGCCTTCACTGCTAGGACCTAATAATGGGTAAGATGGCTGCATCCACTTATGAATCTTAGAGCTCCATCATTGATTGTGTGAGGAATTCATATGTAGAGAGTCAACATAGTCCAAAAGAGGCCAAAATGTGGTAGCAACAAGATTTTTCCTGGCATTAAAAATATTAAATAATTATATATAATTTTTTTTTTTAAAAGAAGGCTTATTTTAGCCTCATCTTTTTCAAAAGATTTTAAATGTGACCTTTAAAACTTAGGTTTTCATCAGTTATTAAACAAAGATATTTGTAGGTGGACACAAGCTCAATCTTTTAGCAATAGATTGTACAGCTATAACCACATGTAGATGAATATAGTAAAAGCCCCACAAACACAAATGCTACTCTTAAAAATAAAGCTTACTCATTACCTAACAGGCCATTACATGTACATAACATAGAGTAATGCAACTGTACCGCACAAAATGCACAATAATTGCATTAAAATCAAATTTATATATAAGCTTCTATCTATTGATGCCACCATGGAACCAATAGTGGAAGAAAAAAAGCTAAAATAACAGTCCCTAACAGAGTTATTAAGATAAATCCCAACTTTTGTTGTAATAAAAATATTTTCTATTAACAATAAACAACACCACATTTGCTTATGCCTACAGCTCAGTCCTAAAACTCATTTATTTATGACTATAAGTCAGTTTATGTATATTTTATGACCTAAACAGACACCTAAACTCTAGTGAAAGTTCAAGCAGCAACTCAGTGCAAAAAGTCCCTAAAACGTCTAGCTGGCTCAAGGTATAAGCTTTATTTTCAGCACTTCGTGTTGAAAATAAAGTGAGATTGAAAACGTCCAGTTTGTTTTACTAAATTCCACATTCCTTCTGTCCTACAACCCCATCCAGCTTTGAAATAACCTGAAACAAATTTCCACACTGCGTGGCACTTTATCTTTAGTAGGTTGTATGCAGTGTTCACTAATGTTGTTTTAGTCACTACTAAAAAATAAATAATGGGTGCATTATTGAGAGTTTAGCGGCTTTGTGTCCTTTAGCAACTTCTACCTGATTGTTGCAAATTAAACATCTATGGAAGGTTCAAGTAGGAATGACTGTACTAATACTAAATGCTTTATTCTTTCATCTCTTCTTGAACATATTCTTGAACCATTTTTGTGACAGAAAAACATTTTTGAGATAAAGTTGAATCTTTCAGCATGAACAGAATAGATCTGTTTTTGCCACTCTAACACATTAGCTCCACAAAATTATTCTGCCTCCATATGACTAGCATAGCTCACCTGAAAATAAAACCAGACACCCTGCATGTCAGGTGTGACTGTGTGTGAACACATTATCCCTGCCAACCCGCTAGAACTAATTTGCCACCACTGCAGGATTAGGTCTATCCTAACATGTGACCATGCAACCTCAAAATGGCATCAACCGTTCAATAAATCAGCACCAAGGACGGGGAGGAGAGGATGATTATGGTGTTGCTTTGGTACACTGGTGGGAGGAAGTGTTGGATGAAAGAAGGCTGTGACAGTCTCAAGGCTTGTTGCCATTACTGACTGTAATCAACATCTTGATCCATCCATCATCGCTACCCATTGTTAAATGCTGTAAGTGCCTATCACAGGGCATGTCCGTCCACCCACAGATAGACACAGAGCCTGTTAAAATCCACCATGACAAAAGAGGGAACTAGATGGGGAATAGCTTTTTTTTGCAAAAACCAGGGTCATCGATTCATTCTTTCATTACACAATCAGTATAGGTTGTAAGCTGGGACACATTAACCCATTTATCAGTTAACTGTCTACAAATGTTTAACAGTATAGAAATAAAGTTAGAGTTTATAGGCAAAACATTTCAGCACACCAGAATAATTATAGAGGAGAACTGTCATTCAGGGAAGCATCCTCTTCTTTTTGAGACTCGCTGATAAACCTGCATGAGCTGTATTGCATTCATTCCTTACTTCCTCCATGTTATTGGCAAAGTCATTTCAGTCAAACCCTCCTGTTACCTTCTACTTACTGAGGCATTTCTTTGCTCTTGAGCCTCCCCTCTCAGTTAGACCTATGTAGAAACATTCTACCCTTCACAAATGCACACATCTGGAAAGAAAGCACCTGTTTGTGCTTCCACATACATGCATACGTCAGCCAGTAGTTATTTCCCTACAAGACATGCGTGTGTTCTCTCAGGCGTATCTTGCATAGTAATCAATTTGTCTGCCAGAAATGATGCAATGCCAGAAGCTCAAATCAGTTTGTAGATCAGCTCTAACACTGCAAATGCATAGCTTTGAAAATGTCTTCTTTTGTCCTGTTAGAACCAGACCATCCATTAAGTTCACATAATAATAATTCTGTGTCCCTTTTGCCTTGTGGGTCAGAGAAGGCAATGATGACACAACCAACATAATCAGTTCTAGCTACAATTTAGAAAACCTGGAGAGTTTGCTAAATGCTGTGCCCAGGGACTAAACAAACTACCATAGCAAAAATAGCTAATAATAATATGTACCATATGGCAAAAAGTATTCACTCAGCCATCAAAATCATTAAATTCCAATAGCCTCTATGGGCACAGATGTATAAAATCAAGCACACATGTCCAGTCATGAAATTTCCTCCAACTGAATATTCCACAGTCAAGTGTTTGTGGATTAACCAAGTGGCAGTGACAGAGAACTACAGCAATATAACCATGCAATGGTACACCACATAAAATCCCAGAACTGGATAAGCAGATGCTAAGGGACATGAGGCACAGAGGTCACCAACTTTTTGCAGAGTCAATAGCTACAGACCATCAAAGATCATATCGCCTTTAGATTAGCTCAAGAACTGTGCGTAAAGAACAACATGCAATTGGTTTCCATGGCTGAGCAGCTACATCCAAGCCTTATATCACATTGCAGTGCAACACATAGGATGTGGTGGTGCAAAGCACGCTGCCACTGGACTCTAGAGTAATGGAGATGCGTTCTCTGGAGTGATGAATCATGCTCCTCTGTTGACAGTCCAATTGATGATTCGGGGTTTGGCATTCATCAGGAGAACAGCACCCTTCTGACTGCATTGTTTCAATTATAAAGTTCAGTGCAGAGGCGATTATGATGTGGGGCTTTCAGGAGTTGGCCTCTTACTCTCAATGCTTCACAGACTGTTTTTGGTCTGTGAGGAACAATCCGTCTTCTCTTCCACAAAAGTGTGTTTTAAAATTAGTCTAAAATTAAAATGGAAAGACGCGTTAAATGTATATTTTCAGTGTTTTGGCTGGCTCACAATTACAATTACCCTGTATACACAGAGTTACTAAGTATTACAAAGTAGTATGGGGTGCTTTGTAGCGTTTCTCTGCATCTTGGTATACTAATTAAACGCACAGATAAGCTAAAAGTTACCTGTTCTTTAAACGTAATTTGTGGCTTTTGTGGCCATTTTGATGTGTTCAAATAGTTTTAGCAATTATTATGTGGAGCTTAGTAATGTATTAGATTTCTATATTTTTTATTTTATGCTAAAAACAGTTCTACTAACTTGCTAATGTTAGCAAAAGATTAGCAACTATTGTAGCTAACAAGCAAAATTTACCACTTTAACTCTTTATCACTGTCATTGTATTTTTATCCGGTGGATGAACCATACCAAGTGCATGATAACACATGGATTGATTAAGCATGCAACATATTACAAATAATGTACTTTCCACTTAAATACTTAGTTTTCGGTAGAAATTAGTTAAAGTAGGAAGAAACAATATATTTACATTAGGCAGCCCACTCAAAAGGTTTCAGCCATTCCTGTGCCCTTATGTTGAGCATCTTTGCACATAAACAAAGAAAATAGTATCTTTGATTGGGTACCACAGTGCTATCAAAATGGTTGAAATAACATTAACTAAGTATGCTGAATTTTTTTATGGGTATAATGTTTTCATCAGCATAATTAAGTTTCCTGACAGTTACTTAAATTGTGTTCTGACAAAGGAAATACGTTTATACTGTGACTAGGTTTACCAAAATAGTGTTTTAGGTTAGCTGAAGTCTTGGATTAATATATTTATAATTATGATCTTCCCAGCAAGTAAATGATTCAGTTGCTGAAGAGTTCTTCTCATTTACTGGCCCTTTCAGTGGTTTTGTAATTAGGGTAACAGATGGCTCTGTTTAGCAAATTATCAAGATTCAAAAACTGCAGCTAAATTTGTCCAAAAGTAAAACCATGAAAAGTAAAACAAAAAAATTAAATAAATAATTTTGTTAAATAGACATTTTTTAATGTTAATGTTAGTATTTGAAAGGCTTTATGACCCCAATAGGCTTTAATTTCTCCAGCATATATTTCTCCCAAAATCAAATTGAAGTAATGAATTGCTTTATAGTATACTTGCGCTGACTGACCTATTTAACTACCACCAAGTTTCAGCTTCCTTTTATACTTTTTATATATTTTTTCTCTCATGAAACCCAGATCTTACTATGTTAAAACACTCATTCATTAGTCAGTTTAATTTACTCCAGTTCTTCCCTCCCCGACTCAGCTCTGCTACTTTTGGGGGGTACTCTTGAAGCATTAAAGAACAATCTGACAGAAGAACACATAGCTTCATCAGAGGGTTCAGAGCACATAGAGGTCCAAATTAGAGACTTCAGATCTGCAGCACCCTGCAGTGCAGCTCCATGAGGTCTTTTCCAGAACCAGCAGGAGGCTAGCAGCCAGGACTTTTTAACACTGTGAGAACTTATAAAGCTTAACGTATTGGTGGTGGGTGAGAGTACTAGCATATGAGCCTGACATGAAGTGTAAACCTTTTGGCAGTAGTGCACTAGACCTCCCCCACCTCAATTGTTTCCTGCAAAAACAATTTTGTATGAATACCATTTTTTTGCTGAGTAAGCTCTTTATGAGCTTGCATTGCCATCAGGAAAAAAATGTCAACATGCAGGATGCCTTTCAATATAAAAACAGATTGCCATGAAGTTGGATGAACACTGAGAACTGAACACTGATCCCAAAAGGGTCAAATGCTTTTGTTTTAAATTACCCTTTAACCATTCCTTTAGCATCTATTAAGGACAGATAAAACATTTTTAGCATTACAGCTGATAAAAATGCACAGCCACAACCCTTGTTTTGTTTCAAACCCCTGGCGATCACATATTGCTGAAAGTAATTATATTCCAGTAATTGCCAATTTGAAGCAAAAGGTGAAAAGGTCTTCACATGCTAAATAACACACATGCATAGGCGGAAACAAATAATCATTGCAAATACAAAAACACTTTTTAAATGATAATATCGTAATATTTAATAAAAGCACAGCTAAAGTGATCCAAGTTAGATAGTACGTAAAAAAGGTTTTCTAATTATTAAAAGATCACGACACCCCTATTCCACAAAGTGGTTTGGTCCACATGCACACGCTGTTTCCAAGGGAGGGGCTACCGGCTGCCACTCTCGGCAGCTCCGTTTTCAGAGCTGATCAGACAAGCTTGATGAGGAAACTGCACCAATGTGTAAAAGCCAGTTGGTCATTTATCACATCACTTGCTCAAAGAGTGCAAGGTTATAACATTAAAAGTGATATTTATCCCGCTTTGTCCAAAACCAGCCTCTCCTATCAGCTGCTAGCTAAGCTAATAGCCTAGCTTATGATGGTTAACAAGCTGAAACAGTATGTTAGTTGCAGCACTGACGGGACAGATGAGAAGAGAGCGAGGAGGGAAAAGAGATCACTTAGGACTGAGAGGGCAGATTTTTCAAAAACCTCCGTCAGGATGTTATTGTCAGATTTAAACCTAATTCACGTTTTTGATGGACTAAAGTGTAAATTAGAGCATGATGCAAATAAATTCTGTTAGATTTAATCATAAAATCATAACATAATTTTAACATGCTGAAAAATTGCCAAGGAGCAGGAAAGAGAGAGGGAGGGAGCCTTTTTTTCATGCCCCCCCCCCAAGAATTACTCTCTGAAATTATTCTGTTTAGTGTCCCCCCAAAAAAAAATGGGATTTTCGCCACTGCACACATGCTAAATAACTGTGGTACTTGACCAAAGCTGTATATTTATACTTTAAAATGTGCCTCAATCACATTAATTTGGATTGAGATGACAAATAATGTTTATTTCTCATCTGATCCCCTTCCAGCCTCAGTTTCATTTATGTTTAGATTACGTCCCTGAAATATAAAATTATTTACGTCCCCCACTATGAATTATGTATTGATTTGATCTTCAAGAAGGCAGAGTTTTCAATAGAGGGGGACCATTAATCTGTGCAATGTATTATTGATGTTTACATTAAGGGGACGACAACCGGAATGCTCCTCTCACATTACAGCGTGCGTCCATAAATAAAAGCAAGCATAGATGCATGCACAGAAACCCACATAAGGTGCATCATCATCATAAGCACTTCCAGCTGAACACGGCTGACTCAACGCAAAGGTGCAAAACTGTCAGGGGAGCAGGTGTTTGTCTCTAACCAAAAAATAAAGAGATGTGCGGTAAGAGGGAAAGGCTCCATGTTCTTTTTCCCCTCACGAACTCCACAATCTTCCACATATTTTTTCCTACAGAAATGTTGGATCTGGCTCTGCCAGTTCATTTTTTGCCCGAGACAGCTCTTAACTTATATAGTATGCTTTAAATTATTCTTACTGGCCAGACTTTGCTTGAAAATCAATTAAACTAACATTACATATTGTTCCAGTTACTAGTTGTTCTAAAATAGTGTTAATAGAGCTTCACAATATTAGGGAAACATATAATTTTGATACAATTTGTAAATTATGATCAACATACATTTTGCTGACTCTTGTTTATTTTCCATCCTTACAGCTTATCCTTTATTTTATGTCAGCCACTAAATATGTCCATATTAAGTGGGTTAAGGGCAGTTAGAAACCATATAACTAGCCAAATAATTATAATAGCATGCATAACACAAGAAATATGATATCGAACCAAATATTACATCCAAGACTTTCTTTGCAATGGCAATATTGCAAACACAGATATTGCTGAGATAATTGGATTCAATATTTTGTCCTGCTCCACTTGTTAATTTGCTATTTTATTATTTTCTTTATTTATTCTGTATGTAAATTGTTAATAGGATAAAGATTTTCCCCCTACTCAGCATCCATCATGGATTGTGAATTGTCAGACTAATATTCTGGTCCAATAAATATGATATGGTTGTTTTTTCCATGACAAATCTGCTCCCGGTTTGCGGTCCTGCTTAAGCAGCTGGCAGGCTGCTCTAAATCATTGTAGAGATCACCAATTAATACAGTCCTCTTAAAAAAACATGAAAGGCTTTTACACCAAAATGCAACTTTTTTATTTTAATGAATTCACACTGAGCACAATGGCTGCACGTCAATACCTATGACTTTCCAAGGCTTGGCAAGGGCCAACACAGTCCTTTGGGCACACTTCTAATACTTAAGTAGTTATGAATTTTGATTTGTGCATGCGCTGGTGAGTACCTGAAGGTCATGGAGATGAAAGAGGGGGTGAGAGAGAGAGGTGAGTAACATCAGTTAATCCACACGATGTGGAGGCAGAGAGCCTTCAGATGAAGAGGCCCACACATCCATTTATCTACCTTAAAGCTCCATTTGGGCTCCTAAGAGCTTTCAGATTTATATCGACCCAAAAGTCATGAACAGAGAAGCTGTGCCAATGAAAAGTACATGTATTGTACAATGTAAATCCCCAGAAAATAAAAAGAACACTTTGTGCTCTTCTGAAGACAGTATGCATGTAACATTGTTGTACAAGGAATATTACTGTTAAAAAAAAAAAATCCCAGCCTTGTTGGAAAAAAAAAAACAACCTTTATATGCATTTATTGCTTCCCGCATCATTCATTTGCTGTTTGCCTTCCACCATGGATGTTTTTCTTGGGATCACAGTTTGCCAGATGCGCAACGCCTGAGTTATTGCACAAGCATGCAGCCTGATTTCCGTTTGAATCTCCTAACATGTTTTTGTTCCCATCAGCAAGTGAGGATTTTGATGAAGGCTCGTCTGAACTCGATGTTGAAGGTGGTGTAGATGACAGGGTTGAGGGCGCTGTTTACGTATCCCAGCCAGGTGAAAGCACTGTAAAGTTCAGGAGGTACATAGCATGTCCTGCAGTGGGTGTTCAGAATATGAGTCACAAAAAAAGGCAGCCAACAGATGAGGAACACCCCTGAAGCAGCAAGACAGTGGAGCATTGTGGAAAAAGGACAAGGAATTGAGAGGGCAAGCAGGACAGAGTGGTGGAGAAAACAGGTTGAAAACAATGAGTGTGAAACACAGGGAAATAGTTCATGAAGTTGGTTTTAGGGAATTGGAAAATGCAAAGAAGATGAGAAAAAAGAGAGAGAAAACAGGCGAGTTAATCATGGTCTTAGTAGTTCCTTCCTTTCCCAGACCAGCAACTCCAAAATACATCAATAACCATGGAGTAGCTCAATATGTCTAGATAAAAGGACAAAGACCGAAAATCAGAAAAGAAATTAACACACAACTTCCGTATTTTAATTAGGGCTCTAAATCTAAAATGCTCTGATAACTAATTTTTGTTCCATTCGATTTGCTCTGAAAGTTAAAACTTGAATCTAGGAATTACATCACACCAGCGTGTTCTAATTGGAAATGGTATTTACCAGTTGTTGGGGTCCCGATTTTAGACATTGAAACACTAAAACAACATGTTTACAAATACTGCATATTGTACAGTTTGATCTGCCATTGGTCTAGTGACCAGTAGGCTGAAGAATGGTTTACGCATCAATCTTCCACTAGGTTTGATATGCACGGCAGCCATGTCCACCTTATTCCTGGTGCTGTAGGACTGATTGTAGCTAGAGTTTCCTGCGAGGCAGCAGAAGTTGGAGTAAACTGATTTGCTTTTATGGATGATTGTATGTAATGAACAGCATTCTTTGAAGTAACAGGTTTGCAGTTTAGTGAAATATCTTTTTTGTCTGTTTCATTATGCATACACTTGTATGTCCCTTTCGAAGATCCAGTACCTGGTTGCACTGTTCAGGGATGCACCTTTAAACAGATGAAGCTAAAAGTTTGGCTTCAACAAGTTTGTGTTGAACATGCACCCAAAGTGGAACAGGAATTTTTCTGTAATCAGTCTTTCAGTTTCTTTGGTGACATACAGATAAGCAAAGATTAGTGTTATTGAGACAGATGATAATTACATACAGATAAGCAAAGATTAGTGTTAGATGATAATTACAATGTATTGTCTGGACACTATGTTTTCATCTTCTTAGATTGTCCTGATGATGTTTATTAAAGTGACACATAAGTGGCCGTTTTTGGTATTGTTCAAAATAGAAAGCCATCTGCTAACCCCCTTCACTACTTAGACCTCTATAGGTTCTTGCAAAATTATTCATACCCTTTTAAAGATTTTTACATGTTGTTACATTACAACCACAGACTTCAGTGTCTTTTATTGGGATGTTATGTGATAGACCAACACAAAGCAGTACATAACTGTGAAGCGTAAAGCAAAATATACATAGTTTTCAAATTCTTACCAATTTTACAAGGAAAAATCTAAAACTTTTGGCATGCATTTGTTTCCAGACTCCTTCACTCTGATACCCCCTTAATAAAAAGCTGTGTAACTATTTGGATTCAAAAGTTGCATAATAAGTAAATTATGTTCACCTGTGCTTAATTTAATATCAGTATTAATCAAGCTGGTCTGTGAAGGCTTCAGAGGTTTGTTAGAGAACATTAGTGAACAAACTTCATGAAGACCAAGGAACACAGCAGATCAGTTGGGGGAGCGTGGTAGAGAAGCTTAAAGCAGGATTAGGTTATCAAACAATATTCCAAGCTTTGAACATCTCACAGAGAACTTTGCAATCCAACATCTTAAAATGAAAAGAGTATGCCACAACTGGGAACCCACCCAGACATGGGCATCCCCCTAAACTGACATGCTGGGCAAGGAGAGCATTAATCAGAGAAGCAGCAAAGAGACTGATGGTAACTCTGGACGAATGCAGTAGAGATCCACAGCTCAGGTGGAAGTATCTTTTGACAAGACAACTATTAGTCCTGCACTCTCAAAATTTCTTGAAAAAGTCCCAAATGCAGTTTGCCACAATTAAATCTAGGGGACACAGCAAAGCACCATCCCCATCATGAAATGTGGTGGCAGTATCATGTGTGCTTTGTTCAGCAGGGACAGTGAAGCTGATCAGAGTTGATGAGAAAACAAAAGGGATGAAGACAGGACCATCCTGGAAAAGAACCTGCTACAGACTGCAAAGGACTTGAGGCTGGGACGGAGGTTCGCCTTTAAACAGGAAGACACTAAACATACATATGTAATAGTTTAGATCAAAAAATATTTATGCACAAGAATGGCCCAAAGTCCAGACCTTAACAGAATGGAGAATCAGTGGCAAGACTTGAAAATGGATGTTCGCAGAAGCTGTCCATCCAAAGTGACTGAGATTGACCTTTTTTGGTAAGAGTTGGAGCTGTAATTGCAGTGAAAGGTGGTTCTACAAAGTATAGGCCTGAGGGGATGATCACAGATGTTTTCCACACATTTAAGTCTGTTATTTTTTTAAATCTTTCAAAGACAATTATTAATTTTCTTTCCCTTTACAATTATGTGCTACCTTGTGTTTGTCTAATGCCACAAAATCTTTTAAAAAGACATTGAAGTTTGTGGTTGTAATGTGCCAAATTGTGAAAAAGATTCATTTGATTATGAATATTTTTGTGAAGCAAAAATATTTGTCAAAAAATAATAATAATAAGACTGACAATATTAAATTATTAATGTAGCTTCTGATGTAGTTATAAAGGTAATAAAATGTTATGGCTGCAGAGAAAATGCAGATCAGGCTCTATATAACTCGGTTCAGAAGATTACAGAGAAAGCGTGTTGAGATTGCTGAAAAACAAATTGGCTAAACCCAGATCTTCTTCTGTGTATGTGCAGGGCTCTAATTACCGACACCAGTGTAATGTAATCAAGCATCACTGATTAGAGTTTTGTCAGACATTGAAAGTCCAAGAGTTAACTGGACCGAGCCTTAAGTAACCTGGCTGGTCAGTGAAGTGTGTGGACAAGGTGTCAGGAGCTACACACACTGCAAACCTGCGCCCAGCCAGACCTCTTTTTGACATTTAAGCTTTTACTACAGCTCTGGAGAAAGTAAGGTTAAAGTAAACAGATTAAGCAAATGCCGTAGTGCCATCTTGACAAAATGAGAGCTCGTGTGAGCAGGTATTTGAGGCAGCAAAGTTCATCCGGAAAATGTTAAAGGAGCTGAAGTTGATTAAAGAACAGCGTTAGTTTAACAAAAGTGTCTCAATGATGTGTTCCTTTGACATTTACATTCTGGTTCCTTTATTAAATTCCTATTATGAAAGCCTTGACTCACCAAGCACAATGGCCAACATCTGAGTTGCCTTTTTCTCTCTTGCATGCATGCTCCTGAATCGTTGGCTAGTATAAGAATGAGACATCGGCCGCAGTGACGTGTGCGTCTGTCCGTTTGACAGGTCCTTCACCTCGCACCCCATCCTGACAGAAGGATGCTCCATCTGGTCATTGTTCTCTGCATCCCGCGCCCCTTGGTACTGCTCCAGATCCAACTCGGTGCGGCCACAAGAGGCGTGGCTGATGCTGCAGTAGTTCTGCGAGTCCACTGGGGGCAGCACCGAGTTTTCCACTGGTCCGGTCTTTGGGCGTTTGCGCCAAAGGCAGCCAGAGAGCAAATTGGGCTTGGATGGACCAGATGCTTCCACACTCTGCTGAGGTGGACAAAGGATTATCAGTTAGAGCAGGCATTTTATGTGATGCTGTGTTTTTAATAGAAGGTGGATTTTTCAAGTATCCACACAAAATCAACTTGCCAGAATTCTGGTTAGGTGAGACAGATGTTGAACAAAATTCAACATGGTTACTTTTGCATAGAACATTTATGGCTGTATATTATTGTTTATTATTATAGCTTATAGCTAATGACCCAAACTTCAGTTTTATCTGAAAATTGGAATATTAGATAAAACCAATAAAAATAAATGTTATGTCATGTCCTATGGAATCATGGGGACGAGTGCCATATGCTTCAGACGATTTTGAAGCAAAGCCTTTCAAGGGTTTTTGGAGATTCACCAGGTGTGGATTACAGCTGCAGTAGGACCTACCAGAGCCACCACACACAGATATATCCAGGTCATTGACTATCATTGTTGCATTCCTTGTGTTAAGCCACTCCTGATTCAGAAAAAAAACACCAAAAGTGTCTTAGCATGGCTGAACAAACAAAAGGTATAGAGGATGAAAGTCCTCTTTTCAAATAAAAGCATTTTTAAATTCAATTTGGAAATCCAGGACCCAGAGCTTTATGGAAATGCTGATTTCATTTTCCATCAGTACTTGGCACGTGCCTACGCTGCCAAAAGTACCAGTATCTTCTCATGGTATCACTGTGGTTGATTGGCCAGCAAATAACCTGACCTAAAACCCAGAGGCAACAATGCCGACAAGCTGAAGGCCTTCATTAAAGCAACATGGGCTTCCTCAATACCTCAGCTGAGCCACATTCTGATTTCCTTGATGCTGCCAACCAAGTATTTTGTGCGTGTACTGTACAGTCCAGATACTTTTCATTAGTCTGACATGTTTTTTTTTTGTGGTACTTGTGACCTTAATTTCAAACTATATGGTTAGGAAATGCGCAGAGAGAGAAGGAGGGGTGACATGCAGCAAGGTTGCAGGGTCAGTAATTGAAACCCCGGACGGCTATGTCGAGAACTCTGTATATGGTGAGCACCGCGTGCCACGTCCCAGTAGGCTGACATTATTTTAATATTTACATTCTTTAATTGGTCTTATGCGATATTGTAATTTTCATTAGCTGCAAGGCATGATAATCCAAATTAACAGAAATAAACACCTGAGATATATAACCTTCAGTCTAATGAATCTATATAATTTATGAGTTTCATTTATTAAACTAAATGACTCAAATGAATTAACTTTTCTATTATATTCTTACCTACTTAGATGCACCTGTAAAAACACTTGTGATGAACAGAAAACTGATTATCTGCATGTTCAAAAGTAAAAAAATTAAACTATGTTTTAAATTGTGTTTACGGCTATGTTTAATGCCCTGATGTTTTAAAAAATAATCACTGCATCTTTTGTCTTTGAGCAATCACAATTCATTGACTTTGATTGAGGTTTGATCCCTCAAACCTCGAATGTGGAGTCCTGTTAAATAAAAGACTACGTTTACCTCCTCCTCCTTAGGTTTATGTGCAAAGTACTAGCAGATAAGTGCTACTCCACTAACCCAATGAAGTTATGAATAAGGCTCAGAAAATTGGACCTTCCAGCTGATTTATGCTGTTCAGAGAGACACAGAGACTTTTATATTGCAGCTCTACACATCAGGAAGCATACTGTGTATTATTGAATGCAGCCTTTCATTCTCGCAGCTTGTTCATAAACCTCTCATATAACAAAATCTTCACCAGCAGCTTCAATTAGTTTTTTCCTTCATGAGTAATAAGATCTATTAACTAAAATATTTTGTGCTATTTTCTGACTCATCTGATCTTATGTTTTCCTCTGAGCAAAATTACAGATTTTTATTGGTCAGCCTTCGAGCAGCCTGCAGATTGTGCAGGTGCTACAGTGCATCATCCACAGACTGTGCTTTGCTTTTGCTGAGAAGCAACCAGGTGACGCAAGGAAACACGCCATGCTTCAGAATCGCAATTTTAGACTCTGTCAGACCCTGGGCTTGTAACCACTCAGTGGAGCGAAATAAATCTGACGTTTGCATGAACATGCACATAGACAGAGAAAAGAAAATAATACAAACAAAGGCACCTTGGCATGGTCACCAGGTCACAACCCTCTGGCACTACCATGGTGTCACTACCTGAAAATATCACTCACCACTTTAATCCTTATAGGCGACAAATCCTGTTTTGCCTTGGGAGTTTCTTCCTGCAGACAGGTCTCCTAAGAAAACAGATGGGAGGTAAATACAGAAAACATTTTTAGATCTTTTTTTGTCATATAAATGTTTCAGATCATCAAACGACTCAGACAAAGATAACCCGAGTTAATACAAAATGCAGTTGTAAATGATGATTTTAATTTTAAGAGAAAAAGGTGATTCTAAATCACCTTCACAATGCCTCATCCTGCCCAGACCTCTAAATGCACCTATCCGGTTTAATCTAAAAAGAACGAAATTACTTTGACGTTGATTTCTTCTCACCACCGGTTGAGGAGGGATCAGGTATGAACAAAAATGAGAGGGGGGGGGGGGAGGACGCGATCACCTCAAAAAAAACCCGTAACTTCTCATCCATCCAGGAGGGGAAAATATGAAGAACCGTTTAGTCGACTGAATCAACAAGGAGGAAACTCATCTCCTTGGAAATAAAACCTCTGTGGGTTTTTCACCTGCGACGGGTGTCGGCGTGGTCTTCGATCGGCAATAAATCTGCTGACCTTCTTGTATCAGACAGATTTCCAGCTTTGAAGCTCTTCCGGGAATGGCCTTGTGGAGCAAAAGTTCGCCTGTGAGCTTTTGTCTCTCAAGATATGCGCCTCGGATGCGCTGTCCTGTGAGACACGCTGGAAATGGCAATGAAACTTTCCCTCTCGGCGGGTTTATAATCCCGGTGACGTCAGAGCTGCGGCGTCTGTTGAGCTGCGCATGTTCCACTGTGCGACCAAAATGGATGACTCCAACACATTCTTATATTTTGAAGAGAAGTTGTTGAGGATTTATTACATATGTCTGCAGAGTTTGCTGTTTTGATAATGCCAGTGCTTAAATCACTCCTTCGTCTATTGTTCTAATACCACCACCATATTGGGCTGGTATTCATGGGACAATACTTGATAGACCAAATGTTTTTTAATTGAATATTAAATAGCTTAAACATATAATTGCGCAACAGGAGTGAGCCTAATACTTGGTCCATTTTGTCTTTTCTTTGACTGTTTTAGTATATTTAATTTTGCTGCATAACTGACTGAAGGTTAAGCTCCGTAGATCATATAACAGTCATCCAGGCATCAAAGATTGGTTGAAATGGCTCAGATCTTGACTTCCAACAAACCAACATTGTGAACAGACCATTAAATTACTGTTTTTAATGTTGTGTGTGTGTGCACATTTTAGTATAAATTAGCTCAAAGACAGAGGCCAGCACATTACCACATCCTTCTTGATTAAACATACTATTTTTAACTTGACGAGCCAGTTTATTTAACCAGAGCTTTATTTGGACAGACAGCCGTGTCCAGTGCTCATAAGCTGTGATTTACATTTACATTTCCTCTCTAACTCTTGTTTCTCAGAACACGTCACTTACATTTACAAAGCTGCCTCACACAGAATTAAAGCAGTCTGATAATTTTATGTTGCAGAGATCTACTTGACATCCCTTTTGAACCCTTTTATCTGGAAATTATTTCTAAAACTTTCTACATTTCAGACCAAGACCTTTTACATAGTGGGGTTTAGTAGTTTTTTTAATCACCCTTCATTTGCCAATTTTACTTCAACATTTCTATGTTTTATGCACTATTTACTGTATTAGGTGTTTATTTCTATAAATACAGAAATGCAAACTTAAGAGGCTACATGTCGCATTTGTGGGTATTGGGTTCAGGATGGCAGAAGAGCCGCTGAAGACCAGATGGAGGGTGATTAAAATGCCCTTGAAGCAGCTGTAAGGCTGGAAAAGTATCTATGCTGTGTATTAGAAAAAGCAGTGTTTCCCATTACAGTGCATATTTTATTTTATTGCTTGTATTTTATTAGAAAAAAATATGATGGACTATAAATTACACATAATGGACTGTGAGAATTTCCAGACTGTTTTGTGGATTCACAAAGCTTCCATTGGGAGACTCTGATTGTTCATTAAAGAGGTTGTAGCATGTGAAGGAGCCTAGCTGCAGTGGTGCAAGCTCATCATTGATGTATGCACGCACCAGCTTAGCTTGGTCATTACAGAATTTGTGAGACTGGTCCATATCAAGGTTGCAACCTAATCCAGCCCATACTTGGCTGGCAGTGCTCCAAGTAATTTCTTCTAATGCTTTTGCCACCGCATATGCCATGTGATTAGTCTTGTCACTACCTCCAACAGAAAGGATCTTGCGTAAAAAAGTGCTATGCTCATGCTCTTTAGGGCTCACAGGTGAGGAGAGCACACACACCTCCAGATTGTACAGATAGGTTTGATGCTGGGATGCTAAGAAAGGTTATGAATTTTCCAGTCTACATTCCAAATAAATAAATGTATTTCTGAAGCAGTCGATTAAAAAGGTAGGTATCATATTATTAATAAGGATGTGTTTGTTTGTATTTTATGTTCATATTTCCTTTGTATTGCACTTGCTGAGACACATTCAGAATATTGCTCCTGGTTAACATTGCTGGGCATGGCACTGGTGGTGTAGGGGTTAAGTGCGCAACCTTGTGCATAGTCTATAGTCCTTGGTGCGACTCAGGTTCGAGTCCCAGACCCGGCAACAAGTGAGCTTGTGCTGCTGATAAAAATACTGATGGTGCTTTCTCTGAACTAATGGTAATGAAACTAATGATAGGGTTGCAGAAACCTCCCAAACATGTTGGTAAATTCAGTAGATTATAGGAAAACATCCCTGCACAAATGTTATACCTGTGGTGGAATCAATTTGATATCATTGCCCAAAAAGCAGCAGGGAAAAACCAGTAAGTTTACAACTGAGAGGGCAGAAGGTTATCATGGCCTTTACAATGAAATACGTTATTTTTAAATTTTTTCAAATTTGTTGTGGTTCTGCAACTTACTACCGATCTGGGATATCATGAAGACTGTAGAGTAATCTCAATCCAGTGTAAAAGGGGAATAACATTATTCTATAACCGTATTGCTGGTCTTACTTCGACAGAATCTTTGCATTCTAGACAAAAACAAACATTATCAAACATAGAGATCTGAGACAGGGAGGATAAGCGCAGGAATAACGAGAAACATCCAATGTCTCCAACATTTTTGCACTGGATATCTGATCAGAATTTCATCTGGTTGCTTCCTCATTTTTAGATCAATAAAATATCTTAACACAAGTTTGCTGTCTGGAAAGGTCAGTCAGTCAGTCAGTCAGTCATTTTCTAACTCTTCTTCCATAGTGGGTCACGGGGAAGCTGGTGCCTATCTCCAGCAGTCTATGGGCGGGAGGCGGCGTACACCCTGGACAGGTTGCCAGTCCATCGCAGGGCTGTCTGGAAATGTGCAAGGTCTAAATGGAGGTTTAACTATCAAAGTGTCTAACCCAATGTCTCACAATGCACCTCCGGGTTTTAAAAATTCCAGTTTTTTTCCAGGACTGTATTGTATTTAAGTCCAACCATCCTCCCATAGACTTTACCCAGCTTCCCCCAAGCTGCAAAAAGCGTCCACCAAACATTATGGTGCCACCACCATATTTTATTGTGGGACTTCAGTATGCAAGGAGACCAAAAAGTTCAATTTGGATCTCATTGCACCTTCTTCCAAATATTTGCTGTCTCCCCTGCCAGGCTTGAAGCAAACTTCAAAAATATCTATTTTTGATTGTGGTTTTAATTTAACAATTTAAGATCAACATAAATACAAAGGAATGTGTAAATGATAGAGAAACAGTCCTTCAAGACATTTTAAGTCTGCAGTTGTCGCAGTTATTTTAAATAGCTCTTAATAAATAAGGTAGTTTAATATGTCATCAATGGGTTATGAATAAAAATTAAGGTTAATGAGTGAATTAAAATATTCATGAGTGAATTTTGTCTCAAATGCCACTGAGGCTCCTTTTGACAGGGTCAGGAGTTAAAGACTTATTTAATCAAGAAATCAAACAATATTCCCTTGCTATTAAATAAAGATTTATTTATGAATACTTTATTCACTGTCTATCTGAATACCATTGTTCCAAAGCTCTGCTAAAGAAAATGTATATAAGAAAACGAAAGGAAAAGAATGTATTAAACTTACCATTGGAGGCTGAGTGGAGCCAGGCTGCACTTTTCCACTGGCCTGTCGAAAGGTGATCCTTTTCCGTCTCATCCTGAGAAAGACGTAGATCCGGATATAGACCAGCAGAGTGACGATGAACGGCAGGTAGAAGGAAACCACGGATGAGTAAATCACAAAGTCAGGGTTAGAAATGGAGCATACCAAAGGATCATCTGTGGAAAAAAAAAAAAAAAACCAGCAAATGGCAATGTTTTTTGTTTTTTTTCTGTATTACCATGACACAGGATTTGTCCAGAGAGTTTTAAGGCTTAGTTCGGTGAAAGTCTGAGATTTTTGTATCAAGAAGGTGGACGATAAGGGCAAAGGAGATAAACAGAGTTTCAATAAGTAGGATATAGCAGACTAAACAAAATGGAAATATTGTCAGACAGATTTCAGACAGGCTTTTTTTATTACTGTAACCAAACTGCAGGTTCTTGTATAAATTATCCCACCGTCTAGAATGTAATGGACTTCAGTGCATGTTCATTCACCCCAAAGTCCATACTTCCACTGCCCCTGACAGGTTTTGTTTCAGGATTGCCTTTTACTTATCTTCATCCATTTTTCCAGCAACTTAGACTAACTTCCCTGCTCCTATATATTCTTTAGGTTCTTTTGTTACTAGACAAAGTATTTTTTATACCTGCATGGGGCCACGTGCAGGTATGTCCTTACGGACAAAAAATTGTTTGTCTAATAACAAAATAACCTAAAGACTATATTGCATACAAACACAAAAAAACTTTAAGGGAATAATCCCTGGTCCTGTCAGGTTGCTAGAAAAGCAACCTGACAGCATGATGCTGCCGCCACCATGTAAAACTTTCTTCATTCCTTTTTCCAGCTTTGATAGCATTCAGTTTTAGCCAAGTCTACTAAAGTTATATTACCTTTGACTAGTTTATGATGAATCTACTTCAGGTTAGTCTACTTTCTGCAGAGTTCATAAATGTTTTGCTTTCTCATCATCCCGTGATTGGATCTTTCATGTCTTTCCTCATCATGGAGCCTGACAGCCTCAGGATCACGGGATCCATTTGAAAGAGCCACAGGGTGTGACTTCCAGTAGACCTGTGTCCTAGATTGTTTGTGCTCTTTGATATTGTGCATACGATTGATATAACAGTAACTGCATCATGAATTCAAAATAAAGAGACTCAGTGGACCATTTTATTAAATCAAAATTCCAGAGTTAATCATCTCTAAGATGAGCTAATAAAAATGTAAATTGAAGCTATTGGAAGAGAAAAATGGCTCCGACCTTAGCTCTAGAATGCACAATATGAGAAGATTTTGCCACCTTAGAGTCAGCACTTCATTCTTCGACTACCACAAAGATGGAGAAAGATGTACAAAAACGTTTTTGTGTCTGGTCTCCAAAACTGGCTACGCTTTCTGGGTGTATATTATCGAGCCATTTTATCTATCAATCATACTGCTTTTTTCTTGCCGAGCTGTTCCTTTTCTATCCATTGTTTTCAAAGAAAGTTCTGAGTCTGCCAGTCCAGACATCCGTCCAACACGTCACACAAATGCAAGATGGTGAAGTTCCTAAAATCAATCAGTTATTGTTCTGGTATTTGATTTTTGATTTAAGTGGGCTAAGACGGATGCTTAAATCAATGTAAGCAGACTGTTATTTTGTTTGTCATTGCTTGTAATTGTACAGTCATGCACATTCACTCCTGCTTTTTGTACCCAAGATAGGTACGTAGGATGTTGTGTAGCATTTCATTGTTCAGATGTGGATTATTTTTGTTAGTACTCTGCAGGAGATTTTTGTCATCAAACCAAATGTGTGGTTTAGAGGAACAGAAATACTTTCTAAAACTTTAAATCTCTATACAAATATGATTTACAAAAAACATGTTGGTGCGCGCGTGTGTATGTGTGTATTTGTGTGGGTGTGTGTGTGTGTGCGATATAACAGACCACAGACAGATAAATTTAATATTTTTAAATTTTAAATAAGAATCTCCAACGTTTGTGGTGCTTTGGTATCTGTTTTATTTAATTTTTTCTTTTGGGTTAAATCTCTTCCAACATTGACTGAAATCTTTGAGCAGACCTCTATGTAAAATAGCTCAAGCTCGGTCAGATTGGATACAAGATCAGAATCAGCTTAATTGGCTGTTTGTGGCTGTTTGTGCAGTTTTTTGCACACAAGCAAGTAATCTGACTTTGGTTTACCAATCTCTCAGTGTACAAACAGTGTTTCAAGCTTGTAGAATGTTTAAAGTCTTGCCACATTTTCCTAATTTAGGTCTGGACTTTGACTGGGCCATTCGAACACATGAATGTGCTTTGATGTAAACCAGGGGTGCCCAAGTCCAGTCTTCAAGAGCTTCTATGATATGTTAATAATGGAATTCATTCATTTAATTTAGGTGTGTTGGAGAAGGAATGCATTTTAAACTTGCAGGATATTTGCTCTCGAGAACTGGAGTTGGGCACCCCTGATATTAACCATTCCGTTTTAGACCCGGTTCCATGTTTTAGTTCGTTGTCTTGCAGGAAGGTGAATATTCACCCCAGTCTCAAGCCTTTTGGTGCCTGTAATAGGTTTTCTTCAAGTACTTGTCATAATCCTTGAGTGTTCGGTTTTGGTTCTTATTTGTGTTTTTCATTATTGTTAATTTCCCTATTATGTTGTAGTCAGTGTTCTTTATTATTAGTTAGATGTCGCTTTCTTAGTTATTCCATGTGTATTCTAGTGTATTCCCTTTAGATCTACATTTGTCTTTTTCTTTGTTATTTAGTGTTCTGTTTATGTCTAGTTCCAGTCTCCTCCTTCAGTTGCTCAGCTTTTCCTCTGCACTGCCACCTGGCAATTAACCTCATTCCTCCCACCTGTGCCTGCCAGTTACCTCAATCTCTCTCACCTGTGTCTCCATGCCTTCTCCTCACTTTCCCCTGTATTTAAGCTCTCTGGTTGTCAGTATTCTTTACTGGTTCCTTCTGTTGATGAGGTGATGAACCTTTGCCCTGGTATTACTAAATCTCAGCATTCAACATGTTTGATTAAAGATACTGACTGATAGGGTGCGGCGCTGGTGGTGCAGGTCTGTCCTAAATTGACTCTCTCTTTGTAAAAGGATAGATTTAAAAATGTCAAGGTTTTACAAGACAATATATCATCTTGGGACTAAATAAATTTCTGAGTTGATTGTCAGGTATAATCCATCAAGTGCAGTGTTCCCCAAACCGTGTTTCAACAAAGACTGTCCTGGGACAAAAAGTCATGGACTGCAGTGACGTGCAGTCAGGGGGGCAGTCAGGGGGGCAGGAGAGGCACTGCCTCACATAATGACAGGTAAAATACTAACAATGATAAGAGAAAATCAATTTGTCCACTTGACTGTTCTAGAAATTTTTCTGTATGATTTCAACATTTTTATGATCAAAATCGCTCAGACAAGCACAGACAGCTACCAGCAGGTCGCTACGTACTGTTCAGCTACACAGAGGTCAGGGTCGTTTTCCCTGATAAGTCCTATAACCGTACATTGATTTAAAATACCTCTCAAAACTAGAAAAGTATTTTCTTAACTGGATTTTCAGTCAAAACAGGAGGTTTTAGAGAGAGGAAGACCAACTCCAGAGCTGAAAGATCTGCTTCAAAGAAGTGGGAGAAAGGTAATGCGCTCTTTTTAATTGGAGTGGTACACCTGAAAAAAATGTGGAGTACATGGATTGACTTGGCATTGAATGGGCAGCACAGACTGAACAGAAGCATCCATAACGCGAAGTTGAACTTGAACTGGTAGATTTTAAAAGGCTTGATAACTGCAACCTGCTTCCATGGACTTAATATACTAATAAAGATAAGATCATACACAATTTTCAATTTCAATTAAAAAAAGAGATCAGCTAAAATGTAAAAAATTTTAAATAATCAAATTTGACTTCATATAAAACATTATTTTGTTTTTCATTCTATGGTATTGTTTAGAATTGAATTTAAAACATAATTAAAAGGTTTTAAAACAACTAAATGATTCAATTAAGCTCAAAATTGAAATATAAGCTATTTTGGGTTCATATATTTGTTCGTACATATCCCGAGGATTCAGTGCCTCACCAGCCATGAACCTCACGCCACGTCACTGATGGACTGGCGGCAAGAAGAGGAGAGGGTCGCGACCATAACGAGCCTATTAAACTCATGCAGAGGCACATGTTTTTCTGCCTGCTTCAGTTCTTTACAGCCCAACAAGTTACAGTTCTGCTGCTCCCATGATGCACAGCGTGAAGTCAGGTTCAGCATACATGACACTCTCAAGATTTGCTCTTCTGAGATGTCCTTGGCTTTGGACCAGCTGCCTGTGGTTGTGGGTTCTACTTCTGCACAACAGATACATGTCACGCTCACCATAAATAAATAGATTTTCATTGTATGATTGGCAATAAACTGGAAATAAAAAACAGTAGTGATTCTTTCTCTGCGGCCTGGTAGAAAAAACAACAACCATCGGTATCACTCCTTGGCGTCATGGTCGGGGACTATTGAGCTAAACTTCTCAGCTCGTCAGAGACATGTCCACTTTAACTCTACGTTCCCCAGACCAGAACTAAACAAGATGAGGCAGCATTTAGCTTCTAGGCTCCCCTGCTCTGGAACAAACTCCCTGAAACAGGAGATGAACAGAAACTGTTGGTGCCATTACATCAGGACTGAAAACATTGTTTACTGTAGTTTTCCCATAAAGGTCAAAGATTATTTATTCTGTGAATTTTTATCTTATCTATTTTAAATAAAAAAATTTTATGTGATGCTTAAATGTTACTATTATTCTTGCTTTTAATGTGATTTTCTTTACCTTTGTAACTTCGTTCTGCTTCAAGACACTTTAAATTAGCTTGTTTATGATCAGAGGACTCGGTGGTGCCGATAGTATAGCAGCCTCGCTCCTGTCAGTCTGCCCCAGGGCAGCTGTAACTACAGTGTAGCTTACCACTGTCAGTTTATGAATGTATGTATAAATGGGTGGATTGTAACGTAAAGTGCTTTTGGGTCCTCGGACTTGATAAAGCGCTGAACAACTGCAGGCCATTTACCATTTTACCATTTTAGTGATAGTGCTATAAAAATATGCCTTTTATTTGGCCATAAATTCAAGTTAATGTGTCACATCTCCTGCTGCAGCAAAGGTAAGGATTCTGTTGTTGTCCTGACCCGTGGTGTTAAAGCCGAACAGCAGGGGGCAGGAGACTGCGAATGCCAGGACCCACACCGTAGCAATCATGACGAAGACTCTCTTCCTCGAGCGATGGGTCGTGTTGTACAAGACAGGCATCACCACTGCTGTATACCTGCACACAAAAACACACACAGGACTCAGAAGTATGGAAGGAGATAACGATTGTGGCGCTGAAAAATGCTGAAACAGCACAGTAAATGAGAGCAATTAGAAGGAGAATAAAATAGCCTCTGAAGATCTAGAAGATCCTCTGAAGAATTGGACTTTTGGGATCCCAAGAGAACCACTGAGGGAGAGGATGGATAGTGTAAAGATCAAAATCTAGACCACATCTATTTGGAAACAATTTGGGTATTCAGCAGGAACTCTAGACGGTCTTTGATTTAATAGTTAATCAGTGCACTATATATGCCACAAGTGTATAATGAGCTCAGGGTAAAAAAAAACGGGTTTAGCTGAGAAAAAACTGCAATTATGCTGGACCTCAACCCTAAGTGGATGCGGCGTTGTGTTGTTTAGAGCCAGATAACTGCCACAATTGTTTATTCTCATCCGAATAATTACTGCGTATCTGCTCTGAGCAAAAGAATTGGAGAGTTAAAGCCACATAGGCACCACCTCTTTGTTTCCAGTTGATTCTTTTGCTACCCTCATGCCAAAGTTGCACCAGGTTAAAAGGGATATTGGTAGATTATAATGCACAAGATTTATACACTTTAATTTACAATAAGAAAATCTGGTCTGAGTCAGAGTTTTTACCTCCAAACTGGATGCCATAATTTCATTTTTTGTGCATTTTTCAGTCTAAAGGGTTCAGAGCGCCCATTGTTATGAGCATATAAATAAACAAGGGGTAATGAAGGTAATGCAGGCGTATTACTCATGATAAGAGGCAACAAAAGCTGCTAATAATTTAAAACTTCACATTTACGTGAGCTGTAAGAGCCCTGTTGACTCACAGTAATCAATCACAGAAAATGGCTCTGAATAATTTAATCTCTCTGGTGCAAATTAGCTTGTGGTAAAAGGTGAGCTGGTGTCAAACAATATGCAGTTACACAAACAACGGAAGCTAAAAGAATAATTTGCCAGCTAATCTGTGTTGATAGTCTGTACTAAAATGACGCTTTAAAGTTGTGGCTGACATGTATTTTTGGAAACTTGTCCTATGAGAGACAAGAGGAGAGGTTTTCTGGACTAAATGAGCCATCCCTTCAGTTGGACCCATTTTAGAATAATCAGATTAAAAGTTTGAGACTACACGCTCATGGACTAACAAACAGCGTAGGTAGAGGATTTGCCTTTATTCCTGCCCCATATTCTTTTTGTGTAAGTGCCATGTTGCCTAACTTCAAAAACTATTCCTGTACCATAAAAAGGAGCCAATCTTCACTCTTTTTACTGACTAAGGAAATAATCTTCCCTTTTTAAATGACAGATTATATAGCAGCATAATGATTCTGACATTCAGATATACTCATCTCCATGAATGTTATTTTAATTTGGGGGCTTTGTTTGTAGTTTTTGTCAGGGTGGGTTTTGCAAAAATTTAGGTCTGCACACCAAGATGAGAGATGGCACACCTTACAAAAACAGATTCAATGACTGTGAAGAAAAAAACCCATTTTGATCAAAGTTGGAAGGCATTGTTGTTCTTATATACAGATGATCAATATTATACACACAGGTTAAAATACAAACTTACACCACGACTAATATTTAAGAAAATGTGCCTTAGCAATTTTCAGAGAAACCACACACTTTTTGCAGCCACCAACAAGCTTCTGACATAATCTCGGGTGAATATTTGAACTCTCTTCTAATTACAAATAGTGGAGTTCATTTGAATGGCTTAGTTTTCTGGCAGAGAACCCACTTTTAAGACTTTTCTACAGGGTTAAGGTCAAGTCTATTCCTTTAGCTTAATGTATGCATGCATTATTCTGTCCTATTGTGTTTGGGATGATTGACCTTGTGAAAAAACTTACTGTCCAAGTTTCATCAATGTAGCTGTTGATTTGAGGTGGAGGTGAAACCTTTTGGAGGTTGCCCTCCTTCTTCTGCAATGCACCAGCACAAACAAAGCACAGTGTTTCATTTTCAAGAGCAACCTGCTGACCGGAACTGTAAATACATGCATAAAAACTATGGGAAAATCTCTAAAGCTCCAATTTTAAATTGTGTCAACATAAATCAAGTTCCCCCCTCCAGTTTAGGAGCCTTTCATGCCTCAGTGGCTCACAGGTCAGTGATAAGCGACTTACACAGAAGAAAAAATATTGCCAGAAATTGGTCAGGTACTATAAGAGAGAGAAATGAAAAAGCATTGTCCAAAGATAAACTTGAAACGTCTTCAGAAAGCCTGGGGAGGTTTTGATCAAGGTCACTTTAATATTACATTAATGCCCGGCACCTTGGAATCAAATCTAAAAGAAATCTCAAGACACTTTAGAAACTCTTATTTCTGTTTCAAAACCAGAAAGTATTTTCCCTCGAAAGTAAAAAACAAATTAAATCGAACTTCGTAGTGAAGCAAGAGAATGGTTAGTGGTTTCATCAGTACAATTAGCTTATTTGATCGCTAAACCTCATTTAGAGCATTATCATTATAAAAATATCTGTGCCCACTTTAAATAGGGAAAAATCACATGATGCATTACAGAGCAGATACAAACCTGCATACCTAACAGTCAGAGGTTTACAAAACCTCATCATGGGTTTGAATGTCATGAATTTTGGACTTTAATGATGATAAAACAAAAAGCCTGAGTGAATTTTAAAAACCAATAATTTGGTTGTGGCGCTGGGGGTTAGACACGTGACCCATGTACGGAGGCCTTAGTCCTTGGCGCAGGTTGTGGTGGGATTGAATCCCGGCCAATCGATGTTTACTGCATACCCTTCCCCTGCTCTCTCCACCCTATTTCCTGTCAACTTATTTTCGAAAAATTTGAAAAATAAAGTACCTGACTCAGACCCAGATTTCAAGTATAGCCCCAACATTTCTAAAACCTTCTTTGAGTCTTGTTGAGATAATTGTTCTTTTGGAGTTACCAAATAAGTCTTAGTTTTAACCACCTGACCCACACTGTCACCTTTAGATGAAAGGGTTTAATGTTCATCCCAGGAACCACCAAATATCAACCTGATCATAAACTGGAGTATGCTGGAAAACCAATTTCACATCTAAAGCAAAGTAAGTTTTACATCAACGTGGACTCAAAAGGGTGCCAACCAAAAAAGAGGTGCTCCTCGTGCTCGGTGGGTTTTTCCAGCAGCCTCAATGAACATGCCAAATATTTCCAGGAGAAAGGTTTTATTGTTTTTATTGATGAGACAAAGACTGAGCTGTTTGGCAAAACAGGACACGAAGAATGTTTGGAGAAGTCAGTGTAAGGCTTTAAAACCTAAAACTGCATCAACTGTCAAGCATGGTGGTGATAGCATCATAATGAGGGGCTGGTTTGATGCACACAGTGGGTGAAATAATGAAGGACTGCATCTAAATTCTTATTACTTGAACACAAATCAGCAGCTAAATGGTTGAAACCTGGAAACAGTTGGATGTTCCAACATGACAATGATCCAGAAAACACATCAGTGGTTCTGAAATGAATAAAGGTGTCATGATTTGCGGTTTGTGGTAGGACCAAAGTGCAGAAAAGGGGCCAGGAGTCAGATGAATGAAGGGGAGTCGAGTTTTAATTATCCTTACTCAAAAGACTTGACAGGAAAACAGGAGTATGACAAGCTCCAACCAGACCAGAGTACAGAATTCCAGACATCAGGGTATGGTACAGTTATACAACCAGACATGACTGAACGACATGGAAGACAACACAAGGACCAAGCGGGGATCATTGGAAATTAAAGAACTCAAATACAAACAAGAGTATAGGGAGAACCAAGACCAGATAATTAGGGGAAACTCAGGACAGGTGTGTAATAGACTGCAGGAAGACATAGGGAGTGAAACCAATTAACAAGTCAAAAACACAGAACTAAGGGTAAACTAAGGACCAGACCAGGAGAAATAAACAAAAACACAAACTCAAAACACAGACACTGGCTGGATATAACAAAAGGAGGCTGCCATTAAACTTGACTGAAATGGTCCTGACCTCAACCTTCTTAAAGACGAATTAACTATGTTTAAAACCTAGGTTTGTACCAGGAAACAGGCCAATGTAAATGAACTTAATGAACAATTCCAACCATAAGAGGGATTAAATATTCAGCCAGAATTATGCCACAAGCTTGCTAGTGGCTTCAAAAAGCATGAAATTTCTCTGGAAAATGCTAAAACATATTTAACCAAATATATGTTTGGGCCTGTATGTAGCATTTATGGATAAGTGAAAATCCACAATCAATTTGAAGCTCCTACTTGTTGTTTTTCCAAGTTGTTTGTTGTATAATCATTCCACCTTGGGAAAAAACTGTTCAAATTTAAACTACATTTAACACTCTGGAAGACAAGCACTGGTTACCATCATAAGCCAACAGATGCACAGCAAATCTGGGACTAATGGGAAATTCATTGTCATGCAGTCGCATGGAAGCACTCATCTTGCTCTGCAGCTCTGCTCACTTGCTCTCTGATACAAGCTGTATAAATAGATCCCTCAGCACCACTGTGTAGAGCTTTATTGATTCTACTGTACTCTTGATGCCTCTGGCTTGTAAGTTCAAAGTCCTTGGAGAGATTTTTAAATATTAACGGTGACACAAGAAGAAAAGTGAGCAAATAAGTTATGTAAATATGCAGTGCACATCCATAGCAAACTTTCAAACTTTAACACAATTCACCTGAAACAAATTCCCAAAAAAGTGAGGTGGAAAAACATGCACAATTTTTTCCAAGCAGATTAAAGAAAGCATTGTCATAAACATCCTGCAGCAATCTTAAAAACACCTATCATGTAACACAAGGGGACTGAAAGTTGTCATCGGCAGTCACACACAGTAATTGCACTGAGGAACTCCGCACTCACCTGTCAATGCTGATAGCGCACAGGTTTAGGATACTGGCAGTGCACATCATGACATCCAGCGTGACGAAGATGTTACAGTAGAGCCTGCTGAAAAGCCAGGCGCCGCCGACCACCTGCACAGGACAGACAGGGTGATTAACAGAGCCCGCATTTCTCTTCCTCTCCATCACCATGAAGTGTGACGCAGCGGTGAATGCAGTCAGTCGCGCAGGTGACAGAAGGTCGAGAGAAGGGGAAACTGAGCACACAAAAGATGGGTTTTTCTTACCCTCAATGCAAGCAGAAAAACAGGCCCGGGAGCGTTTTGTAAAAAAAATTATCAATATTATTTTATGTGATAAATCAACACAGAATACATGTTAAGTGCCATTAAAATTTCAAAATGTTAATAAGAAATGACAAATCAAAATTTGGTGTGGATGTGCATTCTGCCCCTCTTAGTCAATAGTTTGTAGAACCATGTTTTGCTGCAATTGTAGCTTCAAATCTGAACTTTTTTGCCCATTGTGGTTTGCAAAATAGCTCAAGCTCAGATTGAATGGAGATTATCTATGAAGATAATTTTTCAAGGGTTGCCACAGATTCTCAATTGCATTTAGGTCTGGACTTTGACTGGGCCAATCTAGCACATGACCATTGATCTAAATTTCAATGTAGCTCTGGTGGTATGTTTAAAGTTGTCCTCCTCTATCCCAGTCTCAACCCTTTTGTGGCTTCCCACAAGTTTACTTCACCACTTGTTAAGCAGCCCAGTGAAAAGCCATGTCTTGTTAGATTTGCTCTTGTGCCATACTCATTTCATGTTCGAATGATGAATTGAAATCGGGCTGCATGAAATCAGGAAAACATGCAGGTGAAATATTATTGTCAAATACTACGATATCGACATCTGCTACAATTAACATTCATGTACCTTGGTTTTTACATCATCACGTTTTCCCTCCACTCTCCTTAGACTAAATCTATATCGTGGGCATCAAGGGCAGTGAAAGTCCATCCAAATGGCAAATTGTATTAAAGGCTAGCAGAATCTTAACACATGGCAACTGAAATATAACAGCTCACCAAATATTGCATACAAGTAATCCATTGCAATTGCATTATTGCACACACTGAAAATAATATTGAATGCAATTCAATATATTCTGCGTCTGTAAATTGAACACCGCGCCATGATTTGTCCTCAGCTTGGGATCTTGTTTTATAACCTAACTCTGACTTCAACCTCTCCACAACTTTATCCCTGACCTGTCTGCGGTGCTTCTTGGTCTTCCTGATGTTTTTCGTTCTCTAATAAACTTTTTCAATTCAATTCAATTCAGTTTTATTTATATAGCGCCAATTCACAACACATGTTGTCTCAAGGCACTTCACAAAAGTCAGGTACATACATTCCAATTAGTCCTAACCATTGAACAGTGCAGTCAAATTTAGTTATTTATTCAAAATAATAAATAATAAATCTCTTAGACCTTTACAGAGCAACTGTATTTAAACTGAGGTTACAATTACACACAGGTGGATTCTTTTTACTAAATTGGTTACTTTTGAAGGCAACTTGGTGCACTGTATTTTATTTAGGGATGTTAGATTAAAGAGCAGAGAGAATAGGCCAAATAGAAATTCATGCTAGACCATTTGGATTTTTATCCGTGCGTTTCACTTCACAATTATGCCCTAGTTTGTGTTTCAATGTGATATAAAATCCCAGTAAAACCCATTAAAGATTGTGGTTTAAATTTGATAAAATATGAAAAAAAAGTTTCTGATGTATGAATACTTTTGCAAAGCAATGACATTGCAGCGCCATGTGTATGTTTTCTGTAAATCCATGACTACGACCTGAAAAAAGATAGTTGGAGGAGGCAACGTGTCTAACACATTGCATCGCTGACTTAAATTGCTCTTATTGCTTTCTGTAAAAGGGTACAAACCACAGGCCAAACCAACAAGACCCTCATCTCCCTCATCCCCTCCCGGTAATAGCTGTCTGACAGAGACAGATGAGATCCAAATGCTGTCACCTCATTTCTGAATCTACCAAATCCGAGATGAGAGCACATACCTACCTGCACAAAGAGGTGGCCGGCACACATGGGAATACAAACACTCATGTGCCCATAACACTGTAAATGGACAGGAATCTCTCCTTTATTTGCAGCACACGATTTGTAAGTGCAATAATTTTTTTAGTAGAAACGTAGAAAAAATGTTCGCTGCTTTTCAAGCGACTTGCCAAAAAACTGGGTTACATGGGATCTGAACATCTGAGGCCCCTTTTTCAGTTTTGTATTTCTTTCGACTGGTTTAAATGCAGTAACAGCATCATCATGTCAGGAAAACTCAAAGCTGATTGTGATTTTTCCCCAGTGTAGTTCAGAAAAGCAAGGAATTGATAAATATTTAAAGATGAAGTAAAGTACAGAGAAGAACCTGTAATAAGAAATGTACTGGCCTCCAAACATAATCACTGCACATCCGATTTCTACATCTCTTCAGGTGCCATCTCTTTAGTGTTTAGCTAAAATCCTCAAGGATTCGGGTTCAACAGACTCCTGTAGCTCTGCCGCCTCTCATGAGTTCAGAGCTCTCCTTTTGCCGGTAACAGGAAAAAATAGAGCTTGAAGAAATTGATTCTCACAGTTTTTAAATTGCGCCCTCAATTTTTTGCAATCCGTGTGTCGGGGTTTGCAAAGAGTGCCCAAGGATGTGTAAGCCACATCCCCCCCTATCTGTGTAACTCTCTGCCACTGAGGCTAAGGCTCCCACACTGGATTTCGCTGTGCTTGGAAGATTCTTTTTATTTTTATCTTCTTATGTCTTCTTTGATCTTTTATTTAAAAAATTTGACGTGCAGAGGATGTGTCCTGGTTATTTAGAGGTTGCAGTTGCTCACCTCATGATTAAAAAAAAATTGCAGGACCTTCATCTAAAACCACATACAGCGGTAGTTAAAAATGTACTTAAATTTTATAAAACTTAAATAAAATAAAACAAATAATCTTCCCAGTTTGTGAATTCTATCTATCTAGATGTGGCAAACAGATGTTGAGACTAAATGCAGCAGCAGCAGCATATATTAGGACATGTACACTGTGGCTTTGTAGGCTCACAAAAGAAATGGCTTTACTTTAATTTTCTTCTACCTCTGTCTTACTTTGTCCAAACTGCTGCAAATAAAGTTTGAATGTATTCTAAAAAAGGTTGGTGGTTAAGAAGAAAAAGTGAGCTTTCGGTTAGTTTAAGAAAGTTCAAATGTCCATGTTCCAAGTTGGATAAATCAACTGAAATGCGTGTTTAAGTAGAAATTCATTTGATGATTTTGGTTTACAGTTTTTTTCAGAAAATTTGAATGTTACATGAAACCAACAAAAAAAGGATTTTTGGTAAAACAATGTTATCTGCTCTCCATGTTACAGCCTACAGAATTATCTCAAAGACTGCTGATTTAATAGTTACTCAAAAGACAGTCCTCAACACTATACAAGGACGATAAGACACAAAAATGCCCCCTTTAGAGACATTGATTGTTTACAGTGGGGGCTATATTCAATAACATAAATGGAAAGTTGTGTGGTGGGAAAACTGTACACAAGTAACATGGACAACCATAGACTTAAGAGGATTGCCTTCTTGCCTTCCCTTGCCTATGGCGAAAATAGCTCACTAAAATCCTCCTCTTAGATGAGGGTACATTTTGTGTGTCATTTGGAAATTAAGGTGCAAGAGTCCAGAGGAAGATTGGAGAGGCTCACAATCCAAGCTTCTTAATTTCAAGTATGAAGTTTTTACAGTCAGTGATTATTTGTGGAGTAATGTTGGTGTTGGTCCACTGTGTTTTATCAAGCTCAAAGTCAGCACAGTCGTCTATTTGGAAATTGTTGATCACTTCATGGCTCCCTCAGCTGAAAAGCTTTATGGAGATGCTGACTTAATTTTGCACATGGACTTGGTACCTGTCCGCAGTGCAAAAAGTTCTAGAACCTGTTTTAATAACCACGGTATCACTGTTCTTGATTTGGCAGCAAACCCACCTACACTAAAACCCACAGAGAATCTGTAGTGTATCATAAAGAAGGAAGATTAGAAACACCAGACAATGCAGGTTTTTCGGACTTTGAAAACTTCAGTGGCATGAGCGTCGCAATTCAGAGACGCCACATATAATGTGCATGTACACCATGGCTACAAATTGCTCATGATAAAGATTTTCTCACTTCTGTATGCTTGATACTTTGTGCAATGCTGTGCAATGCTTGAAATGATGGCAGCTTGATCTGCTGTCTGATCAATTCAGCCCGTAATTATTAAATGTTCAGTGAAAGCATTGAACATTGATCTTCGTTTTACATTAAATATAAAAAACAATATGGGGACTCATAAAAAACACTGCTGATTTTTTCAATAAAACAACATATATAGCAGGAAAGAAAAATACATTTTGTCAAATAAAAAATAAATAATTGAGTTTCGTTAGTGGTGCAGTGCATTCAAAGCAGTTGTGAAATAAAAAGTGTCCGGCTAAAGATTACTAAATGGGTTATAATTTGAGGCCATTAAATTAGAATTTAAACAATATATTGTTAGCTAATGAGCTCTGGCTCTTAGCCTGAAAAGCACTGTCTTGTCTCAGACTATATATAGATGTAATTTACTGAAACATACCTTAGCCTCCTCCCTCTTCTGTTCTGCAGAGCCTCAACTTCCTGCTCCTCTGTGTTTAATTGCAGGAGTGGAAACACCTGTGTGAAAGCTGGGTGTCCAGCTGCTGCCAATCTATAATCAAGCTCCAACAAAAAGCCCCTCGCTGCCAAAGCTTTGCTGGAATTGACGGGGATTGTCATGCTTGGGCTACATTCTTGGTTTGGCTGCTCTGCTGGCACTCTGAATATTATCTGCTCTACTGTTTCAGTTTTCCGCAATCTAAGTACTTCTCAATTGTTCACCACCCTTCATTCTTTAATTCAGTCCCAAACCATTAGTAATTAATATTTGAAATATTGTTTAGTCTGTTTCCTGCTCCTAATAGATCCTTAGTACTAATTATGGAGTGTATAGAGCCTTGCAAAAGTATTACCACCCTTTAAGCTTTTTCGAAATTTGTTAACTTACAGCCACAAACTTCAGTGTATTTTATTGGGAACTTTTTGTGACAGACCAACAGAAAGAAGGGCATAATTGTGAAGTGAAAAGAAATGATATATGGTTTTTAACATTTTTTACTTGTAAAAAGTATAGATTTAACAGGTATCCAGCCCCTGGGATTTAAACTTTGTATAATAACCTTTAGTTTTTTCAGCTTTCAAGAGGTTTTCTTTCAGTATTGTCCTGTATTTAGCACCATCAACCCTGACTGGGTTCCTTGTCCCTGCTAAAGGAAGGCATTTGTACATCATGATGCTGCCACGACCATGTTTAACACTGGAAATGGTGTGTTCAGGATGATGTGTAGTGTTGGTTTTCTGCCACACATAACATTTTGCATGTAAGTGAAACTTTTTATTTTGGTCTCATCTGACCAGAGCACCTTCCTTCACATGACTGCATTGTTTCCTGGCTTGTGGCAAATTGAAAACAGAGCTTCTTAAGTCATTCATTGAATAATGGCTTTCTACTTGCAACTCTTATATAACGGTCAGATTTAACATGTCATTTCAACTGTCCACTGCCTGCCACATCTTCATTTCAGAAAAGGTGTTGCTGCAAAGTCATTCACCCAGTGCAATTATGGGTTTCCTTAGACAGAAAAGGTTTTATGATAAACTGAATTTGACTTCATTGTTGTATAACTAGGTCTGAACTGGAATCAATGTAAATAAATTTGAATATGTCTATATGATTGGACTGAATTGACTCTGTTTCTGTCAGTGCCCTAAGTCGACATTTATTCTGAACTGGCATGGCGTTAGTAAACTGAACTGAGTTAATACCTGAATACCAATACACACAATACTTTACAGCATGTATTTGTAAAAAAAAATAAGAGAACCATGTATCATTTTTCTCCTACTTCAAAGTTATTCACTACTTTGTGTTGGGCAGTCACATAAAACACATAAAACTGTGTGGTTTTAATGGTTTAATTAATGTTTTTGCAAAGCTGTGTAAAGTCTCGTCGCTGGATATATCTCAGACACTGTTGCAATGACTCTGTTACTCTTGAAAGAACTTTGGAAATCATCACATTTCCTGGTAGCTTGGTGCTAAATTGCTTCCAAATCTAGTTCCAAACAACACCCACATAGCGTACAATACTTAATTTGGTTGTCAGTTTCTCCTGTGCACCATAACACTGAGAAACATGTTTGAGCATGTTTAATGAGGGTCCACTGAGGGTCCACTCGGCGGGATTCAGCAGACACTTCATAGAGACTGTTTTAGAACATATGTGATCTGTGCCGTCTGCAGGGAGGTATGCTACATGTCTCAGTATGAAGACGCAGCAGGGATGGAAACAGTAGTCTGGCTGGTAGCAGATAGGAAATTTCAAGAATTAAAAAAAATTAAATCCTCATGAAAATCTTTATGTTGTAATTTAAGCATAAAAATCTACTTGAAGAACTGTAGATTTTTCTGTTTCTGCATGTAGATTTTATAACAAACTGTTCATAAAAGCCCCGAACAGAAATAAAAATAACTCACTGAGACACATCTAAGCAAGCACCACGTTTAGACATTTGCAAAAAAAAGATGTTGAATTAACGAAACATGTTTGCAAGTTTTTCAGTGAATGTGTAAACACTCATTACTGGGTAACAATCGATCAGTCCGGCATGAAAGATTTTCAGTCTATTATTCCAACAGAGAAGCTGAAACTCTAATTTTTGTGTCTCCTCACACAAATTTAGAGATTCTTTCACAACGTTTTCTATGGGGTTACAACCAGGTCGTTGATGTGTACAACTCACTACAGTGACTTTTTAAAAAATATATTACTGTGGTTAAAGGTCTTTCTACAAACCAAATCTATTCAAAGCTCAGGATAATAATGATGAGCCAAAACATTTCCTGAACAATAGCTCTTTCACCACAGTGCATCAAAAGGCTGCAGAAACTCTGGGTCTGTGTCCTTATTAAGACCCAAAAGTTTCAGTTTGTGCTCATCATTCAACCAGAACACATTTCCCAGCAGCTTTCGATCTTGTCCCCGCTGTCTTCGGTAAACTGCAGCAGGCAGCAAAGATCTTTCTGAGAGCAGGAGCTTTCTTCTTATAGCCCTGCCAGTGCACACCATTTTTACTTAGCATTGCTCAGATGGTGGACTCATGAACACCATAATTGGTTGATGTTAGAACCTTGGGTGGCATGGAAATTACCCTGACTTTTCTAATGAAATTACATTGTATTGCATGATATAGCACAAGAATGGCATGGATTTTCTTTCTGCAAGAGTTCCTTATGAATCTCTTTTGTTGCTGTTATACTCCACAGACATAAACTGATGAGATTAAAGCTTTATAAAATGCATGCTTTTAATTAAAATTGATCAAACACAGATAATAAATCATAAAGAAACAACCTGACTCGACTGTGCAGTGCCTTATAAAAGTACAAACCTTTGAACCTTTTTTCACATTGGTTACATCGCAACCTCAAACTGAAATGTGTTTTATGTTGACTTCTTCAAGGAGAGCATTTATCAGAGAAGCATCAAGAGAAACATGGTTTGCTCCACAAATCTGGTCTTTCCAAAAGTGTGGCAAGATTAAAATAGTTGAAAGAAAGCCATAAACAGTCCTGTTTTCAGTGTACTACATGCCATATAACTAGTCACTAGCACCTCAAAACACCCTGAGCACACCATCCCATACATGGTGGTGGCAGCATCATGATCTTGCAATGCCTTTATTTGCAAGCACGGGAAAGCTGTAAATGGGAAGATAGTTGGAGATCGATACAGAGCGATCCTAGATGAAAACTTATTAGAGACTGTATGTGACTTAAGACCTGGGCAGAGGTTCATCTTCAAGCAGGACAAGGATGCTGAACATAAAGCCAGAGCTGCAATGTAATGGTCTATATCAAAGCATGTTCATGCTTAAGAGTAGCCCATACAAGGTCCAGACCTAAATCCAACTGAAAGTCTGTAGCAAGACTTGAAAATTGCTTTTTACAGATGCCCTCCAAAAGACTTACCGCAACAGATCTGCAGCTGTAGGTGGCTCTACATTGCAACAAAAGATGCTTCTACAAAGTTTTGACTCAGGGGCTGAATGCAAACATGTTGCACTTTACAGATGTTTATTTGTATCAAAACAACATTAAAATCTAGTTCAAAATTACATACAACTTTGTGGTGGTCTATCACATAAAATCCCAGTTAAATACATTTAAGTTTGCAGCTGTACCATAACAGAATGGGAAAATATTTATGATAACATATTTGAATACTTTTGGAAGGCCCGGTGCTCTCACACTTACAAACTGACCTGTTGCTGTAGACACGTCATATATTTTCAGACGCTGAGAAGCATCATTTAGGATGAGTTGTGGAAAGAGAGTACTCATTCCCTGCTGCCAATACGGCCACTTTACTCAGGTAGAGGTCGTAGCTCAACTCAACCATCCAAGGATAAGGTGGCTTGGGATGGTGCACATGATTTGTTCGTGCTCATAGTGGAGAGAGTGATTGTCACGTTTCTTGCAGAAACACTCTTGAAAAAGCTAAGCAGGCACCCTGTGGTCACAATAACATAATCCCCCTTTTTCATCATTACAGCTGATGACGCTTACTTGGGCAGTTTTAGGATTTTTAAGGTGTTTAGTGTTTGGGTTGGCATGTTTTCTTCCCCTCTGATCTTAAATATACCTTCATTTATATTTAACTTATAAGAACAGATTTAGGACTTTCATGTTATGCTCTCTTAATCCTGCAGCCCTCATTGGATTAAATAACTCCTGTTTGAATCCAAAATAAAGGCATACAAAAAACATTGGAAAGCTTAACAGCACACATGGAAGTTAAAACTCATGACTGACCCCAATTACAGTTCTTATCTACCTAAATTTACTGTTCACGGGAGGTGAACAGTTGTCAGCCTCTTCTTACAAAGCACGTGTCAGTGTTTTTCAGCAAAGTTGACCTGCAGTTAAATTTTCTGAAAGCCTATTACCTCCTCAGGATGTGGGTGTCTGCCTGTTAAACATACTCGCACTTAAACCGGATGATTTTCAGACCACATGTAGTTAAGTCCATCCTTGAGCATCACAATTAGTCACTTCAAGGGTGCCTGTCTAATATAAACATGACTCTATTACAGCTTGCTTCAGAGTGCAGTCTATTTCTTTGATGAAATCTGGATGCTTGAGGTACAAGTTTGCTTGTACAGGTAATGGGGTTGCCGAGCAGTGAATAACATGATGAGAGATGCTGAGGAAATTAACAATTAGCTGGTAAATAAAGATTAATTAGGACAAATAGCCGTTTTCTATTTAACCTTTACTCCTTTGGAGCTGTCACAGTTGATTAGTCGTCTCCAATTAGGACCAAGGCATCAACGAAGGCAGCATATCGTTGAGTAATTATTTTGTAAATTAATAGATAATAATAATAATAACTAGGAAAATAAGCACACCATTGTTACTTAGCATTGCTCAGATGGTGGAAAATTAACAAATGCATTCATGCAAATAGTAATAAGACGTATAGTGATTAGAAAAGTAAAACACTACCTAAAAAAAAAAGAAAAACTACAAGAACCAGTTAAAGTTAAGATTAAAGTCAGATTAAATAGCCTTGAATTGATGGTATAGTGGTGGATAAGTCTGCCCCGAGTAATTAACAAGCGAAAAAATTAAAATAAATGAGAAACTAATAAAATAATGAAGAAAATAATTTACAAAGCTGACGTGTAACAATTTTTGTTACACTCGTGAATTAGCTAAAATGTCATTTAATTGTCATTTTAAATATGCTGAATTGTGTTAACCGTAAAGCAATGTTAAAGCAAATTAGGAACAACTTTCTAGTAAAAAAACAAGAAAAGAACAATTTTTACTAAGCAGCACTTCTAACATGAATGTTGTAAATAGAAATACAAAACTGGTTATCCATTTATTACTCCTGTTTATGTACAAGCTAGCATTAGCACTGTAGCATAGCTATCTTCCACAGAAAGTTACTGTGTACTAACTGTCCATGATATAGTGCATTATATAGTGTCAGACAACTTTTCTCACCATACTGTATTCGCATCTATAGTTTTCTTGGTAATTCCGAATGGTAATTATGTTCAAAACTGTGAGAGAGTGAGACTTAAATATTACAGCAAAGCCGCTCCGTTTCTTTGTTTCAACTTCATTCTGTCAACTTCTGTTGGCGTATGGAACATGCCGGATTAGGAAATGCTGAAAAGTTTTGACTACTCTTGGGATTTGCATTCTTTAGGAAATACATACAGAGACTACGGTTTTAATATTATAAAGCCAAGCAGGCTAATTAATGATAATAGATGCTAAAAATAGTTTTAAACAGTTTAAAAAGTAAATTATTTAATTGTTGCTGTCCTTTTATTTACATCTATTATATGACTTTCATTTACATCTAGTATGCAACTTTTATTTACATCTATGACTTGCTTACGATGCGCACTTATTACATATACTGTATGTGTATAGAGATGAAGGGTGTCAGATTTATAATATGCTGCTGCATGAGGACAGAGTAAATAACTTTTTTCCATGAAGTCATTATTTAATTATTTTGTTTTCAAACTTAATAAACCCTCGACCATCTTGCGTTGAAAAGTTCAATGCTCTATACAGAGCGTATGAGTGCCCTTTAATGATTAAATAACAATTAGCAGAGTTATTCAGAAGACAGGGACAAAGTTCCCTGACTTGTCAGCCACTGCAAACATACAGCATGCTGAGGTGAATCATTCATGCAGACAGAGCGTCTGCATACAGCAGCATGAGATTAAGCAACGTTATTTTCAGATCTTTGCAACCTTATTAACTGAGGCAACTGAGACTTGTAGTACTTTAGTTGTTGTTCTGGGTTTTTTGTGACCTCCTGGATGAGTCATCGATGCATTCTTGAAGTAATTTTGGTAGCTCAGACACTCCTGGCTTGGTTTACCAATTTTCCATGTTTTCTCCATTTGTAGATAACGGTTCTCACTTTGATTCACTGAAATCCCAAAGCCTTGGACATGGCTTTGTAACACTTTCCAGACTGATAGAGTGAGTTTGCTTCTCTTCAGTTCTTGAATTTATTAAGGTGGGGACATGATGTGTTGATTTCTGACGTCTTTTAGCCTAATTCATGTTGTCAAATAGGTTCTATTTAGGTGAATTTTTTGGCTTTACAGGTCTGGCAGTAACCAGGCTAGGTTGTGGCTAGTGAAATTGAACCAAAAATAGTGGGTACTCACAGATAATAATCATTTAAAACATGTTGGTTGGTAGGTTGGTTTGGATAGCTTTTTTCACTTGATAAATAATATCATCATTTAAAACCAGAATTTTGTTTTTATTCAGGAAATGCTACTTTGATATTAAAAGTTGTTTGATGATCTGAAGCATGTACAAGTGACAAATAGAATACATTTGTAAGGGGCAAATACTTTTTCATTACACTGTAGGGATTTGGTGGAAAAACACTCCTGCAACTTTTTTAATCACAATTATCAGTCCAGGTACCCACCTCCAGGTATACGGCCCAGGGCATAACCAATGAGGCCACCAGCAGGTCAGCCACAGCTAAGCTGACCACCAGATAGTTTGTGGTCGTCTGCAGCGAGCGCTCCCTCAGCACGGCCAGACATACCAACACGTTCCCAAACACGATGGCCAGGATGAGCAGGGAGTAGAGCATGGCATAGTAGTTGCGCTCCCCCTCGTCCCTCCCCAACGCATCTGAGCTCTCATTCTTCTCATCCCATCCCAGGCGGTCCGACTCGTTCCAGAACCGCTCTGTGCTGCTAAACATGGCCATGGGTTTTTTCCGTTGACATCGGAGGTGAGATACTTGGCAAGCCTACCAAAAAAGAAAAGGAGCATTGTTTAGCGTTTGCCCAATTGTCACAAAACATTCTCTTCTTTTGATTCACATGCAAACATGAACAATATATTTCTAACAGCTCATTAGTCAGATAAGTACAGCATAATTGTCCTCTGATGATGGGAGCATAATTTCACAACAAAGAACCTTCTGGGAAAACTGCCTCTTAGCAACAGCAGTCAGATGAACTGATAAATAAAAGGTAATGGTTAAATTCCCAGCTGAAATGCCATTTTCTGAGCCTTACTTCTGTTTCCATGCAACATTGTTTTAGTTTTCCTGCTGAATGAGAAATGAAGGCAATATTGTCAGCCTTTGTGCCTCCAATAGGCAGTACACTAAATATAGACGCAGCAGAAATTAATGCTTGAAACAGCAAAAGTCCTTTGTCTGAAATGTTCATTTTATTGCTCTTTTAGTTCACATGCTGTGTAGTAAAACTATTAAATGAGAGGCTAGCTTTAATGAGGGTCTAGTAGCATGCTTTTGAGCAGTGTCAGTAAGGTTAGCACATCCCAGGTACAAGCTGCCATCCCTGAGATGTCCAGTTGGCTGAAGTCCTACGTTCTGCTCCTTGCACTCCATTTTCCTTTTCATTTGTCTCCAAACCTCCCAGCCTGTCCTGAAGCCAAACATCAGAATGCTGCTAAAGCTCACACCTGTGTCTATACAAGTAGATATAAAAAATCTGCACATCCCTGCTAAAATGCAAGGTTTCTGGGTTATAAAACGGTTGACCAAGATAAATCAATTCGGAACTTTTTCACCTTTAATGTGGCATTTATCATTTACATTTGAACATAAACAAGAAATAAATCCATGCACCGGGAAAATACAAAAAATAAAAGAACATCAACCTGTTGAATAAGTATGCACACCCTTAATTAAAATTTTGTTGAAGAACCATTTGATTCATTTTCAGGATTCAATACTCTTTAGTCTGTCAGCATCCCACATCTTGCTTTTTCCACCCTACAGTGCTAAAGTTCTCCAAATCCATCAGCTTGTGAATGCAGTACATCTCTTGTCCCCAGCTAACTTCAAGCAACCCGTTAAATACTCAGTCAGACTTGGTTCTGAAAGCTGGATCAGCCATTCCAAAACTTTGAATTTCTTCACTTTGAGTCATTATTTTAAAGATTGGGTAAATGCTTGGACTACAGTGCTGAAAAATTTAATCCTCTTTATCGTCGGTTTTCTAGCAGACACCTAAATGTTTTAGGTCAAAACTGACTGATATTTAGAACTATACATAACTTCATCCACCTTAAAAATAAGTTGTCCTCTATCTACTAAAATCTACTAAAACATAAACCCAGATCATGATGCTGCCATCACTATGTTCCACCGGGGTTATGGTGTTTCTTTTGGTCATGCTTGGTGTTGTTTTTGCACAGATTTACCTTTTGGAATTTTGGCCAAAAGGTTCATGATTGGTTTCATCAGACCATAATATGTTCTCATACAAAGCTTTGGGAATTTTTGCCAGGCCTGAATGTTGTCTTTGAAAAAAGGACACCACTCTTTCAACCCTACACCTCCAGACTTAAGGAGGAACAGGACATTTTTTGTCACAATTAGAACACAACCAGCAATAACCAGAAATTTTTTGCAGCTTCCTTTGTAACAGATGTTAGGTGTTTATTCAAGAAGACAATGTACAATCTTGTGCAACCAGATTATTACTATAATTTTTATATTTTACATTTTGCCTTGAACATTTTTTTATCAAACTGGATATGATAAATAACACATTAAAGGTGAAAAAGGTTCTGAAACGATTTATCATGGTCTCATTTTTTCACATCATATAACCCAAGCATTTTAACAGGGGTGTGAACACTTTTTTATATCTACTGTGGGTGCTAAACAAACGAATCCATCTTATTCCGCTCCTCTCTCCCTCAACAGCAGAAATATAAGGAAACAGCCACAGAAAGAGAGTGTGGAGTCGGATTTAGACCTGGCTTACACCCAGGTTTTTAAAGATTTTCTCAGTCTATTATTCCAGCCAGTTGCAGAATGGATCCAGCATCAGATTAATGTCTGCTGGAGAAGCTGAAGAAGCAGAGGAAGGCACTGAGACAGATCTCCTTCAAATTTCCTATACTAGTAGTGCAGTGTTGAATTTATCACAAACAAAATGTGTTTGACAGCTACATAAAATGGCACTCATAAGTCATTTTAAAGAAATACACGGAATGCAAGCCCATAAACAGTTAATTGAAATCAGCCAAGGGTTTAATTGTACTCGAAAATGACGCTCATCTTTATCCTTTGGTTCATGAAACAATATGCAGCGAATCGCCATTTAATTTACTCTGAAATCTCCAAGGAGAGGGTTTTTTTTAATGGATGTGAGCTCTATAAACTGTTTACATTATAAGAATGATTTATTTGCATTCAAGGCCTGGCTCTAAGTATCTGTTTGTTTTTTATTCCTTGTTAAATTTATGTGAAATTTATCAAATATTATTTTGCAAGAGCCATAATGCTATGAACTTTTGAGACTGGATCGCCTAATCGAGACTTCTGTAAAATGCTGAGGTCAAATAAAGTCAGCGACTCTTATTTATCCATATGAACAAATATCAGAGCTAATTTAGGACGCAAAACAGCAAGCAGCAATTAAACATTTTAGTGCTTTATGATGCTGTAATTGGTGCGTCCCCCCTACCCAAACAAAAAGTGCGCACATATTTCCATACCTGTTACCGTTTCCAAGCGGAGGATTCATCAGATGCCATAGTGGAGCCGCTTTATCCGCGCTGACATAAAACTTGTCCGGTCACAGCTTCCAGCTCCAGCGGGAGGAGCGCTCCGTGCCATTGCGCGCAGGGTGGATGAAGTAAATGAAAGGAGCTCTGTGAGAACCCAAGCTGGTTACTTAATCTCCACCTGAAATCTCAGCGCTTCTGAGGCTGCAGCTCACACGCGTTCTGCTCTTTAGCGCTCTGATGTTTTGCAGGCACAGCGGAGGCGCGTAAGTGGAGCAGCAGGCAGGCGTTATCGCAAATATTATGTGCAAGCAACTAAATAGTTTCTGCTTAAAAACTAAATTCATTGTCTCTCCCCAGATTAGCAGACCTCATGACCTCCAGCCTGTATGGGTCGTTCTTTGCTGGAAGTGGTGTTCAAACAAAAATAGACTAATGTTGGCCTCATTAAACAAGCAAATGAGAGAACCAGTCAGACGGTGCGCAAATGGGGTCAGCCTGGGGATGGGAGAGAAAAAATGCTGGGACTGTCACACCTTTTTCTCCAGGGGCGCCTCCAAAATGCTTTGTAAGAGGTGGCCAGAAAGGGGGGTGGGGGCTAATAATGTTGGAGTGGCGCACCATATCCAGTCAGTCAATAAATTAGAATATTATTGAAAAGTTCGTTTATTTCAGCAACTGATTTCATACGTGAAACATATATGTATTAGTTACACACAGACGTTTTCAAGCCAATGTTTTTGGTTTTATTTTCCACTTCTACAGCTAATGGAAACATAACATTTAAGATTAGATTACATTTTTAACACAGAAACATCAGCTTAATGAAAAGTAGGTTTCATACTTGCTTAAAGGCTGTAGTTTTCAAAAGGTACTTTTAATCTGACAAACGGCCCTCATTGGAAAGCATATTTATGAATGTTTATAGATATAAATTTGTCAAAAAAATAGATTTTGGGCCTCAAGTTTGGTTAAATAAATATAAGCTACCCCGACTCAGTTACTGTAATTCCAAACTTTTGGTGGTAACAGAAATTGAAAATCAACCTATCAACTCTCTCTCTCTCTTTGGTGTGGATGCTGTTACTGAGTGAAGAAGGCAACTAGCTAACTATTTCAGTTTCACTAAAGGGGGTGCTTGAACTATTGTTATAGAAACCAGAGACATGTAAGAAGCTTTTTAATAGCTGGAGTTTTTTACTAGGTATTTTACACAGTCAGAACTCATGTCTGATTGAAAAAAAACTACTAAACCATAATTTAGCTGATTCAATACGTTAACACATCCTTACCATAAATTTAAAGTAATGTTACTCTCCTGATTTTTGACCAAATTGATCCCCACTCAACCGATATTTATTAAAATATTTAGGAGCATATTCATTTATTGAATTGTAGTACTTTTTGACATCAGTACTGTAAACGAACATGAAATAAATTGTGGTTTTGTTAATACAATAAACATGTTTACCCAGTTTACAATGCCATGTTTGTTTAATTGTATATCTAATGAATTATGAATGTATTTGTATTTGCTGACGCATTAAAATAATCCTTTCATTGTTTATGTCTTTTTTGAACTGAGGTACTTTTGAACCTCCATGCTTTAGGAGCCCCTGGCTGAGGTTAAGGAAAACCTGGAACAAACCAGATTAAACGTGTTATTAGAACGTGTTATTTTCCTTTCTAAGATCAAGTTTCTGCTTGCAAAATTTTATTCTTTTGAGCACTTTATCAACCAGTTAACAGCTTCATGTTTCCAGATATCTTCAAAAACAGATTCCAAAATACAAAGTCAGGGTCTAAATTTCATTACCAAGCATCCGTGGAGTGCATTTTTTTTTAGAAAGCACTGAGCAGCAGGAAGTTGATGGACTGTAACCACAGTAGCTGGCAACCATGATTAGCAGATCATTTTTCACTTCAAGCCGCCCACCAGTTTGTGATTTAACTAATGTAAAAGTGTCCAAATGTCCTTGGTGCTCAACAGAAACATGACCCATCCTTCTGCTCTTCAACAGCACGCTGGCAAGTTTCTCACATGCTCTGTGGCGAGCTGGGAAGAATCCTAATGTGTTTGGTAGCTGAGGGGAATTTGGATCTTAAAGTGTTTGTATTTGACACCCATAAGGAGAGCTTAAGTTGGAGACCAGTCTCCAGTAAACTCTGACTCCATCAGCCCTATTTTCCACGTAAATCATGCAACATTCAGTAGATCCATCTCAGTCTCGCTGATTTGTGGAAGCCAGTGGGAGTGTGTAATTTAAACTAGACTGGCTATTCCCTCACTGGGTTTTAAATTTAAAGAGGAGCAGAAAACATATTCTACTCATAACTAATTCTCTTTAGATGTGGGCATTCACAACCCTCCTACTGTCTCTATGGAAGGATGGGCCTGGCAAGTACAGGGACAAGGGAAGTAAAGTATGTCCACCTGAGGGAGGGACCTTGTGAACATTAGACCCTTGATGGCTTCTCGCAGAGCTGTTACTGTCGGGATCTGTATCTGTCCGGACTAATGGCAGTGTGGAGGTCAGGCCTGAGTGAACCATGTTTCAAGAATAATACAGCAATGGAGTTCAAAAAATATTTTTTTTTGTTTAAATCTTCAACATTTTGCTGCCATCTACTGGTGTAAACACTGTACAGGGATGGCCAAAAGTTTTGAGACTGACAGAAATGTTGCATATTGCCTGCTTTACTACTTTACTGTTGTTTGTATGGTACACATTTCATACGTTTTAAAGGCTTTTATTGAAAAACTCATTAAGGTTGTGCCATGGATCTTGATGGGATGAAGATCTTCAGAGTTTACCGCAAACCAAAAATGTCAATTTTTTGATCCAATTATTTATTCATGGCACTGTTTTTAGGCAAAGTTGTAAGAAAGTCAAATCCCTTGGACAAAAGGGCCGCTCTATACATTCATGTTCTCAAGTTGCTTTGTCTCTGGGTATTGTTCATTTCTTCCTCTCCAGGAAGACATTTTTCCTGATGTCCCAAACAGTGTGAATTGGACTTCATCTGAGCAAATTACTCTATCCCAGTCTATTACCCGTACTCAGTCAGTCAGTCTGCCTTCATGTGTTTTTGGAAAGATTTGATTCTTTGCTGCTTTTCTTGACACCAGGTACAGAAACATTGACCGCCTGCTGCCATTCCTGAGCAAGCACTGTTCTGGTGGCAGCACAATCACTTAGATGAATGCTCATCAACTGACAAAACAAATCTAGCCCCAGACACTTCAAAGTAAACTAAACATTCACAGAGAAATCAGCTGCAAAACTTCAGCTGTTGAACTTGCACTGCTGATTTTTCGCTTGATTGGCCCAGCCAGCGGCTTGGAAACTTAAAAATCCAAATTTTTTTCTGATCAGCGAAAACACCACGCACAGCTGCTCTTCCATGTAGATACTGGCACTGAATAAAGAAGACTAGAAATGAGCCATTTACAGTTTCAGAGGAGAGGCATAACAAGACTTTTCAAGTTTTATTTATTTATTTTGCTATGGCTGAATTTCAAATGTAAGTAAAAAAATCTTAATATCTTTCATATGTTAACAAATGCATTTTTGGCACCCACAAAACTGAATATTGTAAAGCTACTACTTTTTTTATGTAAATACATGATACATCATTTGTGCATGGGACCAAGAGTAAATGACATGCTGTACATTTAAAAGGGGCATTATGAAGGACAAAAAAAAAACATTTCTAATTCAGTCAGAACAACAGAAAGACATCAGCTGCTCTGTCATTCCACTTTCCTCACGAGTTCACCAAAACCATGCTAGCAGGTCATGGCAGTGTAGTCTTGGCAGTGTGCTCCACTATAACTAGAAAAAAATGAATTAAACCTGGAATCTGGTGCTCTCATGTTTACCATTTTTGTTACAACCACCATCGTTCAGTTATAACTTTAGTTGCTTGACAAAGCAATCTACATCCAACTGGTTCTTCTGTGGTATGACATTGTCCTGCTAAGACATCCAAATGGGCCTTAAAGGAAAAGATGTCACCTAAATGCCAAAGAAAACTGTACAAAAGTCTTTACTCATCTCTATTTCATTTATATTTTCAATCCAAAGGGGCATCTTGTAATATTCCCTAATGGTCTTGAATAATAATATTCTACTCTTTCTGAAGGTCTTCACATAGAATAGATTTTTTTTTCCAATAAAGAGTAGTGCATCATTATGAAGAGGAAGGAATCTGACACATCATTATCTAAATATTTTAGAAATATAAATGTAAAAAGTGCGCCGTGCATTTGTATTCAGCACCCAGAGTAAATGCTTTGTAGAAACTTGAACTTGATCTAAAACTGTCCCAATTTGTCTTTTAAAGCATTCTGAGAAAAAAATAGGCATTTCCCACAAAAATAAGATGGAATTTGGACTACTTTGACCACATATAAAATATAGACTCTCTTTCTGTCCATCTGCAGAGTACCTAGTCTTTACACCTGATTTGATACAAGGCATTTTCTTGCTTTATCCAGTTTCAGGTGACATTCCACGAGCTACTGCTAAAAGATGATTGACGATGGTTTTCTGAACTACCCTGTGATCCCATGTAGCTGACCTAAATGAAATGATTTATAATGCAGCGCCATTGAGGGTTGAAATGTCAGCTTTCATTGTGCTGTGGCTACCAGCATCGTCCTTTGGGCATTGAACTTTTGACAGCCCTGAATTTTTTCACACTAATGAGCACTGTAGATATCGAAAGATCAAAATTACTGTTCAAAGAAGGAAGTGGGTTTTAAATTTTCAAAACAAATCTGTCCTTTACAAGACTTAAGAGTATTTTAAATCTTTGAAAAATTATCCTTTATCACAGAAAAATAAAAATCTCTAAAGATCTTTGAACAGTTGCAGTCAAACAGGGGTCAAAAAGAAGAAATGTGTAATTTATGTTACTTACAAAAATAGAGTATGTGACAGAGGTCTCACTCACATTGGCCATTATTCATTTCCCATCTTTTAGGAAAGGACTAAGCAGCAATAAGTGTAGTAGAAAAACTCTCTCTGACAGCCAATAATAATCTCAAGCCAGCATTTAAGATGTGAACATAGTCCTATTCAAAACATGGAGCTGGTAGTATTTTGGTAACATTGTTGTGAAAGAAATAAAGTAACAAGTGCAACTACTGTGCAACAAAGTCATGGTCCAGAGCCCCGCATGGATCCAACCCAAATGTAAAAAAGTAGAAATTTTGATTAGTTAGAGGCAACAGATGCTGACGGTAATCTGATATTTATTAATACTTGTTCTTGTGTCTGTTTCAAAATAGATCAGTCACACAGGTTCTGTATGACTTCTGCTAGTGGACAAGTTGCAAGAAAGCTTTAAAAACACTTAAATGCATGCATTGCTAATAAAAGTCAGCCTAGTTTTTTCAAATAGCAACTTCTACATAATTACGAAGACTGCCATGTTATTCTCCAATCAAAATTCTGACTCTTATGGTCTAAAACTCAATAACACATGTGGAGGAATTTACTACTCTCAGAAATATCAACCATTGTTCCCTAAAGCACCACAGAAGTTCAATAGATTTTGGTATGAAATTAGGAAAGGATCAACCTTTGCTTTCATTTATATGCTCAATTGTTCATTGTCTATCTATCTATCTATCTATCTATCTATCTATCTATCTATCTATCTATCTATCTATCTATCTATCTATCTATCTATCTATCTATCTATCTATCCATCCATCCATTTATCTGGTGCCATTGTGAAAGCCAGAGATTACTTTCAAAAACAAAATCTAAGCAACACACCCAAAATATCTGATAACTCTAATAAAAATGACCTGGTGTGAGCTTTTGCTACTCGTGCTAATTCAAAAGAGTCATAACTAAACAGAATGTTAGTGTATTTTATTTGCTTGCCTGGCTTTTATTGATTGGATTTGTGCCAAACTAAAATTACAGAGCCAATCAAATGGATTCACATCATTATAAAATTTGGGGTTTTAATGTGAAAAAGCTCAAGGTGACGAATACTTTTTCAAGGTCCTGCAGGTCATTCAAAAACCTCCGAGCACTATGCAGCTCTGAACAGCTAAAACAGAACAAGTTGACGGTACACACCTGAAAAAGTTGCTTCAAAGCAAAAGGTCCAGTAAGACGTAACTTAAAACAACATGTTATTAAAATGAAACATTTGAATGCAGTGCATATGTCCTCGGTCTTTATTTAGAGAAAAGGGCACGTGTGGTATTTACCCAAGTTCATTAAAATCAGTAACTTTAACAGAGGCTGTAACTTATAACAACTAAAATACCGCAAGGTGCCAAAGTAAACAATGTTTACATTCTGTAGTGTGGCTTCACTATTTTGTTTATGTAAAAAGTTAATCTGACACAAAGTAAATTTAAGCGTGGATTCAATTTCCTTCTTGCTCGACCCACGCAACATACCCTCCTTTCAGATGTCTTGCCCTAAGAAAAAGACACATGAAGGGAAAAAGATTATCTCTGTTCCTACTTTTCGTCCAAGTGGTCTTCTAGTTTCTACATTTTGTCAAGGACTTGTTAATGGAGATCTGCCTGTTTCTACCTGTGAAATCCCAGCTGACGGGCAATGCCCAGAGCTTCACCACTCCTGACGCCGGTTCTGCAGTTAAACACTATGTTATCGTCGTCTTTTCCAGGAGCCTTCACTTCAAACTTCTGCTGAAAGGTGTTTGGGGGCAGCTTCAGAGACTCTTCCACAATATTCACTTTCACAAAGTGACACAGAAAGACATGGTAAAGGTAAATATCTAGTTGAACAGCTCAGGACTAGATTGTACATGTATTGTGACCTACGTGGGAGGTTGACTGCTTGAGGAATGTGGCCATCCTGGTATTCATCTGGATTCCTCACATCGAAGAGCTGAACTTTATGGTTTGACAGCATGACCTTCAACTGTGAGGGGGTCACCACTGATAATTCTATGTAAAAATTAAAAAGGTTAAAGGAGTAAGCAAAAGATGCAGAAAGTGGAGCATAAGCAAATAATGCTTGTCCTGTTTGGTTAAGTGCAACATAAATGAAGTGTTTCCCAGTCGGCTTTACCCTGATGTCATGCTACTGTGCTTCCAAACAGCATTCCAGGGCTACAGCGATAACCCTGCGGTGCATTCAAGAACACCTCGTACAAAAGAGTTTCCATTTTGAAGTACACCTAAAATGTTCAGACCAAAATTTAACATCAAATGCCACAATAGTCTTACTCAGCACTTTCTAAGCAACCATTCTGACATGTATTAATGTTTTCTATCCATCTATGAGGCATAACATTATGTCCACCTGCGTTGGTCCCCCTGGTACACTGAAATGTTACATCCCCATTGCTTGGTTGTTTTGATGGGGGACTGGAGTCAGCATAGGCACCATGACTGGTCTGCACATGAATCAAACTGTGTATCCTGACATTTTCGGGTCAGACCCTCATCAGCAATTTGGGATACATCAACTTATCTACTGGATCAGAACACGAGCCAGCCTTTGCTCCCCAATTGCATCAGTGAGCCTTGGGCACCGACGGTGGTTATTCCTTAAACCACTAAGTAGTTGCCGGCCGCTGCATAACACTGTATAAATAAATTTTGTCTTTATTTTGCTTGAAGGGATGTGTATATTAAAATCTGCATTGATAATTGAACTTTATTATTTTATGACTTTTTAAAAAGCGGTATAGAACTTCCTGTTAAACAGGAGTTTTCCTTTTCATTGTCGAGACATGCTCATCCAGGAGGAGTGAATGCTGCAAATCACTGACTCGATGCAATCTGCTGGATTTCCTTAGATAGAAAAACTTTATAACCCATATGAATAATAAACTGAATTTGACTGCACCCTTTGATAGGATTAATTGGAACGTATGCACCTGACTTAAAACCTGCTTGATTTGACTGAACTGACTTTGTAAAGTGCCTTGAGACGACATGTGTTGTGAATAGGCGCTATATAAATAAAACTGAATTGAAAGGGCATCAATGACATGGCTTGCTGTGTTTAGTTCAAGTGTTTAGTTCAGTGCCATTAAATCCAGACAAACAGAGCCAAAGTTCAAGCAACATAACATGTCAAGGGCCCCAAGAGGGTTAGGCATTATGTTTTTTTTTTTGTTCAAAATAGTCTAGAATTTCTAGAATAGTCTAGTGTAGAAGTTGACTTGAACGCACCATGGGTTGAACAACTGAAACGCTGAACCGCTCTCACAAACTTTTAAACACACCATTTATCAATTTTACTATAACTCATGACTCTACAGCCCCTGCTGATTTAAAGTAAACGTTATGTGGGCCGTTGTTTCTCCAAGTTGAACAAAAATTACGAACCACCAGTTTAACCTGTCATAAAACAACCTATCAGCACTCAGCGCTGCTAGTATGTGAAATGTTGATGTTACACCTTTGTATTGTAGGTACAGGGGTTGGACAATGAAACTGAAACACCTGGTTTTAGACCACAATAATTTATTAGTATGGTGTAGGGCCTCCTTTTGCAGCCAATACAGCGTCAATTCGTCTTGGGAATGACATATACAAGTCCTGCACAGTGGTCAGAGGGATTTTAGGCCATTCTTCTTGCAGGATAGTGGCCAGGTCACTACGTGATCCTGGTGGAGGAAAACGTTTACTGACTCGCTCCTCCAAAACACCCAAAGTGGCTCAATAATATTTAGATCTGGTGACTGTGCAGGCCATGGGAGAATGTTCAACTTCACTTTCATGTTCATCAAACCAATCTTTCACCAGTCTTGCTGTGTGTATTGGTGCATTGTCATCCTGATACACGGCACCACCTTCAGGATACAATGTTTGAACCATTGGATGCACATGGTCCTCAAGAATGGTTTGGTAGTCCTTGGCAGTGACGCGCCCATCTAGCACAAGTATTGGGCCAAGGAATGCCATGATATGGCAGCCCAAACCATCACTGATCCATCCCCATGCTTCACTCTGGGCCATGCACAGTCTGGGTGGTACGCTTCTTTGGGGCTTCTCCACACCGTAACTCTCCCGGATGTGGGGAAAACAGTAAAGGTGGACTCATCAGAGAACAATACATGTTTCACATTGTCCACAGCCCAAGATTTGCGCTCCTTGCACCATTGAAATCGACGTTTGGCATTGGCATGATTGACCAAAGGTTTGGCTATAGCAGCCCGGCCGTGTATATTGACCCTGTGGAGCTCCCGACGGACAGTTTCTGGTGGAAACAGGAGAGTTGAGGTGCACATTTAATTCTGCCGTGATTTGGGCAGCCGTGGTTTTTATGTTTTTGGATACAATCCGGGTTAGCACCCAAACATCCCTTTGCAGACAGCTTCCTCTTGCGTCCACAGTTAATCCTGTGGATGTGGTTCGTCCTTCTTGGTGGTATGCTGACATTACCCTGGATACCGTGGCTCTTGATACATCACAAAGACTTGCTGTCTTGGTCACAGATGCGCCAGCAAGACGTGCACCAACAATTTGTCCTCTTTTGAACTCTGGTATGTCACCCATAATGTTGTGTGCATTTTCAATATTTTGAGCAAACTGTGCTCTTACCCTGCTAATTGAACCTTTCACACTCTGCTCTTTACTGGTGCAAAGTGCAATCAATGAAGACTGGCTACCAGGCTGGTCCAAAATTTAGCCACGAAACCTCCCACACTAAAATGACAGGTGTTTTCAGTTTCATTGTCCAACCCCTGTAGGTCTTATAAAGATGCGTTTAGAGGTGACTCCGGAAGGACACAGTCGAGTGAGGTCAAAGAACATTTCCCTTTTTAAAATTACCGTCGTCGCATGTTCCTCCGCATGTTGGGCTGGAGGTCGTGTAGGTCCGGACAAACGAAGCTACAGTCGGGTAAGACCTTCGGTTGACTTCAGTAACAACCTGACAGAAAGCTCGCGACAGCAGGAGAGACAGCATGGCGAGGACAGGACCAGTGTACACACTGCTGTGCAACACGACCATCGCCTACAAATATGACGCTGCTGTACGAAGGATTACTGTAAACAAACTCTTCTTCTATGGTCTCACTTCTTCTTTGTTTTGTTGGGAATAAACCACCACACTGCCCCCTCTGGTCAGTAGCTCTTTACTATGACTAATAATTATAAGAACCAACTAAAGTTTTAAAATATAAATATAATTAATGCAGGTTTTAGCAGTTTTTCAGTTCTTTCTTCGAATAATTGCATTGAATTTCCACAACAGAATGAAAATAAAAGATACATTTGTCTTGTCCTATTTGTCACATATCAACATCCCGTAGACCATGTATCCATCTTCATTTTGCAAAGGTTTAATGTTTTTTTCCTTATTTTAAAAACTAAAAATGGAAATAAAATGGTATTTAAAAAATGCAAATTTCAATATTTAAAAAAAAAATTACAAGTTGCATAACACATAAGAGTTTTATTAGCTGGACTGAGAGCAAAAATAGCTATTTGTATGGTAAAGAGTGGAGACCTCTGGACTAGCAAGTGCTGCACCATCAAAACCATGGTTACAAATACTTTATCCCTATTTTGTGTTTATAGAATTATTTTTAGAAAGAGCACACTGCTGAGATATTTTTTTACCTCAAGAACAACACAAAAAAATCAATAGGCAATCTCTGCACAGAGCCTTGCAAAAGTATTTATGCCGTTGTCGCTTTACAACCACAGACTTCATAGGGATTTATGTGATAAATCAGTACAGAGTATTGCATAATTGTGAGGTAAAAGGAAAATGATAAATTGTTTTCTTTTCTTTTTTGTTGCATATTGAAATTTAAACCCCTTATTCTAATACCACAAAATAAGATCAAATGCATATATATCCCTCCAGAATTCGGTTAAATTAGCAAATAGAGTCCCCCTGAGACAGTGGTGGATCCTGGTCTTTCAAGGAGAGGAAGCTCAATTTCAAGATCGCTGATTCGCTCATTTCGCTGTCAATCAAAAAGGGATTCAGCCTCAGACAGATCATCCAACCATCATGCAGAAGCTGAGCGTCCGGGCCAGCCGAGGCCAGTCCACTGCCCCATAGACCCCCAGAGATGCTGAGCGTCTGATGGGCGGGACAAAGCCCAGCATTTTTGCTTCGCTATTGAACTCACTGTTTAAAGCACTGTGAAGCTACGGGAATGAGTGAGAGGAAAGCCGCTTCGTTACCAGTGATAAGAAGCTGATTCTGAACAAAGGTTGAGCACGTTGTAGCGCATATTTAGTCAATGACATGTACACACAACAGTATATATTTGATCACTTATTTTTTGATATTTTAGGGGAAGCTGAGCTTCCCTTGCAGTCTTAGAGCAATCGCCACTGCCCTGAGTGTAATTTAATTACTCACAGGCCATGAAGGCCTTAGGTGTTTGTTAGAGGACAATAGTAAAGAAAAATCATCATGAAGACCAAGGAACACAGAGATAAAGTTTAAAGCATGGTTAAGTTTTTAAACAATATCACAATCTTTGCACATCTTTCACTGTTCAATCCGTCATTTGAAAATGAGGAGTTTAGCACAACAGTGAACCTACCAAGAAATGGCCACTCATCCACCAAAATTCAAAGGAAGCAGCCGAGAGGCCCATGGTAACTCTGGGAATTTTGCAGAGATCCAGAACTCAAGTGGAAGAATCTGTTGACAGAACAGCTTTTAGTCATTCATTTCACAGATCTGGCCTTTGTGAAAGAGTGGCAAGAAGAAAGGATGCCTTACTTCACCGGGGTCACTAACGCAACCTCTGGGAGAAGTCTGCAAGAAATTCCACTCTGTTCAATCCAAACTGTAGTGGAAACACATTTGAATTCAAACAGGAACAGTAACTGATATCTGCAGGGATTGGTCTGACAATGCTGTGCAAAGTTCAAATAAAATACAAGTAAGAAGCTTTAGTAATATTCTGTTCCCGAAACTTACAGATGTTAAATGCAAGATTTCATCAATTTTCCCAATTTTTTTTAACCAAATGTGACATTTTCGAATTGACTTAAAATTGAAACACTTTATTTGTTTAATGTTATTTCTTTTGTCTTTCAGTGATGCATGGTGTAATGTCCTTTGTTTTTCTTATTTTTTTTCTCTTGTTTGCTTGTTTTGAACAACTTGAATGCCTTCTCTCTCTTCTTATTTTCCAATTCGCAAGTTGTCTTTACTAAATTGATAGCCTTGTACGAATTAACCTCTTAAGTCCGAAGAGTCCAGCTGGGCCACGACCCTTTTTGGCGGTCTATAAAACTAGGTAAAACTGCATCAACTTTTTTTTTTCTTAAATATATTGCAAGAGGAGGCTTTAATCTTCACAAAACAATTCCCCAAATGAGTTTTGCACAAATACCTTTTAGTTTTACAGCAACTTAAACACAGGCGATGACATTTTAAGGTCCCTCAGATATTGCTGACTCTGTAAACAAAATGGTACAAAAAGCACCTTTCGCTTTGCAGCATGCCCACATGTCTCATATCATAACAAACTAGAGACACTCACCTTTCTAAAAAGGCATACATTTTTAGCACCTTCTCTGGTGATGTAATTTGCTTGAACATTACAGTCTGCTGTTGCTGTCCGCCGGCTGCTAGCTTGCGCGCTACTCCGTTAGCTTCCAGTTATGTTTGCAATTGTACATTTTGATGATACACAGGCTACATCATATCCAGAAGGACTCCTACAATGGAAATCAGCACTTTTATTTGACCATATTCCCTTTTATTTCCTTTTTATGAGGTGAAAAAGACATTTGGGAAAGTTTTGGCACCCTTTGTCTAACTGCCATATCCGCCTGACACATTGCCCTCTAAAACTTTTGTGGAACATATATGCTTCAACTTATTCAGTCCAAATTTGCTGCAGTTATAGAGAAGATGTGGATGAATGCAACCAGGGGGATCTAGGAATTGCAAAGGATTTCCATAGTGTTTTGCAATGTTCATTTAGAAAAAACTTTTGGTGAGGCTCAAAAATGTTTCTTTTTCCTTTGTTTAATCACAAATAAATCAGACATAGTAACAGTTACAATAGTTGTCCCACAGGAAAAAATATTCTTTTATGTCTTACCTTTACACAGGTACCAAAAGTTTGCATGTAGGCCTTATACCTGTGAAGCCATACTTGATTTATTTAGGGTATGTAATTTCATGCAGAAATTGCTCTAAAACCCCTTAGGGCTTAACAGGTTAACAACATGTACTTGTGTCATAGTTTCTAACGTCAATATATCTGAAATAAATTTGCTGTCTCTTCATATTTGTACACATCCAGTGGCTCTATGACATATTAATTACAACACAGATTAATACGATGATTGTCTCTTTCTTTTCCTACCATTTTAAAGCTCCAAGTAAGCTTTGAATAGGTTTTTGCACTCTTTGTTCCCTTGGGGTCAGTTAAAGAGCTGGGCATAAAGTTAACTGAACAAAAGTGGCATATTTCCCCACCTCAGATTACCCACTTGTGCTGTTTATAGCCTCAAGGGATGTTCTCAGTGCTCAGCCATGCAACACATGCTCAAGATCTTGTCTTGCTGAAATTAGCACTATATTTCTATATTTAAGCAATGGAACATTGGTTTGGTATTGTTAGCCACTAAGCATCCATTAAATTCTGTTGCTATTCTTCTTTGCAATGAGTTTCAGATACTTTCTCTCCAACAGTCTTGAGTAAAAATGTGCTATCAAACAGGCAAACACATTGAACACTCCTTAGCTTCCATAATACTAATTCTGGGCATCAGTTCTGGTCATATTTGTGCATAATTGTCTTTATCTTTTCATTTGATTTGTGCCTACTGATAATAAACTTCCAGTGCTGACAAACAGTCAGATAATATTATCTGACTGTTTGTCAGATGTAGGTAAATATCTGGAAACCTGATTACCTACATCATATACACAGACACAACCTTTTTTCTCACTCCTTGACATTAACTCAGATTAAACTTTTCCCGTTTTAGGTAACTTAAGACTATTATTTGTATTTGCTAAATACCAGAATAACAAGACAGATAATTATTCTCTCAAACATTTTATGACTTTTTAAAAATTCTAAAGTTTACATGCATTTCTTCAATATTTGGTGCAATTGCCTTATAAACCATATAACTTGGATCAAACGGTTTGGGTATCCTTTTACAAGCTTATTAAAATTGTTTGCTGTCATTTTAGTCCATTCCTGGTGTAATTGAGTCAGATTTGTAGGCCACTAGCTCACACACAGCTTTTCTGAACTGCCTATACATTTTTTATAGATCAGGGATTTGTGATTGCCACTGCAAAACCTTTTTATTTAAAATCTCTGAAAATTTAAAAAGATTTGTTGCACTCCAACCAGGTTCCCAAGCCCTTTGAAACAAGCCCACAGCATCACACATCCTCCACCATACTTAACAGTTAGTATAAGGTTTTTTCCATGTGTTCATTGTTTGTTGACATGCTGCTAAAAAAAAAAAATCAGTGTTAGGCTCAGACCAAAGCACATAGTTCAAATTACATCAAGTAGCACGGTCAACCACCCATTTAAGTTTGTTACGAGACAGCAAATAATTTTTCCTGGTATCCCTCCTAATGAACTGTTTGGTTTGACATAGCTTTTTATTGTTGTTATAGAGACTATAGAGAAAATTTTCTGGCTCACTGTAACCTTTACAAATTAGGATGCATACAAATTATTCAACAATGCAGATGTTACATCAAACATATCAAACAATTTTGAGCATTTTTTGTCAGTTTGAATGTTTCTAACACATACCACAGGTACTCACACAAACAGAAATGAGGCTACTTCAAATTAACCATGTGTCCAGTTCTGTAAAACATAACAGTCTGTCAGGTAAGGGGTTTGACCATATGCTTTAATTGGTACGACTTTTTTAATAAACTGGTAGTATGTAATCCAAGATCTAACAACCTTCAAGTCATTGTAATCTAGAAAATCAAACTGTTTCTCCATCCACATAGTAGTTGTCTCACTGTTCAACAGGTTAAAACAAAAAACGTGATTTTAAAGTGGTCTAAGATTTGCTGGAGATTTGTAGTATATAAACTGTTTTAAATCCTTCAATTCAAAAACTTAGAGCTGGGTCTGATGTCAGCACATTTAAAAACCTGCCTGTTGGCTTCTGCAGTTTCTGTGCTAAATCTGCAGACAACAGAGTGATACAATGTTTGTCAAGCTTTAACAAAGCTCACAAGTCATGCACATAATTTATTCCAGCTACTCGCCTCTTCTCATCTCACTTCACATCTTAACAAAGAGCTTGATGTAGCTCGTAGTGTAACATCTCTCTGAAAATCCAACGGTTTCATAACCCTCCTTTCAGCAGGACAGCCTCTCAGAGGAGTTGCTTTCTTTCAGTGTAACAGGCAGTTTGCTCTTTGATTAGCAGACACTGCCTTGGTTAATCCTTTTGCTATCATTAGATTCATTAATCTCTTGGGCAGCTTCCAGTCTTCAAAATTAAAGAAGTCAGGAAACACAGCCCTCCAGTGATCAACCAACACCGCTGGATGGGAGCATATTGCATGCAGCTCCACATTTCATCCCCCAGGGGAAGTAATGGCCCATCCAATGGGATAATGGGGAATTTGGTGAAGCATCACTATAAAGGCTACACACTGTCTTACTCAATGTTTGTTAAAGCATCCTATCTGTGACCCTGGAGATCTCCATCCACAGGAGCTGCTGCAATAAAGCTGTAAAGTCTGCTTATGCAGATTACTTTTATTTCTTACAGAAAATCTTTTTCAGTTGTGCATTATATAACAGTCAGATGCCAAAGCACAAGAAAAGATTATTTCTTTAGAAAATCTTGTAGCGTAATGGCTATTCTGCTGTGCGTAACATTCAGCCACAGCTGATAGCAAGGGCACTGCAGGCTTGCATTTAATCAGACACCTCAGGCAGTCACAAAATAAATCTGAGGGCTTTAAAGATAATTTACAAGAAAACTTTACATCAGAGCTGGTAATATGCAACAAGGGGCTCTGCAGAGGCGCCCCTAGCAGTTTTAGTGCTGGCTCACAAATGAAAGATATAAAAGTTATCAAAGAGAATACTTGAGACCATATTTAATCTATTTATTTAAGCCAATTTTTTTGGCTCACTTGCTAAATGTGTTTGGGATTAAACAAAATAATCATGATCCCACTGGCATACACAAAAATAGCAAAAGTAAGCAAAACTGTGAGCTTAGTTTGATAATTTTTCCTTGATGCGTAGGTAGGCTTATCATCTAGAACTCTGAAACTTTATGTTCACTATAGTCTGTATATACAGGGGTTGGACAATGAAACTGAAACACCTGGTTTTAGACCACAATAATTTATTAGTATGGTGTAGGGCCTCCTTTTGTGGCCAATACAGCGTCAATTCTTCTTGGGAATGACAGATACAAGTCCTGCACAGTGGTCAGAGGGATTTTAAGCCATTCTTCTTGCAGGATAGTGGCCAGGTCACTACGTGATACTGGTGGAGGAAAACGTTTCCTGATTCGCTCCATCCAAAACACCCTAAAGTGGCTCAATAATATTTAGATCTGGTGACTGTGCAGGCCATGGGAGATGTTTAACTTCACTTTCATGTTCATCAAACCAATCTTTCACCAGTCTTGCTGTGTGTATTGGTGCATTGTCATCCTGATACACGGCACCGCCTTCAGGATACAATGTTTGAAACCATTGGATGCACATGGTCCTCAAGAATGGTTTCGGTAGTCCTTGGCAGTGACGCGCCCATCTAGCAGAAGTATTGGGCCAAGGGAATGCCATGATATTGGCAGCCCAAACCATCACTGATCCACCCCATGCTTCACTCTGGGCATGCAACAGTCTGGGTGGTACGCTTCTTTGGGGCTTCTCCACACCGTAACTCTCCCGGATGTGGGGAAAACAGTAAAGGTGGACTCATCAGAGAACAATACATGTTTCACATTGTCCACAGCCCAAGATTTGCGCTCCTTGCACCATTGAAATCGACGTTTGGCATTGGCATGAGTGACCAAAGGTTTGGCTATAGCAGCCCGGCCGTGTATATTGACCCTGTGGAGCTCCCGACGGACAGTTCTGGTGGAAACAGGAGAGTTGAGGTGCACATTTAATTCTGCCATGATTTGGGCAGCCGTGGTTTTATGTTTTTTTGAATACAATCCGGGTTAGCACCCGAACATCCCTTTCAGACAGCTTCCTCTTGTGTCCACGTTTAATCCTGTTGGATGTGGTTCGTCCTTCTTGGTGGTATGCTGACATTACCCTGGATACCGTGGTTCTTGATACATCACAAAGACTTGCTGTCTTGGTTACAGATGCGCCAGCAAGACGTGCACCAACAATTTGTCCTCTTTTGAACTCTGGTATGTCACCCATAATGTTATGTGCATTTCAATATTTTGAGCAAAACTGTGCTCTTACCCTGCTAATTGAATCTTCACACTCTGCTCTTACTGGTGCAATGTGCAATCAATGAAGACTGGCTACCAGGCTGGTCCAATTTAGCCATGAAACCTCCCACACTAAAATGACAGGTGTTTCAGTTTCATTGTCTAACCCCTGTAGATCTCACATCCGAAGTTGTGCAGAGTTCTTTAAATATGCTTACAAAAGTATTCACTATTATTATTGACTAAATCCACATATTGTTATGTTACAACCACAAACTTTAATGTGCTTCATTGGGATTTTACGTTGTAGGCCAGATGTGATTTGTGTTCCCCGCTACCTAGAGTGGATATTACCGAAAATACTAGTATGATGTATGTATGATGAGGTTTAAACACTGAAAACAAATAAAAAAAGACACCCAATCTTTTATTAGCAGTGCAAAATCCAAACAATGCTAAGACATTAAGGGCCAGGTTTAATGGTTAAGCAAGCTGTTTGCCACATATGTATTACAGGTTAACAGATAGGGCCCTAACTTCTTCGCTGAAAAATGTAGATAAACAGCAAAGCTTCCTTTTTGATCTAATGTACTACTCTCTCATTCTGGTACAATCTCCTGCAGTTACATTTAGCCCAAATAAAACAACTGTTCAGTTTAGCTTCGGGTCTTTGCAGTTTTTTATTGTCATGATGACAACCTGATTTAACACAAAAGCTTATAGACAATGCGTCAAATCTAGGCCAGCTGGCCAAATTTAGAATAAAAAGGTGTCCTGTTCTGTTTTACACCAGTGAATCGGCTTAGGAAGTCTTTCACAGCTGAATTTCTCATAAGTACCAGATTTTTCACACAGATTTTCTCAATTTGACTGCAATTTCTTTATTTATTTTTTCCTACAGTGTGCTTTGGTCAGAGTAAAAAGCATAAAATGATCAGTTTCCAAACAATATGGAAGTTAAAGTGAACCCCCATAATCAGATTACATAATTTTAGGAGATTTCCTTCGTAAATCTTCATAGATCTTGTTGACTATATGACAGAAATATGTTGGTGTGAAAGTGCAGGATTTGTTGGCTATAAAATATAGTTTTAAGGATAACTTAATATTTAAAACAAATCCTAACAGTGTCTTTTAAATATATTCAAATTTCAACATGTTCTATTGAGGTTAATTTTACAGACAGACACAAAGTAGTGCATAGCAGTCTGCCACCACTGTGTTTTACTGTGGGAATGGTTTTCCAACACATATAGCATTTTTTGGTGTTAGTCAAAATGTCCATTGTGGATTTCAACTTAGCACTCTTCCAGAAAGACCACAGTTGTGGAGTTCACAAGTAGATGTCCTGTCAACGTATTCCCCCTTCTGAGCCGTAGATCTATGCAACTCCTCCAGAGTTACCAGGGTCCTCTTGGCTTCTTCCCTGATTAATGATTTCGTTTTAGATGGGTGGCCATGTCTTTGAAAATTTCCAGTTGTTCCATAATCCTTCAAATTTCAAGGTTATGGTTAATCCAAGAGGTCCGTCAAGAATAATTTTAAGTACCTTGTGGGTGAAGGGTCAGATCGTGTGTGTTTATGGTCAGTAAATGTCATGTAATTCAAATTAAATAAAAATAACTAATCTAGGAATGTTGAGTTAGACAACACTAATGCTGTGTGTTATTAAAGGAACTGAAACAGAGTATTTGTTTCACTGTTTAAAATTTCATATCTCTGTTAAACACTTTTGCAATAAAAGCTTCACTAAAACTTTACAACTGCAAATTAGGCAGGAAAACTTTATAAATGACTGGTGTTGGACTCAAACTAAAGTCTTTTGCATTTACGTGCTTCTTGGATCCTAACGAGCTAACCAGGCTAGCAGCTATGAAGTGCCAGATAATGGGAGGAGGTCACTGCTGGATACGGTGCAGAGGCAGCCAGGTTACAATCAGACATCATTAGGCAGACTATTTGTACAATTGGAAAAAAATGATACACAAGATAATGTACTACAGTTTTACTTAAAAGTACAGAACGTACTGTTAAAGTGTTTGACCTACAAACCTCACAGCAGGAATATATTAACAAGAAAGTCTTCAGTTTGGAAGACATTCAGAAATGTGTCAAAGATGTCTTGCTGGTCTTTGCGGCTGATTCATACTGTAAGTGATTAAGTAGAAGAATTGCTTCTGATTCAAAAAGATTCTTCTTTGTTAAATATGTTTGGATGTTTTTTCTGTGCATGTATTGGTTTTCAGATTCCTCTCAAAGTTCAAACTCATGCATACTTATCAAAATATAAAAAGGTTTTATGCAGGCAGTTTAATTATTTCATTCATTTAAATTGACATGAGTTTGAGTGAGTGTGCATGTTAGTTTGAAAGATTTGCCTCTGCGTTCCACCTTTGTACGCATTTTACAAGTACAGCTCAAAAAAATTATAATATCGTGCAAAAGTTTAAAATTTAGGGTTTTCTTTATCTGTAAGCCATTTTTATCCATATTTAAAGAAAAAATAGCGTAAAATATTTCACTCTCTGTGTATAATGAATCTATAGAATATGAGCTTCACTTTCTGAAATGAGTGACAAAAATCATTGAACTTTTTCACAACGCATATGCTATTTTTTTAACCTGTACTTATAAGTCAGACACATAGGGCAAAGAACTTAGAAAACAGAGATGGATAGGTTTGAAATCTAACAAAGAAAAGGGGAAAATGTGGCTAATGTGGTCCAGGTGGCAGATTTCTTCCAGTTCTATCCAAATTAATTTACTGTTTCTAACAGCAAAGTCAGCAAAGAGGGAAATCCGTCCTTAAAGGAGTCAACTACCAGATCTACATAAATGTGGTCCCAGCAGAGCAGTGCAAAGCTTGTAAAAGAGTCCTAGCTAAATGTCTTGGATTTTACAGTATGAGCAGTGTAATATGGCTGGATGACAGCAGAACATGCTAGTCTTCCTCTGAAAACTGTTCCTGTACAGTAATTGCATTGTTGTACCATAGTGTTTTCTTTCATTCGCGGACACACACCTACATACCCGTTGATGTGAGCCATCATGCAAACTGGCACCTGACCTGTCTTGGTGAAGGACAGAATGATAAAAAAGGCCCTGATGTATCATGAAAAAATGTATTTATTTCAGTAATTCCATTGAAAAAGTGAAACTTATATATTATATTCAATTAATTACACACAGACTGAGATATTTCAATTGTTTATTTTGTTTTAATTTTGATGATTATAACTAACAACTAATGAAAACCCCAAATTCAGTATCTCGGAAAATTAGAATTTTACTTAAGACCAATACAAAAAAAGGATTTTTAGAAATGTTGGCCAACTGAAAAGTATGAACATGAAAGGTATGGGCATGTACAGCACTAAATACTTAGTTGGGGCTCCTTTTGCCTGGATTACTGCAGCAATGCGTTGTGGGATGGAGTCGATCAGTCTGTGGCACTGCTCAGGTGTTATGAGAGCCCATGTTGCTCTGATAGTGGCCTTCAGCTCTTCTGAATTGTTGTGTCTGGCGTGTTGCATTTTCCTCTTCACAATACCCCATAGATTTTCTATGGGGTTAAGGTCAGGTGACTTTGCTGGCCAATTAAGAACAGGGATACCATGGTCTTTAAACCAGGTACTAGTTGTTTTGGCACCATGTGCAGGTGCCAAGTCCTGTTGGAAAATGAAATCTGCATTTCCATAATGTTGGTCAGCAGCAGGAAGCATGAAGTGCTCTAAAACTTCCTGGTAGACGGCTGTGTTGACCTTGGACCTCAGAAAACACAGTGGACCAACACCAGCAGATGACATGGCACCCCAAACCATCACTGACTGTGGAAACTTTACACTGGACCTCAAGGAACATGGATTCTCTGCCTTTCCTTTCTTCCTGGAGACTCTGGGACCTTGATTTCCAAAGGAAATGCAAAATTTACTTTCATCAGAGAACATAACTTTGGACCACTCAGCAGCAGCCCAGTCCTTTTTGTTTTAGCCCAGGCAAGACGCTTCTAACGCTGTCTCTTGTTCAAGAGTGGCTTGACGCAAGGAATGCAACAGCTGAAACCCATGTTTTGCATAAGTCTGTGCGTGGTGGTTCTGGAAGCACTGACTGCAGCTGTAGTCCACTCTTTCTGAATCTCCGCCACATTTCTGAATGGGTTTTGTTTCACAATCCTCTCCAGGATGCGGTTATCACTATTGTTGTAGACTTTTTTCTACCACATCTTTCCTTCCCTTCGTCTCTCTATTAATGTGCCTGGACACAGAGCTCTGTGAGCAGCCAGCCTCTTTAGCAATGAGCTTTTGTGTCTTGCCCCCCTTGTGCAAGGTGTCAATGGTCGTCTTTTGGACAACTGTCAAATCAGCAGTCTCCCCCATGATTGTGTAGCCTACAGAACTAGACTGAGAGACCATTTAAAGGGCTTTGCAGGTGTTTTGAGTTAATCAGAGTGTGGCCCAGGTTTCTTCAATATTTAACCTTTTCACAATATTCTAATTTTCTGAGATAGTAAATTTGGGGTTTTCATTAGTTGTCAGTTATAATCATCAAAATTAAAGGAATTAACATTTGAAATATATCAGTCTGTCGTAATGAATGAATCTAATATACAAGTTGCACTTTTTGAATGGAATTACTGAAATAAATACATTTTTTCATAATATTCTTATTTTATGACCAGCACCTGTAAATAAGACGTTCCAGAAGCCTCAAATTTAGATATATCTGAATAATCCTAAACAGAAAAAATAAAGATTTATACATTCATTCATTGACAGAGGGCACTTAGCAAAGTGCTCTCTGTCAATAAAAAAAAGCTTTAAAAGTAAATATCAGTGGACTGACACGTGTTTATAAGTCAATTTAATCCTTCAACTTGTATTTTATTCATACATCGATCTTGTGTTTTTTTGGCATTACACCATCTTGTTAGAGCCATAACCTCAGCACCCCGCTTAGCCCGGGCCCAAGTCAGTTCAAGCCATGCTAAAAAAATAAAAGCTTTTTTATTTCAACCTTACTGCTTCTCCAAGTGAGTGTGCTCATGGGTCAAACTGAGCTCTTTACACGACACAAGTGGCAGTTATTTGTTTGTCATGTTTCATATGTACTACAAATGTATAATTGATCAAAACTGTGTTACAACACCACATGAATATGGTGCACTTTGGAGTGCAGCCACACCTGTTGCATCTCTTGAAGCCCAAGCAGCGGTATGGCTTGCCTAAGAAATCTGTGACTCCCTGGTCAGCAATGTCTCTCCACCAGCATGCATCCACAGCCATTATTTAACCAACTGTGTTACTGGCCACTGGATGGCAGTAGTCCCCATCACTTTCAGATATGCACCACATTGTCAGGATGTGGGTTTTGCAGCAAAGTCATCAAATAATCATCTGGACAGAAGGATGTTTGTTATTTCCTAATTAATGAAGCCATAAGCTTGACGCTCTCCATGTTTCCTCTTTTATCCACGTCTCCACTACGAATCGAAAAAACAGACTGGATCCTCTTGATAAAGTCTAACTGTTTTACTCAAAAAAATAAAGACAATACAAAGGTAATTTATCCACAAACTGTAAAGAGTAAAGAAAATAATATAAATGAGGTCAAAAAACTGTGTGGCTCCACTCCAACTCTCTGACTCACCGCTGAATAGCCACACCCCAAAACTCCTTAACTGTCTAATAAGCAATTACATAAGCAAACTTACTAGAGGGCCTTAGTATAGTGTCTAATATTACAATTCCTTATGCATAACAGTTCTTAACCAGTAAATAGTTATTTTATTTTAATAAACTTGAATTATCATCAAAAATATAAACTTCCTCTATCCTAAATAAAGGTCTAAAATCAAATTTAGGCTTCTACAATGTTGGCAACCACTAAGCTTACAGATCCAGCTGGATTCAGAGATGTTTCCATGGAGATGGTCAAAAACAAAATGACAACAGTCTCTTATTCACGACTGTGTGTGCTGCACATGTACTTGCAGCTATAAGCAAGAAAAAAATGCATTTTCTGCAAAATTACAATATGAATCATCAGCTCAAATTTGTTGAAAAAGCTGAAGTGAAACATAAATCTGAGTAATTTGTACAAAAGAGCAAAAACAGAAATAAATAAAGTTGTGAAAGAAACTTGCTAAAGAATTTTAAAACTAAGCAAAGTTAAATCTCAGCATGTAAGATTAATTTTTGCCCTGGATCACCCCACATGACAAAGATGATTAAACAGCTGGTGACCAGAACAGGAGTTAACCAGACAAGTAGGTGTTATTGTGATAGTCTAATGGATGTGGACAGCAGCTGGCTAGTTAGGTGATTAATTCTTGATTTGCGCAGAGTAAAACACAGCAATTCACAACAGATCAACAAGGAAATAAGCCAAACGTTCAGGTGAGATAAGATAACCTCAAAGGGTTCATTATAAATCTCAACATTGCTAACTTAAAATTGCCAAATCGAAAAAACTGAAGTTGACACATTGAGAGTGAAATCGACTATTTTTGTGGACTCTTTCTCCTGTAATAAAGATCGAGTTTGTTCATTGGATTCTTTCCTGTTTCATTGTTGTAATTCTCAAAACTATGATTCATTCATCTATGTTTTTTAAATTATCCTTAAAATTATTAAAAAAGATGGACTGAACTGCAGGATATAATTATGCCATAATTGGACCCATCTGTGGCAGATTAAAATTACTATGTTTAGTATTACAATATGGAAAGTAAAGTTTATCCACCTGTCTTGTTTTATGATTGTCCACATTATTTGTCACAAAAAAATGGTTTTACACAGACCTAAAGATAAAGCTGGCCAAACATTAATTTATAAATAAAACACAAGTTAAATATTTATCTATATAGAAAAGTTCTTCTAATAGAGATGCTGAATGATCAAACCTAGGGCTCAATGCCACAAATCTACAAAATGTGTTTTGCAAAACAAAGAGCCTATGAATATAAGAATGACTGGTAAGTCCCAATATACCAGTACAACAAATAAGATAGATATAAATCAAACTTTAGGAAAGAGTTCTAAAAAATGTCTGGTAAACTAAATTACAAAGCCAAGAGCTACAAGACTCAGACCGTAGCTGGAACAAACTACTTCATTAAGGCAATGTTGTTTTAATAAGGGGGCTATGAGTTTAATCTGTGTCCCCGAATTTAATAACCTAATTTAAGACGTCCTGTCCCTGATGCTTTCTTAGTCCTTGTCATTCAGTTGCTTCAACATTCAGTTGAGCGCATAAACTTTCAAAAGTAACTAATCTCATTCAAGTTATTGTAATATAATTTATATAATTTAACAATGTATAATTAACTCCTTGTCTTTTCTTTGAAATTGAATCTTGCTCCTCACTTTAGCTTAGTGCTTAGTGCCTTGCAAAAGTAGTCATATCCCTTGAGGTTTTTCACATTTTGCCATGTTATAAACCAAACGTTTAATGTATTTTAATGTTTTTTTTTCATTAACGTTACAGACTGAAATGAAATAGCACATAATCGAGTCTAAACTTTGTGGAACGACCTTTAACTGTAATTACCTTTACATATAAAGACCGTATATTATATTTTATATTTTTACTTTTTTGTTGATTCAGGTCTGTTTTTCTTTAAACAATCGCTTAACTGAACTTTGACTAGGCCATTTTAGCAGATGAATATACTTTGATCTAAACCTTTGTACCATCTTAGAGGCTTGCTTCCAGCATTCTCCTATACGTAGCTCCACCCATCTTCTCATCAGCTTTAATCAACTTCCCTGTCCCTCCTGAGGAAAGGCGTACCCACAGCATGATGCTGCCACCACCATTGTTCACAGTATCACAGATGGTGTGTTCTGAATGATGTGCAGTGTTAATTTTCTTGCAAGCCAGAAAGTTTAACTTTGTTCTCCGTTGATCCGAGCACCTTCACAGAGGAACTGTATTTCTACTGGGATTTAATTACCTACAGATGGACTCTGTTAATTAATTAGCTGACTTCTACAGGCATCAGGTTGCACTTGATTGTATTTGTACGTATTACAGTACATGCTTGCTACACTTTTTAGATTTTTTTTTTATTGTAGAGAATTTTGAAAATTATTTTTCACTTCCACTAGTTTCTCATATGGAGTCCCAAAACATACCTTGAAATTTATCAAAATCGGAATCAGCTTTATTGCCATGTTTGTGCACACAAACAAGGAATTTGACTCCGGTACATTACGCTCTCAGTGAAGATTTATTTTTTAATATAGATAGATATCTTTAAAATGTACATATATATATACACAAGTGACTTTACAAAGAAGATAATGTGAGATCAGTCCAAGTATGCATGGGGTTGTTCTGGATCTCTGACTGTTAAGTATTCATCAGAGAAACAGCCTGGGGGAAGAAGCTGTTTCTGTGATGGCTGGTTTTAACAGACAGCGCTCTGTAGCACCAACCTGAAGGTAAAAGTTGGATGGAGGCGAGGTCAGCCCTAATGTCTCTCTCTCTGCAGAACTGACTGTTCGTTGCAGTTCGTTGTGAAAAAGTTCAAACGGTAAATGAATACCTTTGGAAGGCACTGTAATAGACACCAATTCTTCCACAGACATAAAGAGTGGCTGTCTGCAGACCATATTTAGCATCTTAATTACATTTAACATGTTTTTTTCCCCAACTGAAGGACATCATCAGGCTTTGATGTCACTGCATGCAGTATACCCCTTACCACTACCACAAATGCTTGAAAAGATGCTATTTAACTTGGTTTATGGTGTCCTTTCAGGTCTACATCGGTGGAGATGATCATATTCACCTCCGTGTTTGGAAAAAACACCCATGTTACGGAGGAGAAGTTGAGCTGAGCAACATGCAGGTCTCCAAGAGCCACCATGACCCCATTGAGTAGTTCTAAAAAGATTCACACTGTAGGCAAAGATACGGCGGCCGGCAGTGAAGACATCAAATAATCAATATACAGCGATTGTAGTTCAAAGTGCACCTTACGCATCTGTAAAATACAGGCATCAGGTCTTGTGTAAACTGTTTACTCCTCTGTATCTATGAAATATCACTTAGAGGAAATCTTTAAGATGACTCCTGCACATCACATGTTTTACAATGTCCTTCCTTCTTAAGGATTAAACATATGAATTTGTAAGCACTTTGCAATTCCCAATTTTTACCATTAGTCACAACTCTGTTGCATCTTGTGAGTGATGTTCCTCCTTTTTCTACATGCAATACTCCCAATAATACGTTAAATGTTGACCGGTGTCTCTGCAGCTGCTGTTCATAAACATATTGTTTACATTGAACATATATAAATAGCATGCAGCTTTAGCAGGGTTATTCTTCTTTCGCATAATAAATCCAACAACTCCTATAACGTGAAAATAATCAATTTCTTTACAGTGGTTCATTTGTAAGAATGTGTGATGGTATTCAATGTGAATGCACAGCAAAGAAAGAGCCTGGCAGAGGTTAAAGGTTGACATTAAGGAGTGTGTTATTTAATCACGTAGCAAATAAGCGTTATACGTTGCGTATAATGCGTTATACTCTACTATATTGTCTCTTTAAATGCTTGGTAACAGAAAAAAAACTGCTGCTTTAGGTGGAAATAAATTTCTTTGGATTCAATTCAAACTACTGACAGAAGTCTGTGATTTCCACATCTGTTTTCAGTTCCACATTTTTCTAAAAGCACCTCAGTCACTGTGCAATAATAGTCTGGCAATTTTTAAGGTGTAGCAAGCTTTTTTTATTTGTTTATATGCTATCCTAATTCACATTAAGATGTATTGCTAGTTAAAAACCATAAACAGGACTGTTTCCAGATAAGTTGCATAAATGTAATGTTCAATTCAGTCCAATTCAATATCTGTAACTGAATTAGAGAACCAAGGCAGCTTGGTTCCCTGATGCAGCATATAGCTTCTGTCAAAATTAACATATGTTACACATGCACTGTCTGCTGGAAAGTACAGATTAAATTGAGACATTTTACCTGAATTAAGCTTTCTGGGTCATTATGTTGCAATGGTCTTTCCTGTTGTGTGTTCTCATCAGCTTCATGCACTAACATCATATACAGGGGTGGACAATGAAACTGAAACACCTGTCATTTTAGTGTGGGATGTTTCATGGCTAAATTGGGACGGCCTGGTAGCCAGTCTTCATTGATTGCACATTGCACAGTAAGATTAGAGTGTGAAGGTTCAATTAGCAGGGTAAGAGACACAGTTTTGCTCAAAATATTGAATGCACACAACATTATGGGTGACATACCAGAGTTCAAAAGAGGGCAAATTGTTGGGGGCACGTCTTGCTGGCGCATCTGTGACAAGACAGCAAGTCTTTGTGATATATCAAGAGCACGGTATCCAGGGTAATGTCAGCATACCACCAGAAGGACGAACCACATCCAACAGGATTAACTGTGGACGCAAGAGGAAGCTGTCTGAAAAGGATGTTCGGGTGCTAACCCGGATTGTATCCAAAAAACATAAAACCACGGCTGCCCAAATCATGGCAGAATTAAATGTGCACCTCAACTCTCCTGTTTGCACCAGAACTGTCCGTCGGGAGCTCCTCAGGGTCAATATACACGGCCAGGGTGCTATAGCCAAACCTTTGGTCACTCATGCCAATGCCAAACGTCGGTTTCAATGGTGCAAGGAGCGCAAATCTTGGGCTATGGACAATGTGAAACATGTATTGTTCTCTGATGAGTCCACCTTTACTGTTTTCCCCACATCCGGGAGAGTTACGTGTGTGGAGAAGCCCCAAAGAAGCGTACCACCCAGACTGTTGCATGCCCAGAGTGAAGCATGGGGGTGGATCAGTGATGGTTTGGGCTGCCATATCATGGCATTCCCCTTTGGGCCCAATACTTGTGCTAGATGGGCGCATCACTGCCAAGGACTACCCAACCATTCTTGAGGACCATGTGCATTCCAATGGTTCAAACATTGTATCCTGAAGGCGGTGCCGTGTATCAGGATGACAATGCAACCAATACACACAGCAAGACTGTGAAAGATTGGGTTTGATGAACATGAAGTGAAGTTGAACATCTTCCATGGCCTGCACAGTCACCAGATTTAAATATTATTGAACCACTTTAGGGTGTTTTGGGGAGCGAGTCAGGAAACGTTTTCCTCCACAGTATCACATAGTGACCTGGCCACTATCCTGCAAGAAGAATGGGCCTAAAATCCCCCTGACCACTGTGCAGGACTTGTATATGTCATTCCCAAGACGAATTGATGCTGTATTGGCCGCAAAAGGAGGCCCTACACCATACTAATAAATTATTGTGGTCTAAAACCAGGTGTTTCAGTTTCATTGTCCAACCCCTGTACCTTGCCTGGCAAACACAATCATGAAGACTAACAAACACAGTAAATAGGTCCCGGATAAGCTGTGGAGTTTAAAACAGGGTTAGGGTATAAAAAACATCCCAAGCTTAGAACATTTCCCATTGCACTGCTCAGGTGGGGAAATCTGTCAGTTGGACAACTATACTGTTCACCTTCCAAATCTGGGATTTATGGAAAATAGGCAAGAAGAAATCTGTTGTTAAAAGAAAGCCAACAAGAACACCCATTCACATTTTTACCAGTAGTCATGGAACTCAGCAAACATGTGATAGAAGGTTATCTGGTCAGCTGGAACCTAAGCTGAACTTTTTGCCCAACATTCAAAATGCAGTGGCTTGTGGAAAACTAAAACTGCACATCATCCTGAGCACCACTGGTTGGGGCAGGATCATGCTGTGGAGGTGCTTTACTTCAGCAGGGACATGAAAGATGGTAATTTCTGGTAAAAAAACAAACAAAAACCTTAAACATACAGCCAAAACTACAATAAAATGGTTAAGATCCGTGGTGTCTAAAGCCACTTCTCAATGTCGAGATTCATGTATGTTAGATGTTTCACTGGTTCATTTGACCTGAATCAAAAAATGGGTCTTTAGCAGGCTCCTGTAGAAGTGGATGACTTGCTGAGGAGCTAATTCAACCACTTCAGGCATCTGTGTTCTTGCAGGAAAACATCTAAAACCTGCAGGACCCCAGCCCTTGAGCTGACATCAGTTGGAGACTCCTGGTTTAGATCAAAGCATATTCATTGGTTAGAATGGCCCAGTCAAAGTTTCGACCTAAATCCAACAGAGGTTCTTTGACAAAACTTTAAAATTTATGGTTTTCTTGAAATTGCTGATGTACTTCTGTTTCCCCACTGGTTTTTTAAAATCTTATTCCTGGGGTCAAAATACAAAACACACTGGAAAGAGATGCACCGTGGTGAGACAAGGCCTTATATTTACCCACCAGGGGTATTCTGCAGGATTTTTGTGTAAAAGTCTGTAAATCAAATAGGACAAACGGGAAAGGGGAAGAAGAACTGAGGGAGGTTTTTGGTTACTCAATGACTCATGTTTGTTCCAAAGCTGCCTTCACTCCCCATTAAACTATTACCAGTTTGACTTCTCTGCAAATGAACTGCGTCCCAAATCCCAGCCCGCTGTCTGTCGGCAATGCAGCCGCTCCTCAGACTGAACCACACGAATGAGAGGGGTGAAACATGTGAAAGGTAGAAGACCTGTGCCTTTAATAAAGGGTAGAAAGCTTAAATTGACAAAATATAAACAGTTTCAGTATTCTTTAATGAACTAATGCATGTTTTTGTTCATTTGTCAACATCCCGATTAGTGTATAAATGAAAATAAAAACACCCCCTTGCTCATTTTGACGATGGTACGCTCCAGAATTCTGAATCGTGTGATTTCCTGACTCAACTTAAACGCCTCACAGACTAAATACAGGCTTGTTTTGCTCGGTTTTCGGTCACTGTTCGCATAAATAAAGCCTTGTCATCATGCCGATGTGTGGAGGCACCTCAGACGTAAAGGACGCCGATGAGAGAGTTCAGCAGATTTGTGATAAAGTAAGTAAAAAACGTGCCTCTGGCTAAAAATACCCGGAATTTAAAAGCAGAATACTCAAATCCTGCTTGTCGGGACTTTTTCTGTGGCTCTTATTGTTTTTCAGGTGAAGCCTCATGTGGAGCAGAAAGCAGGGAAGACCTATGATGTCTTCACCGCCAAGAGCTACAAGAGCCAGCTTGTAGCGGGGACCAACTTCTTCATAAAGGTAGATACTTGTTCAAACTGGGACCACTGTCTGTAGCTGCAATAATGGAGGTTATGATAATGGAGTTAAAGTCTGGTCATAGGAGAAGAGATTTTTTTGGAAAAACATCCCTTTAACTTTTAATAGATAGTTTGGTTGTTTTAAAGTGGGGCTGTGCGGAGTAGTCAACGGTAGTTACTGTCTTATTTGCAGGTGACGGAAGTCAGCAGAATACCAGTTTGAGAAGTTAGCAGGAGCTTAGAAATCTGATAGTACAAGCAAATGGTGTGCCACACATATTTGTGAATCTGCCATGACTCAGTCCTTTCCTTATTAGTCAGCTGACATGACCCCAACTAGAGACACAGTTACAGAGGTATAACTGGTGAGACACATTCACTGCCATGCATGGAGCACCTATTGGTTTGCCTGGTCTAATCCCAGAACGGCTTCAGACTGGAACTATGAGAGATGGAACAATTGCTTTGTTATCATTTGTAATTGCATTTTGTTTGTTGTTTTGTCAGCCTGTAACATAATCCTCATAAATTACATTAATGGTTGTTGCTGTGACAATGCGAGAAAAGTTAAAGTAGTATGAATCCTTTTGCAAGGAATTAGACATCAATAAGGGTTTGTGTGAGTGTGGCAGAAACTGTTTTATCTTCTCTCAGGTCCATGTTGGAGGTGATGAGCATCTTCACATTCGTGTTTGGCAGAAGCTCCCATGTAACGGAGGGGAAGTAGAGCTGAGCGATATTCAACTCGCTAAGAGCCACCACGACCCTATTGAGTACTTCTGAAAAACTGGCTGTCCAAGCAAAGCTCCAGTGCCTACACACTGCAGCCTCAGTGTAATCAGCCTATATCCTGTCATTCCTTTTTCCTCATATACTCCAGTAACTGACAGTACATTCAGTGTGGATCATGTTTCATTACTGTTAAGGAAATTGTTGTACCATATGTTTGAATAAACAAAACAGGAAATCATTTTTGACTTTGTTTCTGCTCTTGCTGTTGTGGTTTGCTACTTAAGACCTTCAAACTAGATGAAGATGGTAGAAAACTGGGGGAAAGTAGTTTTTTTTGCCTCCATTCTACAAGAGTAAATGTAGAAATGTACCTTCTCTGCAGCAAACATGAGCATAGGTATCCTAACCCAGTCTCAATAAAAAAAAATAAGGGATAGCTGATATATATGTATATATAAAATATATACATATAGATATATATGTATATATAAAATATATATTTATATATTTTATATGTATATATCAATATATATTTTTTATTTATATATATATATTTTTACATTTGTTTGTACAACTTTTGTATGAAATTAAGTATGTTTTCATTGATAAACAGTGATGGGAATTATATCACAGGAGAAGGTGTGGGTTAATACTAGGTTATATGTCTGCCCATATTATGTATTAGTACATTTGCGGTTAGTATCCGCTGTTAGGTTCAATAAATTTTTGAAATATATAATCACAAACAAACATACATACAATTAATGGACAGGTTGTTTAATTTTTTTAATATCAAAAGTAACTTTTTATTTTCCTTTCAAAGTGCCACCATAGCTGGTCAAGTGCTCACATCCCTACCATTTGCTGTGAAAAATTTTATACAGGCACTCTGAGGCCACCATGACCATTTCCTAAATGCAAAATCAAAACAAATCAATGACATTAATTTGCTGGATGTCTTTTTGAGTTCTTCACCCACTAACTTCTGGGAGGAGTTAGAAATTCAACAAGAGTATTGTTCATATATATGGAAATCTGTTCTTCTCTGTGTTGCACTTCTTCAGCAGGCCCGACGCTATGGCTTTCACGGCTCTCAAGGTCTCAGTGCAGGTGGGCTTGATCAGTGACTCAGGCAGGAGAAAACCAAAATGACCCGTATCCCTCAGCTCAAATGCAAACGCATAGGGAATCCCATTCCTGTAAGCCCAGTCAATAGAGCTGCCGGAGCTAACATCTGCAATAAGTAAATAAAATGCAGTGGTTGAAATTATTAATAAAATCTGACATTTCTTATATAGTAATCCGCCAATGTTGCTTCTTTTTTGGAAAACTCTTAAGATAATGGTGAAAAAAACATATCTTACACAAGGTTGTGGAGGCAGGTCCGTATCTGTACCTCACTCCATATGCAGAATACAGTGCTGCCACTGCATTCTGAGCTGCTGACTCCTGGAAAAACAACCTTTCATTGAATTTATGGCACACATTTTAACTCAGTCCCTCCTTTAATCTGTCACCCCTGAATAAAAGCCAGCACAAACAACCCTTAGAAGTCACATAATTAGCAAATAGAATCTACTTGTATGTAATAAATCTCTTTTTTTTGAAGGCCTGAGAGGTTTGAGCAAACAGCACCATGAAGACCAAGGAACAGAGCAGATAGGCCAAGAAGAAAATTGTGGAGTAGTTTAAAGCAGGGATAGGATGTAAAATAATATCACAAGCTTTGAACATTTTACTGAGCTCTGTATAATCCATCAACGTATGATGGAAAAAGTGTGGCATAATGGCAAAACTACCACTACTGGATGCACATAAGCTCCAGTGTTGTGGTAATTGAGACCAGTCGTGATCCTGGTCTAAAGACCGGTCTTGGTACCACATTTCCAAAGTCTTGGTCTTGTCTCGGGCGTGCTGAGCTCTGGAACATGCAGCGTTCTTTTTTTTAATGCATCTTAGAGTGAAACTCCTGGCTGCGTTGAAATTAGTTTTACTTTAAAGATTTCAGCGCTGGCATCTGTGCCCCCAGGCACTGAGGATCAGAGTGATGAGAAAACAAGAGAGAGAAACATTTCCGATGCAAATATACATATGTTTTTCTGACTGTACAATACAAAGAAAAAAAGAACGCAAAGTTCCACCTCCACCTGTCTCCTTCGTTCACTCTGCCTGAAGCTAATATGAAATCAGTTTACCTTTATCTGGATGTTTGCACTCTTCCAGGTTGTCTGGTGTGTCTGTTTAACTTATCAACTTGTCAAATCGATTAGTGAAAGGTAGTTAAGGGTGTGTTTATTTACAAATTAGGGTTCATTTACATATTATGCACCTGATTGAAAAAGATAGCCTCACTAAGTGCAACCAGTTAGTCTAGAAATGTTTTAAAGTAGCTTGCTATTGATCTTCGCACCAACAACTACATTATCATAACTACAGCAGCTGCTTGAAAATGGTCTCGCAGTGGTTTGGTCTTGGAATTGATTCCGCCTCCCTCAAAGCCTTGTTCTTGGTCTTGATATTATCTAGATTTGGTCTCGACTCGGCCTCATGTTAAGGGACCTTTACTAAA
>JAHHUM010002380.1:0-210151 GCA_036173005.1 Crenichthys baileyi | reverse complement strand
ATCGGGTGAATCACCGCTTTGCCTCAAGAAGCCCTTTTTCCTTTTATTACAGGGGCTTCAAATCAGCACTTTTACACCATTTATGCCCTCCTCCAGTGATGGGAGCTGTAACCGAATCATTGTATATGAAACAAAAGGCACTGCCTCTGAAATGTGCTCAGGTGTTTAGCGCTGCAGAGAAAGTAGACGATTCAAGGGCAAGTTTATTATCCTGCAGGATGCTAAGCAATCACTGAGTGTGCTTGGAAAATCTGGAGAAAAAGAAAAAAGTGTCCTCTGGGCTCAATTTTTAATCACGAAACTCTACATTTTGTTGCTTTCTTTTCATTTAGCAATTACTCAGATCTTTGGATCTAAATACCAAACTCTAAATAAACAAATCTGAATTTAGCATTCCAACATCTACAGCATTTTTGTGCATATTAACTAACTGGCTCCCGAATAAGCATTAATTAAATATTGTGTCAACAGAATTAAATTGCTACCCATGCATGTTTAAATCTTGTTGTCCTACTAGAATTACTAAGATGTTATCGCTTGATGCCGATGTATGAAAACAGCAGCTGGGACAGGGTGACAGAATACATGTAATCAAGCATTCAAAAGCCGTGTTTATCAACTTATCTTTTCTATTATTCACATTTTTCTGCTTGGCATCCCTGGTGTAATTATCCGGATGACAAATCTACCTCTAAGCACACTGCGTAATTCAGTTGTATTCACTGTCAAGTGCTGTTAGGAAAGAAGATCATGTGGGGGCATGTTTAATTTTGTTTTTTAATTAAACTGCGTGAACTCTCGTGGATATATTGACCGTGATAATATCATGGATTTCATCAGCTTTATTAGATTAAACCCTAATGTATTTCCGATCATCAGCCACAGGCAAGGTTTGAAGAATAATGAGATCTTTAACTGGGCCGGTCAGTCCTTGGTCATTGTTGTCTTTCAGAGCATGATAGCTAACGGCTATGTTGATCCACTTATTTTTTTTATTTTCAGTTTTGAACCAAAATGAAGAGGCTGTATTTCTTTGTAGGTTTAGCTAGCCAACTACAGGTTATAATCAAATGTATCTTTGAACGTTGGTTTTACTCCACTTGGTGCTCCTTCCATTTTATTGAGAACTTTATACAACCACATTCCTTATCCCTTTCCCCTGCCTATCTATGTTCTAACATTAAAGGACAACTACATTTTGTTAAGCAGTTGCATCCACGCCTAAAGTGGTTCGTTCAAGGGGTCAGGAGTGCTTGTGTAAACTCAAGCCGTGTTCTGGGTTTAAACAGAGGAGGCAGACTAACCCAACTTGTACTCTACTACTCTACTGTAAAATCGAGAATAAATAAATTTTAAAAAAGTAAATCACCAACTGCAAACGTACAGACAATGAGTTACATACCAGTGTTTAGATACCAGATGTCCTATCTTGTCATACTGTAAACAAATTGGCGGATGCCGATGATGTCACTGCATGCACTACATTAGTTGCTGTATTTGAGTTAAATGCAACTTCTAAGTTTGTCTGTTTGACACCTAAAGCTTGATAAAGCATTATCATAATCATGATATGAATAAGTGTTTTTTTTAGCATGTTGCAGTCTGTTAGCTCTCAGCAGGTTGCTGTTAAGGAGACTAAGGAGTCAGAACCAAGCATCTTCATCTCCAGCTGAGCAGTTAGGATTGTTCCAGGAATGTATGTTATAATTGATATGATGCAGACCTTGTTTATTAAAGGGGACCACAGAATACTGATTGATTCAAGATGAAAAATAAATTTAACTAAATTTGGTCAGTTAATATTCCAAAAAAATGCCAATTTGGGCTTAACATCATACATTATTTTTATTGTGCTGTTTAGAGGTATATCTTTCACTGTAGAAAGCCCAGGTCAGCTATTGTACTGAACAACCAGAGGCTCAGATCAGCTCCACTGTAATTTTTAACGCCCATATTATTACTGACTTATGATATATTTTTTTGATATATTGATAAATTGTTTAATTATAGAGTTTGGTTAGTAAAAATGCTACTGAAATGGGATATGTTAAAAATCTATAAAATTAACTGAAAAATCTGAATTGCTTTGGTTAGACAGTATTTGATATTGCTAATGCAGTAAATAGGGAATATGGCCACTAACTCATTTATGTAATTGTGACACTAAATCTGAATACAACCACATTCCTTAACATGATTTGCCATTCACAAGAAATAGTAATTTTTAGTCTGTGGAAAATGGGTGTCAAATTCAGCTAGGGCCAAAACCTAAAACATTGCCTGGGTTGGGGGCCAAACAGCGCTACACACCGGAAGAGAGCGATGCTCTAGAAGCGCACACAGGACGCGCGACCTTTACTGAGAAATGGCTTCATCGTTCTTCATTTTATAATGGGCCTCTGTAGCCTGACGCAGACGTTGTAGTGAGGTGGATAATGCGCAGCCTGTCTTTAATTACAGACAAAAGTACATTAAGTTCGACAGATACATGTAAGCTTCTTGATGAGGGTGCCCATTTCAATTAGGAAGCATTAAATGAAACAAAAAACCTTATGGGAGTTTCTCACTGCCAGACCCAAGGAGAATTAATACACTGCATAGGGCCATTTACCAGGGAGTAATTACTCCCTAATTATCCATTAGTTATTCGATTACCCTTTTATCAGTTAGTCATGGTCAAAAGGCAGAAATAGCAGATAAGTCATCACCTTGGTTGGTAACAGATGTAATTAACACACTGTAGCTCCCTCGGAGACAGCGAGAGTGTGCACTGAAGCAAACTGAAGGCATTCTGGCTTATTTCCTGTGTTTGATCGAAAAAAGAGATAAATCAGCAGGTCTTTTCATTCCTCCTGGGCTAAGCAGAAACAGGAGCGTGTACATTAAATGTTCCTGTCGTGCTTTGACTTGTTGGTTTGCATATTTAGCTCCCAAACCTGTGGCCATCCCTCCAAAAATAAAATAAGAGTGTGCTGGTCAGCGAGAAGAAAAAGCACAGCGGTCACTCTTTGTTAACACACTGAATGGCTCTGTGATTGAGACTCGATAAGAAATCGTGGAAAATATCCAGTGTGAAGATGGGTGATTAGGTGGCGCTCAAAGGAACAGACCAGCTGAAGAAGCATGAATACTCCATGCCAAACTGCTTCTACCATTTATTACACATAATTACATTCTTAAATAAAAACGATTCACCGAACAGTTTCCTTGCATAGAGATATTACAATACCAATTTAAAAAAGGAATTATGAAACAAACCGGTAACAAAAATAAATCTTTCTCATTTTTCCATAATAAAGAACATTATCATACCCATACATCATAATATACAAATGATAAATTTGAAACACTTTGTACAGAGAAACAAACACAGAAGGACAACAGAGGCGAAAAACATGGAAAAGGATTGTATCAGGGAAAATGTAAGGAAAAGAGCGGGGAAGAAGTGATGAGTGTATGCTGGTAGAAAAAGGGGAGGTGCGTTTCATTTAAAATTCAGACCTGGTGAAAACGGAGGTGGTGTCACATATAGTAATGCATGTAACCCCCACATATTCTGCTGTAAAAGCTAGAGCTGCAGTTCCGCATGAAAAAAAATGGTGAAAACATGAGGAATGAGCAGAATGTGTCTATATGTGGTTGTGAAAAGTGTTTACAGAGTGTCTGCATTGGTGTGTGGATATCGTGCTTAAAAAAGCTACTGTACAGGCTTTGCGATCATCATAGAGCATGGTTGTAAGGACTGTAGACATGTAAGATAAACATCAGATATGAAAGTGATTTTTTTTTTCCTCGAAAGAAAAAGTCAGAGTGCAAAACACAAACAGACGAAGAACACACAGGCACAGCAGAACTGAAGCATTCATTAAGATGACACTGAACGTAAACGCATCCTCAGAGACGACATGAAAACTTTTTTTTCCAGAAAAAAACATTGACATTTTGAGACTCCAGTTTCGAAAGTCCTGGAGAACAATTTTGTTTATGTCAGCTGCCCAAGAGGAGGCGGACTAACATTTTAGACCAGCTTGTTATCCTTTGATGACGAACAGTCTCACATATAAACACACAGATTCATTCAACAGGAGAGTATTGAACTTAAATACTGAAACATACACAATAGAGCTGCCATCAGTTATAAGCAGTTACCTTAAAAAGGTAAAACTGCCACTCTTCACTACCTCTTTCATGTGCAGATGGAGAAAATTACAAAACGGTAAATCTGTTTGTCGACCAAATTTGAAATAGTTATTGTCTTTACTTTCCTGGAAAATCATTTCTGCACATTTAATGAAGAAAATGCAGCTTGGATTGCCTTAAGAGCTTCAAAATAATTTTACAAAAGTCTGCAGTGTTAATCTAAATCTCCAGAGTAAAATGTCACTTTCATGGTTGTGGAAATGAAAAAAATTTAATAATTCTAAAATTTCTGAGTAGGGCCAATCAGGGGTGTGGCAAAACATGTAACCCCGCCCACACTGACTCCACCCAAAATTCCCTACTGCAGCCAGGGGTAGTTGATTCTGACCTTGGGCAAATAAAATGTAAACCTTTGGCAAATCTTCAACTAGGCTTAAAAACTGCTCGAATGTTTTTTTTGGCTGCTTTGTCAACCATTACAGAAAATGTTTTATCTTGGTGTCATGTTAAACAGCAGTTCATGTTTCTCTCAATATAGAATAATTTTCTTTCATGAAACAGCAGTACTTTTTTGTTAACCATGCTAATGTTTGGATTCAAATTTGCTGCTACAGTTTGCATAAAAATGTTTTGTTTTTTTTTGCAATCTGTAACATCTGAGTTCCACAATAGGGTCGATGTGTTCCATATGACCTGTCACAACCATAAGAACTAGCAAGTTTAATTCTGGTGGAGTGCTGCTCCTGCTGTCCCCCACTTCTCAACCACTTGCTAACTCTGGTCATTCTATTGTCTTCTACTCCTGATTATATATAATGGTCATTTAATAAATTAGTGGTGTTTTGTTTTTCCTCCTTGAACAGGATTAGCTGTTTGTGCCAATCAGAATAATCTCATGGTATTACTGTAAAATTGTTGCTAACATTGCTGGTCTTTCTCAAGTCAGATGTTTGAGCCATGTCTTGTGACAACATGCATTTTAATAAATGAAGCTGGCTTTGCAGAGCTATTAATTTACAGCAGCAGCGCTTATTCTAGTTAGGCATTTTGTACACCAACTTGCAAACTCCACTCTGACTTTCTCTAACTAGTTATGGCTGCTAGCTGTAAAATTTGTGCTTTAAGGCTCTCATTTTTCTTTGCCCCTTCAAAAGACCCAAGAGTTTGGTTTTCTAGATCAAGATTGTGTGACTTGTTTTAGATATACCCCACCAAGACCTAAATCTGGAGCTTTAACTCAGGGGAAGACATTTTACTCTGGGGACATTTCCGTGAAGGAAATAAAATAGCAAAATCAAAGATAAATTGATATCCAAGCTGTTTGTGTGCAATTTTTTGTTTATCTCAAATGCATCTTGGAAGTTAAGACATCTAAGAATCAGATTTTTGTTGTTTCTGTTGAAATAACAGAGGACACGTCACACAAGATAAATGGTAATTCCAGTTTTCTGGTGTCAATGTCTGTCTCCTTGTGCGTGGGGGTTTCACTCTGCTGCAGTTACATAAGCTGATGGGGCAGTTATCATTGCTGAATTAGCAGATCCACCCTCCCCTAACCCATTTTAGCCACCCACTGGAAATCTGCACTCATGCTGGTCCAAGAGAGCCAGTAAAATGTCAAAAGCTACCAGCTGTGACCAGCCAGTTATTCCAAGTCCAGTCATTCTTCCTTAATGTGAAAAAGAACAGAAACAGTGTCTAGTATGGTCTTACCCACCATTCTCAAGTGTTTTAATGGGTTCTGCAAAATGGCCAGGATTGCAAAAGATACATTCACATTGATTTTCTCTGACAGGACCCAATTGATTGATTGAATATGCCTCCCTAAGACTCCGTCTAGCGGGGGAAAATGTAAGCATTCTGACATACATGCTAGTGAGGAAGTCAGCAGAAATGTTCCTGGATATACATAGGGCCAGATTCAGAGAGCTGTCCAATGCGTTTTTTTTTTTTTTATTTGAAGTCAAGTCAGAGAGATGCTTAATTGGAAGAATTCTGCAGGAATGTGTGCTGTGCGCTGTATCGTCTCAGTCCAGTGGCTAGTTTGGTGCCAATCACTCTCAAAGCTCAAAGAGATCATTTCAGGCATCCGTCTTTTCTTTCCTTTTGGCTGCATCCATTTCCTGTGAGTTCTTCGCAAGGTGTCTATTTAAAATAGTCTTTTTCAAACAAGTAACAGGATCTTCTTAGAAACATTATAGCCTTTAAATACATAGTGAACTTGTTTGTGTTCGGTGTGCTATCGCGGTTGGCTAGCTGCTTGAACTTGTGCTCAAGTGGCATGTGAAAGCCAGCGTTTCATTTGGACGTTGGAACATTTTTTACAAAAAGTTGGAAAGAGTCAATTGTGCAACTGTTTTTGACAACAACTGATAAGATCTCAAGAAGAAACACACTCTTAGAAAGCTGCCTTACATCTCTCGAGATGCTCAGTTTCATCTGACATTCCCAGAGTAGAGAAGTCTGTTTCAGTAGATGTTGATCTTGGGGGTAAGTCAGTGCAACAAAATGACCACATATCGGTGCAACACGGTCCAGTTTATAAGTCTTTGAGGACTCCAACCAATTGAAGCCAGTGCTTCAATGCCATCAAAGCAGGACATGTGAATGGGTCCATTGGGGAGTTGCCCAGCTTGTCAGACGAAAAACTACAAGGTGATTCTAAAGGCTGTGGCAGGTTTGATAGAATGAAAACGGGCTACTGTTGAAGATGTGTTTTTTCTGAATCCGTGAGTTTCTGAGGAGCAGGAATGTTGAAAAAGTGTGACTGTACAATTGTCTTGTGGAACAATGCTGCTTAAAGTTTTGGATGGTTGTCAATGAGGGACCACTCAGGGGATGATGAAAATAATGAGCTGCCAATGACAAGTGCCAGATATAATCACTTGTCCTCTACCATCCCCTTTAAAAACACATACAAAGGGTGGGACTTTTATCTTCCAGGCCTAAAATGCTGTTGCCAATGGCATTAGTGATTCCATATAAGTGGACCAAAAGGTTTGAGCTCAGACTGACAAAGCCACTCTGGATTAGTTGGTTTCTGCATGTGGTCAGACCCCCTATCTGGTTCTCCTTTATCCCCATTTGATTAAATCTGCTGTGTTTCAAGTCCATTCATCTCTCTCCTTCTTCTTCATTTTCAGCTGTTGATAGTCCATCTCCTTTCACTTCCCCGTTCTTCCACTCCCGTTGACTTCTTACAAACTACTCAGATGTGCCTCTTCATGTGCAGCGCCAAGTGATCCGACCGCGAGAAGCACCTGCAGCCGAAAAAGGAGATAGAAAAAAAGAAAAAAAACAGAGAACAGCTTGTTAGCTCGTTACCAAAGCAAGAGGAAGAAGTTTGTTTTGTAGACTGAACTAAATGTTGCTGTTAGCTAGAGAGTGCTGAGCCGCTAATGCACACGCAATTAGTATATGTGTAACTAATTCATAATCAGCGTTTTCAGCAGAACTCCTAATGACTTCAGCTGTGCCATGAATAACTAGAGAGCCTGCAGATGGATCTGTTGAAACAGTGTTGGGGGGAAGAGGAGAAGAGGGGAGTAAAAAGCAGCATGCAAAACATGTGCTATAAAACGACAGCTAAATTAGATGACTCGAAGCCTCTCATCTAAAAACCAGCCTTGTGGAATTGCTGGGGCGTTGCAGCACGGTGAAAAATGAAATTGCTCTTGTCTTTTGTTATCAGTGAGGGGTTTTTGAAAAATGTTTGCGAAAATGAGGATTTCAAGCTGATTGCCACAAACTGACATAATAAATGCTTTCAGCTGGCTCATTCCATGCCTGCTTCCACACACACATTTATGCAGCCTTTATTAGAGCCTTTGTTTTTTTCATATGCATGTCTGGATAAGCTATGGTTCTGCTGAGAGCTTCTAGAGGAAAACAACTGCTTTCCAAAAGAGAGGGTCACTTTGTAAGAGATAACAGAGAGTTGTTTGGTTTGGTAATTTGTGTGTAAGAAACATCTGAGAGGAAGGGTTGTTTTAGGGTGAATTTATTATTTGATTGCATAACCCCTTCCACATAGCCCTTCATTTTAAGTCATGCAGGGTACCCCTTTCAAGAAGCCAGCACATTATTAGCCGTCACTGATTCCTCTAAGGTGAAAGATCACATAGATTTTCACAAGTAGTTTTTTCATACAATGTCTCATGTTTTTGACGGCAAGTCAAAGTCAAATTTTAAGTCTTCGAGAGACAAATTCAAAGCAAGTTCTTAAAGGCTAAGTCAGAATCAAGTCTCAATTTGTCGGGGGGCAAGTCCAAGTTATGTCTCAAGTTCTTTGAGGGCCACGTCTAAGTCAAGTATAAAGTCTCTGCAGAGACGGTCACAGTCAAGACTCAAATCTTTGGGGAGCAAACCCAGGTGAAGTTTCAAATCGTTTGCCAGAAGTCTAAGTCACTCTCAGGCATTTCACTCCAAGCCCAAGTCAGATGTCAAGTCTATAATGACTGAACTTATCATTCTCACATTGAATGCCAGTCCCAAAGTTTCATTCTCTGACAAAAAAAGTGATCTAATGGTCCCTGAGGGTTTCTAACATTTTTGTCATGACAAGGAAACCCCACTGGGTATGTTTTCTACGTGGCACAGTTTTTGCCATCCTAATCTGGGAGCTTTTTTCTTGAATGGAACCATCGAGATTCTTCCACAGGGAGGGTCAAACTGCGGCTGGCTATGTGGAGGTCTTGTAGTGGACATCCCTCTGGATGCCAGAGGGATGCCATCCCTTCATCTGTGCAATGATGTCTGGCTCTTTCAACAGGATGCTGCAGTTCACTTCTTCTAATAGAAAACTCCCCTCTTTTAGACAATCCTATATGTTCACCTGATGTGAATCCAATTAAAACATTTGAGGATGACAACAAGGTGGGTTAACAAAAACCCGCCTTGTTGTCATCCTCAAATGTTTTAATTGTGAAACCATCTTCATCACATGGAGCAATGCTCCAACCAGTTTACTGGTTATGTTAAGCATAAAAAATCAGCATTAAATTGAAGAGGTGGCCTCATGTTTCATATTTCTGACACCTACAGTGCAGCTTTGACTCATCGTCCCATGCAGTAAACAGCACACCTTAGGATATATGACCAAAACAAGTCACATGGCATCGTTAGGGACATGTTTCGAACGTCACGTGACAAAAACCCAGACATTGAACTATATGGAAGGCAAGGCCAATGACCCATGTGTCCTTAATAGCCCAATTAATGGCCCTAACAGCCCTATTAGTGTGATTATTCAGACTACAGATTATAAAAGTGTTACTTCTAACCTATGTTTAGAAGTGAAGAAGCCTTTTTGATGGGAGGCAAAGGAGCTACAGGAAACAAGAGAAGAGGTCGGGTTGCCTTCGACTTAAGCGCTTAGGATATTCATGTCCTAAATGATTGGGTAGCTACACCAGCAAACCGCAGCTAATGGAAATAGGCTGCAATATCCAATCTTTTCAAAATAAACTAATTATGCATGTGCATTTTTATAATTATCTATCTATCAAAACACTTGACTTCCAAAACAAAGAAACTCATATCAAACGGTTGGGTACATTGGTATGAAATGGTTTGTTTACAGCTACGAAATTATATTTGTTTACTTAATATATGAATATATAATCTTAACAATGAAATACGTAAAAACAAACTAAATTACTACAAGATAAAAGTTTAAAGGGATATATAAAACATCTTGTCTACATGTCTTCAACTGTTGATTAATTAAGACGGGAACTTTTTCTGTTCGGTGGAAAGGACGAGTCCCTATGTCATAAGTCTTACTGTCCTACTTTCATGTGTGTTTATCCATACACTCTAGTGGAATGAAGAAAGTGGTACAGAGACTTTCATCTGTGGTTTTGTGTATCTTTAGGAGTGTGTGTGTGATTGTGTGTTCATACACTCTGGGAGACAGATGGCTAAGTATGAGTCACGACTTGGGGGCACAACACCAGCTGGCACATCGCGGGTGTGTCTCACCCCGCAACACCCCCTTCAATCCTCAATCTTCCCCCGGACTTTTTTGGTCTCCACTGTTTCCCTTTTTCTTTAATCTCAGCAGGGGGCATGTGTGGGTTTGGGTCTTTAGCCTGGAAGGGCTGGACGCCTTCTGACACATGACAGAGGTGGGCCCAAATTAGGGATGTGCCTGCAGGGGGGGTCTGGTGGTGGGGAGGGATACTGTACTTACTGTCCATCCAGCTGGGACCTGATTTAGTTGACGCTGTCTGGCCTGCTGTTCATTAACACGCACTCAAAGACCCCCCCCAATCTTATCGACATTAGGGAAAGTACCTCAGGTGAGAAGGGATTTCTTTTTTGTCCTGTTATAATGAACCCATGCATGATTCAAGAGGTCCCATATTCAGTAACTTCATCTATTGTGTTCGATTTCCACACTGTCACAGTACTTTAAAGCACACATACAGTACATTGTTTAAGCCACATTTGACAAATGGATGACATCCTTATTAAATTCAATCCTTATGAATAACTAAAGATTGCTGCATAGGATTTACAGAAAGATAAACCTGGAACTATGCTGCAAAAAACATGATGAAAATAAATTATTTATTAAGAAACTTTGTGACAGGAAAAAGTTCAAATAAAATAAAAAGAAACTTACAATAAAAACATTTGTTTGTTAATACTAATATTGCTATGCAATAAAAATGTACATACATTTATACAAAAGCTCTAACAATCTTTTTAAAGAAAGAAATAAAGTCAAAATTGAAATGTGTAGAATGCGAACACACACTTCCTTAATATTAAACATTGTTATCTATTAATTGCTTATTTTGTAGTGTTCTGAAATTATTTGGTAATAATTATTTTATTAATTTTTTTCGGTCATTGAAATTAGAATGTCTCCTTTTTTGTTACCACCTCAACCAAAGTTGAGTTCTGGATAAAAATGTCCCATGTCAGATAAAACCTTCATTCAATAATCAATTACTACCCACATTTTGAGTACATTTTAAGTAACCTTTTAAACCTTTACCTTACTAAATTCTTACAAACCATGTTTTTATTGTCTTACACATTTAAAATGACTTTCTCACTCTAGTTACTGAGGTGGTTTGCTTGAACTTCATATGCATGGTTTTTGGAGAAGCCAAATGACAGACATAAAAATGTGAGTTAAAACAATGATATTTTGGTAATTAAAGGCTAGAAAATTAATATTCCACTTTGATTTGTCTAACATAATTGGAAGTCAGAGCACCTAATTGCGAAGTCAGTAAAAAACCCCTCTCTTTGTCTTCAAAAGATTTTTTTCAGGTTTGGTGAGAGGTTTACCATCAGGTGCTCACTGTGAACACCTGGGCCCAATATTTCCAGACTATAGAACACAGCTGCTCTTGGCAACTCTGGCTGGCTGCCTTCTTAACATCAGCCAGCCCTGTGAATATGCTGCTGTTTATTTTCGGTATAAGTTCGATGTGTTACGGTTTTAACATAGTTCTTTATGTTAAACCAAATTTTCTGATTGCTACATTAGCGTCTCCTCTGTTGTCATCCTTACAAGATAAGATGGGAGCTGATCTGGGATTTGAACTATTAACCTCTCACAAGCTCTTGATTTTTTTTTCTGACTAGTGCCTGGCTCACAAATCAACTCCTGGCAAATTGCGAGTTACAAACTTTTATGCAATTGAGATTAGTTGGATATTTTCGGTTATGTAAAACAGCAAATTAGAGGTAACATTTGATTATTTCTTTTGTGCAGTCAGTGATACTTGGACCAAAAATGTATGACCAAGAGTTTGTCCTACATGGGCCAACCCAAGGCCTTAACCTGGATTTTCCTGTAAGATGGCATTATAATTTACCTAAAATTCCTTTTTGTATTTAACTTTCGATAAATGTATTGATCATAGTGAAAGACCCAAGGTTATTCATTCAAATTTGATATCTCCAATATCTTGTTTACTTTTCTGTTGTCTCGACTATAATCTGATGTTTTTTTCATTATTAAGAAAGCTATTTCAACAGCCAAGATGGCAAATCAGTTTGCTAGCGCAACTGTCCAAATTTTTTATTCAAGAAGGAACTCATTTTTTTATGATTTTAAAATAATTTGCAGCTTTTACAACTAGAGAAACTTTTGAGCCTCTGTGTTTTCACATGTGTCTTTCCTAGATGGAGCTATTGACAGAGCTATTGCTGTCATTAGCTATGTATTAGGCATTTTACATTTTTTTCCAAGGAAAGTACTCCTGGCTCATTGCTTCTGCTTAACTGTGCATCTTTCTCTGATGAAGTCATTGGCTGAGGTAATGCTCCCATTAACTATGTGTACTCTTTTTGTTTTTCTTCCATATGGAAAATACTCCTAGAACACTGTGTCTATGATTAGGTGGCTCTGTCTTGGAAGACGATTGACAGAACTATTGCTGCCACTAACTGTTTTATCTGTTTTGCTCATTCCATAGAAAGTATTTCAGGCTCAGAGCTTCACTGTTTAGCAATGTCTTCTTAGACCTTAACAAACCCTTTGCTGCTTTAATTGCTTCTGTGTTTAGTTGCGTCTCGTTCCAGGTCAAAGTCATTGGCCGTCATTACCTGTTTACTGTCTTTATTTCTCTTGTGTAGTCTTGGCACAGTTTGTCTATGTTTAGATGTTTCTTTCTGGTGAGAAAACAGGTTCCATAGAAAGTAAAGCTGGCCCAATGCTCTCGTATTTCTTCTGTCTGCTTCCTGTTTCCTCAATACCCAGCTGCTCATGACAGATGTCCTTATTGAACCTGATTCTGCTTGAGGTTTCTTCCTGTCAAATGGGAGTTGTTCTCCAATGTTGGCACATTTTTGCTTAAGGATGAGGGATTGCTGCAAACTCAATCACTCAATGCAATTAGCTGGGCTTCCTTATAAAATGGCATTACATGTTTAAATGCATTGCATTGTTTTAAATGCAAGTGTTTTATGTTATAATTTGGATTGAATTGGACTATAGGCAACTGGATCTAAATCTGACTTAATTGAAAGTACTTGGGTTGGTTTGAACTGCCTTAGGACCAAATAGGATTTGGTTTCATTGGATTTAAATATTACATTTTTGTCTTGTAAAGTGCATTAACACAGCATTTGCTGTTTATTAGGACAGTTTAAATAAAATGACTGAAACTGCAACGTTTCTAAGTAAAAATAACATAAAAGTATTAGCCTGTTGTCTATTATCTTGAAATAATGATGTTAAAACACATTTTCAAGCAAGGCTTCTTTCTGCTTTAGTAATGACAACCAATTCCGATCAAGAACACCTTTCTAAATCAAAGAATTTCAAAAAATTTTGAATAATTTTATAAAGGCTCCACTTACAGTCCAAAACTGTGGATTAATATGTCAGAGACTTTAGTGTGACAGCACTAATTGATTCCACACCAGTTTTGTGCCTTTGTTCCAATCTGAGAGCAGCCTCCATATCAAGGCTAGATCCGGCATTAATGTACAGCACCAGGCTAAATGTAAGCAGAGCAAGCACCCTTTGGATTCTGCCTGAAAGACTTAGAATGTTGCAAAGAAGCCCGCATTAGTAATCCTGCCAGCATGGTTTTAAAGTAACGGCAGGAAAATGGGTGAAAAACACCAGACTGTGTGAAAGGAGGGAGAGTTGTGTTTTGACAGACCTGTCACAGTGGTTGCACTTAAAAGGCTTGGCACCGGTGTGTTTGCGATAGTGCCTCGTCAGCTCATCGCTCCTGGCGAATCGCCACTCGCAGCCCTCCCATGAGCACTTGTACGGCTTCTCACCTGGAGCATGAAAGTAAAGAAAAACACACATGAGCACCACTTTTATCACCCATGATATTCTTATTTAGTCCGTACTCTTATGAAACAAAGCTGGAAATATCAGGTCTGTTTGAGGTAAATATACTGAGCGCAAAAAGTAAGGACTTTTATGATTGGTAGATTTTTCTCTTTATTGTAAAAATACTTCTTGGGCATAAATGGCAAACCCTTATTTATTTCATCCTCAATGGTGCCACATATGTAAAGAAAATGTATATGTGGGTTTAGCTACAGAGTTAAAAAACTTAAAAAAAACTTGCAGACTCCTCTGTGCCAATACCCAACAGCTTTTGGTGGAAGTAGTGTGATGGTGTGGAGCGCCATCTCTCTCAGCGAAAAAACAACACTTTGTTTTCATTGTTAGAGGCAATCCATGAGCCATGCGGAGATGCAGAGATGAGATTCTGCAATCAGTGGAAATCCCATATCCCCAGTCTTAAGACCAAACTTTATAACCCAAAATGTCCACACTCGCTCCTGAAAAGCTAGGAGACTATCTCCAGAATATGGGAGTGGTTAAAGAATGAGATGCAATCCCACAGCAGTGTGTGACCTCGATGGTGACCAGCATGAGAAGGAAGAGCCAGGCTGCTGAAGTTTAGTACAAATCTCCCAAGCATTAATGAGGCCCCATTTGTCAAATGAATGAATTGTTAAGTTGTCAAAGTGTCTTGTTTCTTCAACCTTTAAACGTCCAATATTATAACCTGAACCAAAGAACAGTCAGTAGCAGAATAGGCTGTTTAGCATTGGCATTTTATTACAAATGTGCCACCATTTAAAGGGGAATAAACAGGTTTTTAAAATATCTAAGAATTTTTCCCAGGAAGTATTGTTACAACAAAGAAATAAGTGAACAAAGAGACATTTCTTTACTCTTTCTGCTTAGTTTATATGGCAATATATTTCGAACATTTCTGCTGTGAAAAATCCCCATGCCTCATGTCAGTTTTTCCTTTATTAGGGGACCAAGAAGAAAGCAACTAAATGTTTAACTGGAATGGAGAACCTCCCACTGGTCTCCGATCTTGCTGAACATGCAAAAGAGGAGTGAAGGGGTTGCAAGAAGTGGAACGAGAGAAGGGAAGGTGGGGGGATTAGAGCCAAGGTGGATGAGAGTCTGCGAAGAGAAGGTGAGATGAGCGTGAGTAGGAGAGAAGTGCAGCAGAAGTGGATTAAGGCAGGGGAGGCTGCAGATATGCCGGCGGGGAAAGGAGAAGAAGAGGGAGGAGAGGGGGCGGTAATAATTAGGCCAGTCACATAATGGCAAGGAAGCCACAATGCACCAGCTGCGTCCAGCTCCGAAGATGTCACCTGCATCAGCCACATCCCATCTGGTTGAATCCAGAAACACTGACCGGCACAGCTTGAGTGCTTTCGACACCAATGCCGGCTTAATTCATTGAATGTGACCATAAAAGGGACACAACCGATGCATCAACTGCTTTTAAAAGCCATTCAAGATTAAGACGAGTGCTTGTTCAAAAAAGGTGGTTTTATTAGCACCACGGGATGTTGAAATTCCAAAAATTAAAAAATCTATGTTGGCACAGTTTGTCCAGGCAAACAGGTCAAAGGTTCATTTGATGCTACTTCAGGGGAAATTGACATAAAAACCCGAACAGGACACAACAAATCAAAAGATAAAACAGATCTCACAACATCTGCTCGGTTCAAGGACTTTCTATCAGCCAGAAGCCACAGTGAGGAGCACTTAATTAGCAGGACTCAGAGATGTTAGAAAGGTGTGAAATGAGGGGGCAGGGGGTTCAACCACTGAGGAGGTGATGAATTCCAGGCGATAAAAGATTCATCTTCAGTGTGCACTTCTAATAATGCAAAAAAAACCTTTTGGATTGTTGTGTTTACATTTTTTTATTGAAGTGTTTTGCCACATCAGTTTAGAATCATTAAACAACTGATGCACTGTGTGCAAACAAAAACTTGCAAAAGTAGGGACGAAGAATAACCTTAGAATATTTAAGTCGATAAAATTAATGACTTTGAACAGTTTATTGGACTACCATTTTGGTAAGCCGCTATTTGTTTTTCAAATGCACTACTAAATCTAACCACAAGGTTAAGCTAAAAGAGAAAGGCCTTCCAGAAAAGTCAATGTGGTCTTGAGAGACTGGGGTGCTCTATTTATTTGATTACCTACCATACTTGCACTTCTCTGTTTCAGCGGGTACTGTTATGATTGGGAAATATCGCAAAGATGAAAATGCAGAAGCCAAAACAGAAAACATTCCAAGTAGGGTAGCAATGGTTCATGTTTTTTATACAATAAATTGACGACCAGAATCAACACCAGAAGTCTAAAGATTTATTTTTTTGCCCTGTCATGTTGGCCAGTTTTAGCTTAGAAAAATATGCTGAAAACTGGATCGTTTTCTATGTTCTCTTCAAATTATGCATAAACAACGGCGATAAAACACTGGAATATTGGCCCATTTGATCAAACCTAACAGGTTTTCAAACACATTTAGATGTTGGTGTTTTCTTTGACATCATTTCACCATTTACTTTTCAACTACATTTGCATGTTGTTTAAACTGAAGCAGATGCAATATTTCACACATTGCGGTGGACAAGTATTTTCCCTCTTACAAGTTACTTTTGGTTTTGCATTTTTGTCAGACCTAAATGTTTCAGATCATAATAACCTGAGTAAATTCAAAAAGGAGTTTATAAACTAAGATTATATTAATTCAAAGATAACAAAAACTATTCAAAACAAATCTAGGTCTATGTGAAAAAAACGTATTGTTACTTAACAATGCACTGTGCCTGACCATGCTTTTTAAGTTTAATTTAGCTAATCACACCTAGGCTTGTTTACGGTCAGACCCATAGAATTGCTTAAACATAACATGTCTGACAACATGAAATAGCCTAAGAAGTTCAAAATTCAAAAAACTCCCTGGAAAGGATTACAAAGCCAGAGACCTTTGAGATTCCAGCATATCTAAAGCACCTCAACTGCAACTTAACTCAGTTAAGGTCAGCGTACATAAATCAACAATAACAACACCGAAACAGCTCCTTACCCACGGTGGTAGGGGTAGTGTGATGGTCAGGGCTTGCTTTGCTACTTCAGGCTGTGGGCAACTTGGATTACATGATGGAACCATTATTTCTGCTCTCTAGTAGAGAATCCTGGAGGAGAATGTCAACCACCAATTCATGACCTTGTACTCAAGCACACTTGAGTTGTGCAGCACGACAATGATCCGAACCACAGCAGCACCTCTGAAGGGCTTAAAAAATACATTAAGGTTTTTGTAGGGCCTTATTTAGTAGAAGAGGGCAATATTTTAAACTTAAATAAATGCAAGTACATTTCAAAGTGTCACTTTCGTTGAAATACTATAACTTCAGTTTTGTTTGGTCTCAACAATTAAGCTAGTTCCCTTCCATGCAACTGTTGTCCCCATCCCATGCAATACATTACTTCCCTGAAAACCCAGAGCAGCAGGTTTAGGCCATTCCAGCTTTGGCCAATGAAATTCCCAGGAGGCAGGAATGCCTGTGTGTGTTGCCTAGCAATGTCGGCAAGGGGGAGGGGTGCATCTGTACATGTGTGCGAGAGTGTGTGGAAGGCTATAGGAGGGTGGGTGGGTGTTGAAACATGAGGAGGCAGCAGTCAGCGCAGCTGGCTGGATCTGGCAACGGCACGCCGCCATGGCACCGGCCAATTACTGAGCGCGCTGGCAGAGTGCGGAGGCAGTTGCTTGGTGGTGATAGTGGAGGAGGAGGAGGAGGAAAAAGGCGGGAGCTGAGAGACCAAAGCCTGCAGCAGTACATATTCACTCAGATACCGACTCCTCCAACGATACACTGCTCAGGTTGCCTGGCAACAAACCCCCACCACCACCACAGTTCTCATCTTCCTTAAGAAACCCTCATACAAACAGGCTCATGCTCACTTTCACCATCACAGTTACACTCCCTAGACTGTGGAGGCTACTTTATAATATATAATCTGACTGACAGTTTAATCTAATCCAGAAGATTAGCCTGAAGTCAGAAATATAATCAGATTATATTACTGTTAATTTTGGATTACTGTCCATGAAAACACTGAATGAAGATAATGAAGTTAAGTGGATTATTTAAGGAAAGTGTTAATTTGTGCATCAATAAAAAGAACTCCATCTGTTTTACTGCTGCTTTTTATTCATTCTAGAAACAACATATGTGCAATCTCCTTCCAAACCACATTTCTCATGTGTAATCTGATAACTGGGTGTTTCCCTGAGTCACTGTAATCCCATTATGTGTAATCGGTTACTTCCGAATGCTCTCGTGTGCAAGTACGGGTCGCAGTGCACACGCAAGGCTCTCCCCAGCCTCTCAGGTGCCAGTACTGGAAGTTAATTACATTCCCTCCATTAGCCGGAGACAAGCCAGGGCATCCGGGTCTCTGAGGTCATTACAGACGCTCTTGGAGAGCGCTTTATTGGCTGGGATGGCACTGCAGGCTCTGGGATGAGTGAGAGGTAAGACAAACAGGTTGAGGTGGAAAAAAATTTTTTTTTGTCACATTCGTTGTATTTTAAACAGGATTGTCCTGTGTGTCTAATTGATCAATGCAAGGTAACGCATATTTGTGAAATGGAAGGATGAAGTTGCATGATGTGGCATAAATTTGGATTAAGCCCAACTTTCACTGCAATTTCCACCAGCTTTGTACTTTGCATCTAGAGACTGTTGAGTTTTTGCCCATTCTTCTATGCAAAGTTCTCATTTTTATTTATGTTTGGACTTTGATTGGACCATTATAACACATGACAAAGCTTTTAACTAAACCAATCAATTGTAGCTCTGGTTGTATGCAAAGGGTTGTTGTCCTGCTGGAAGGTGAAACTGTGCCTGGATTTCATGATGAATTTGTGGTATTACATCCGCTGACCCTTGTGATGACCTGCTCTACCTCCTTAGAGCACCTTAAGAGCTGTTCTGTGTTTCCCTACTTTTCTTAATGCATACTTATAAAGAATAATTCATTTTCTAGACTTTGTGGGAATCCCATTAATGAAAAGCAAAGTTCTTTTAAGAAACAAAGCTAATTTATTTGCTGTTATTCAACATTACCTCATCAAAATATGGAGTGTAAAGAGCTGAGTGTCAGAATACGAGCAGAAGGAAGATGATTAAAAGCGGACTAGCAGTGTTTAACAAAAAGAACCATTTTAAGGAGGAAAAAATGGAGGACAAGCAGAGGTAATGACAAAGAAGGCAGAACAACCCAACAGTCTTCGTTTTTTCACCCCTGCTCAAAATCTAATTGTACCATTCCTTATCTGCCACAAGCCTATTCACAAAAAAGCTCTACAGGGCACTGTCATTTCCACTCAGCTCGTCTAATTCCAGATTAAATCGTAGCCTTTTTCCCCCGTTTGGTAATTTATGGAAATAACAACTAAGAAAAAGAGGATTTGAGTAATGACATCTTTAAACTTGTCAGGATAATGGCTCAGTGAATGAGGCAGCCCATGGCACTGTTGTAGGCTCCCAAAGAGGGTCTCTGTGCTGTACCTCCCCTATTTCTGTCTTCTCTTTGTTTGAATAAAACACAATTTATGATTTCCTAAATAGTCATCTGATTAACATAACACCAAAAGGACAAGCTGTGCTTCTTTTTGGCTTGTACATGCTAAGCTAAAGTTGACATATGATCCAAACCTTCAGTAAACGGTTATTTAACTTATCTCAAAGAAATCTGGAAGCATGAAATCATCTATAGTTCAAAATGCAAAATTAGCCCTGACCATACTGAATGGTGACCAGGATGGTGTGGAGGGTTACTCTTCGAACTCACATTAGCATGAAGACCAAACAGTTCCATTATAGTCTCATCTGATCCTAAAAATGTTTGCTTCATACCCTACATGGGTGGTCCTTAACTTTAAAGAGGCTTTCTTTTTGTCGCATTTGAAGAGAACCGGACTAATAGCTGTCTAATCAACAGATTTTCCCACCTGAGCCGTGGATCTCTGGAGCTCCTCCTGAGTTTCTATGGACTTGACAAGCTGTTTAAATCTTTAATCTTGCATTTTTTTATTTAAAGCATTTCTAAAATATTTTTAAGACATAATCTCATTCTTGAAAAACAAATGACAGTTTGTGTGTATTATGTTTATGCTTAAATGTTAAAACTGGCAACAGAAAAAAAAAGCGAACACCCGAAATTTAAGTCTAGAAAAGTTGTGAAATTCCCTTTCCCCTGCAATCTGTTTGACTATATTAAGACTTGGCTTCCATCTTTCTTGTTTGCATGGGTTTGTCAGTGGACAGCAGTATAATCAGTCTCCCCATCGTTGCCCCAGTTGGCATGAGGGGTAATCCCAGCAGCTGTAGACGTGCCACACTGGGAAGAATCAATGATGGCACGTCTGTGGCCTTTTGCTGCAGTCAAGCCGATGCTTGCACACTACTGAGGGTGTGATCACACTTGCATCATGGTTCTATTATCCCCAGCATGCAGAGGCTGACAAGTTGATTCTTTTGGGTGTTTTTTTTCTTTTTTCAAATTCACACCCATATAAATAGAAGCGCACATATGTGGCGTCTTGCCGGGGGACCCTTGGTGATCGATCAGCAGAGTAGTGGATCAGTTTAGACGGCAGGGAGCAAAGAAATCTAATTTGAGCAGCTATAAGTGTATTTAGTGTGATGGACGTTGGTTTCTGTATCCCTCTGGTTGAAAGAACCAGCAATACGTATTATATGTCAATAATCATCCAATTATACCCCCTGTACGCCTTCCTAAAAGGAGGTTTGAGACCGGACATGCTAATTTCACTTATTTCTAATAGAATCTGAAATACACAGTTATCAGCTCAGCAACCAGATCTAAAGTACAAAGTCTCAGGTGCTGAAATTAGGAAAAATCCTGCTAATTAATACCAGCAACCTTGATAGTTATCCTTCTGGTTAATTCAAACATTCTCTTGGTGCTTAAAAAAGATCCCATCATCAGACGTTCTCCAACCAACAAAGGAGAAACTGCAGCCAGGACTTACAGAACGAATGGAGGACAGGTGCTGGGAACACGCTGGGAAACGCCGGCCTATCCGGGTCAATCCATCCATCACTGTGCAGTTACTCAGTCGGAGGACAGCTTCCTGACAGAGGTCTGAGTGGTTCCGGATTGAGATGGAAGAGCAGGAGAGTTATAGCTTTTCATTCCTTCCCCCCTCCTACTTGCGTGAGAGGAACCTTGACAAGGAGGACCTGCCCCAGTATGGCGTAGAGATTTACTTAGAGGGCAATTAATGGAGAAGGTTCTGCGAAAGTTATTTACGTTTTTATCTTTCGTTGCATTTTTTTTACGGTGCAAATAGCTTGTTTTTTTGTTACATAAAGGATCTGCAACAGTTATTGACATCATTGCTTAGTAAAAAAGAGGAAAACTGATAATTAAAAAAACCCTATCCGTTATTTCTGGGCACATTCATGAAATAGACAAAAAAAATAATAATTTTTTAAATCCTAGATGCCACATTTATTGGCACTCTAACACTTCCTTTTAAATCATATTTTTCGTAGCCACTCTTAATAATTAGAAAGACAGGAAAATATGGAATTAAGTATGGGAGTTATGCATTTATCACTAATTGACATTAAATAGAAGAAAATAGGCAGTTGCCTGAATGTGGCCATATCTACACAGGTCAAACCTCAAAAAGCTTAAAACAACTGGAATTGTGATGATGCTGTACGACGATCCTAGTGTTTCTTCCCACCATGTTTTGTGAGCAGAAGGGTGAGGGGGGGATTGGGGTCATTTAGTTTCCGTAGCAACAACTCAATGCTTTACAAAAAACATTATTAAGTAGCATACAACTGCTACAAGGGTAACACGGCTAAAAGAAAACAAACAAATCACACCAAAGATCGTTGGAAAGACTTTTAGAGCTCACAAGGTAGAAAATCAATAAACGCAGAACATGAAGAAAAGCAGAAGTAAATCCACTTACAAAATAAATAATAAACACAAAACAGCCACAATGAACCTAAATCCAGATGCATATAGATGAGATCATTCTACAGATTGCAAACCCCTTACAAAGATGATGCCCAAGGGCTGAAAACATGGACTGAATGTAAAGTCAGCTCTGCCTTGATAAACAAAATTCTCCTTTGCTTGCAAGCCTTGAAAACAAACTGATCATTACAAAATAAAGAGACGAGTAAAGAACAACAAACATCACAAAGCTTTCTCTCACCTGTATGTGTCCTCTGGTGGGCTTTTAGGTGGGAGCTCTTGGTGTACACCTTTCTGCAGCCATTGAACTGGCAGCGGTGGATCCTCTTCTTGTTCTCTGGTAGCTCTCCGACCCCGATCAGGCATGCTGGCCCTTCCTCTTCGTCCTTCACCTGGACTGGAAGTGTGTGCCCAGCCACTAGCCGGGCTGCGCTGAGCCCAACCTTCCTGGCCACGAGCTTTAAGGTGAGCGTCCCGTCTGCGGAGGCAGTCAGCGTCTGGCTGGGTTTGATGAGGTGCCGGCCCAGCTCTGGAGAAGACGGGGGAGTTAGAGAGGTAACAGCACTCAACTGGGCCTGGTGGACCCCTTCCGTTCCTTCTGAATTTTCCGGCCCCTGCCCTTTGGGTTTGAGGTCTTTTGTTGCGGTTAAGTTTTGTCTCATTGGACACAGGGTCACTGGAGGTGAGCTTGGAGGTTCAGGGAGGCTTGGCAGGCTGGGAAGCAGGGCCTCTGAAAGGTCTTCCTCACCATCCTCTTTCATGTAGGCCGGAGTAAGGAGGCCGTCCAGGTCCTGGTCAAAAAGCTCTGAGAGACGCTTGGGCTCTGTCTGCAGATAACGTTCCAACTCCAGGCAGGTCTGGGCAGAGAAAAAAAATAAAATTACTTTCAGATCAGGCAAGTTTCAAGCATGTCCATCTTTAGTCTTACATCCCACTTGGCCATTTTAACAGCCATCAGATCATCTGTTATGCTACAACATAAAAAAAAGAACTTGCTCTGCTGCTCAGCACAGCTGTCACACGTACAGAGAGCCACTATGACAGCTATGATTACCTGAAAACTCAAGCAAGATGGCTGATTAAACACTGATTGATTGCAACTGCTGCAGAGAAGCTTGGGGAGCAGGGGAAGAAGTCCTAAACTGTGCAAAACTCCCACCGAGCAACATTTTATGGAGCTTTGACGAACCAGCTTCCCTAGGGCAAAGACAGGGAGATTTATTCAGCTGTAGTTATGGTCCGCTTCATCCCTATTACTCCAAACACCTCTCCCTATGGAAAGAAAAGACTTGCGTCCCCTATTCCTGTGAACTGACATCATGAGAAGTCTATTACCTTACAACAAGCTGGCAGAAGTCTAAGCAGTGTAGGCCTGGTGCAGGAGCGAGAAGCTCCATGTCCAAGGATGAAGCTATTATGTTTGAATGGAAAAGGCGGCGGTTTGATCCCAGGGATGGTTGTGTTTCGCTTGTACCTGCTAACCCATTCTGACAGCTGAGATGGAGGCTAGCGGCTCCGCTGGGTGCGTGCAACTCGCCTCTTCATTTGTGTGTAAATAGGCACTGACAGACAAGAGTAGCTGGTCCCATTATCAGGAATAAGGCTGCACAGACTGAACACATCAGAGACGTTTAGGATCCGACTCCGAACTACTCTCTTTCCTTGTTTGCACCTTCTAAAAATAGGAGGAGTGTCTGTTGCTAAGGGAGCACGGTTTCTCCTCCAAGCTATTTCTTTCTAGGAACAAAATAGGGCTTCAAATTAAAAAGCAGTTCAGGACAAATCTACACTGAGAAGTGAAGATAATGCGCTGTCTCTCCTACCTACACTCTACGCCTACATCTTTCTTCTTTTCTGCACCGAATAGTCTTTGTTGGTTCAAGACAATGAAGTGCTAATAAAATAAGAGGGATTTTTCCTCCTTTATACCTATTTTGAGAGCTAAATTAAGTATTGGTGGTGTGGAAACATGATAAGTACGGTAATATACTGGCACTTTAGCTTTTAAGGACATAGTAGAAAAAGAATCTGCCCTGTTTGCAACATTATCTGAAATATCTTTCAACCCTTCTTGTCACTTCTTCTCCAACTAAACCCAGATCGACTTTCTGAATTTCGCCTTTTCCTCTGTCGTCCTTCTTCCTTGTTGTCTCCTTCTCTACCTCAGAAAAGGACTAATTATCTTCTAAAACCAGCAAGTCAAAGGGGACTTTGTTCAGTAAAATGCTGAGGACTACAAACTGACCTGTGCGTGTTAAGGTAGTTCAAGAAAACAGAAAAGAGGATAGAAGGAGATAAGGAGATAAGCAAGAGACAGTATGAAACGGCAGTGAAGGAAAAGGAAGAGTGATGGAAGGACAAGGTGAGGTAGGCAGGGAGAGGTAAAGGGAGAGTCAGGGAAGATCTTGACTTCATTTTCACTGTGGGGGGCAAATCTGTTTTGGAACCGTGACATTTGCCGTAACGGGATCCTGTCAGCGGGCAATCCACGGGGCCTCATGTTTGTGCACGCTAAATGTTAGGTTGCGGCCCACAGTGATGGGCTAGGACGTCATGTGTAACACAGCGTGCCTACGTTCAGTCGTGCACTGTACTTCTAACCCAGCGTGCACGCAGAATGAGGGAGGCTGTCAAGGTAAAAAGGATAAAAAAGATTCTAGGTGAGTAGGTGGCAAGTATGACAATCTTATCATGCACCTTTTTCTTCCTTCTGTCTTTTCTGTCTTTCTCCCCATCACTCCTTCGAGCCCCTTCCTCCCTTCCTTCCTTCCTTACCCCCCTCTCCCCCAGGTGGTGGCATTAACATTGTTGGAGAGAAGGTCATGCAGCTGATCAGCAGTTCATGTGCGCCCGGTGAGCAGTGATGAGGGTACTGTATTTTACTGTATGCGGCCGCAATTATGCAAGTTTGACTATGCATGCCTATAATTTGGCAAGTGCGAGTGAATGTGTGAGTAATTACCACACTCAATGTGCAATTATGCAGCTCTTGTCTGCGTATTTGTGCGAACACCTACGTGCATGCATAAACATGTCTTCTTGCTGGTCTCATGGCATCAAGTGGGCAACCTGCATCTGTGTGTAGGCAAATCATACATGCCAAAAGTGTGGCACAATAGCTAAGGTAAAGGAATGTTCATGGATTAAGTCCATTTTGGGCAAACGCCGATCTGGAGAGCCTGAAGCAGTTGGCTCTGCAGAAAGCCAAGGTCCATTTCCTAAAGGGCTTTCGGGATGAGTCCTTTATGGCAGCCAAGATAAGCTGAGACAAATCCAGTGGCTGATCCAACAGCCTCGTCTACCCCAGCAAAGAGAAGGCGATCTCAGTTGTGGGGTAGGAATGATGAATAATTTATCTCAGAATATTAACAAGCATGACAGCGCCAGCTCATGTCAAAAACCCTGGATTTAGCTCTCAACTGGAGAGCACTGTATGATTTTGATCTCTTTAAATGTTGAGAAAGATATTCTTTAGTGGAAAATACCAGCTTGAACGGTTGTTGGGACGTTTTTGCAGAGCACCGAAAGCATTGAGGACCTAATTTATGCAGGGGAAGTCTTCTCAAGCTGCCAGATCAGCCCCACCTTAACTCATATCATACCTGTTAAATAAGTAAAGTAACATTCATAATTAAAGCCCCAACATATTCAAGCATACACTTAAATATATGTTGTTGAAGCATTCTTCTTTAAATTTTGTGGCATGAGTACCCTTTATTTACAATCGCTCTATGGTAAAGTAGGCAGAGAAAAAAAGAACCAGAATGAACCAAATAGTTCCAGGATGGATGGCAAAGCCCTGACGTCTGCACCAATAAGCCACGTGATGCCCCTGGAAGTACCATAATCCTCGCTCCACAAGACTCTTTACTTTACACAGTGCCGTCAAGCAGGTTAGTTTCTCTTGGTAACTGCTAAAATCCAGACTGATATACAGTATTTGACTGCCAGACAGAAGCAGTTTACATGTTTAGCTGCTTGATTTTATACCTGATTTATATGATTTTAATTATTGAATATGAAAAAGGAATTTGCTTCTGTTTCGCTGTCCACCATGCAACCAAACAAGGCCACCACTTTTGCTACCCAACTAACGGCCCTTCAGACATTCCTCAGTCCTGTTCATCAGAACTGTTCACGTAAGAGGTAGTGTCTGGACAAATAAAATTAGTTTAGGAAGTAACAATCAGTATTGTAGTATTGTTTATTTCATGGTGTTTTGCTTTTGTTTGTGTAGGTAAAAGGCTACCTAGTGAGACTAGGAGACTGCAAGGGAAGCTCAGCTTCCCCTAAAATGTCAAAACATAAGTGATCAAATATATACTGTTGTGTGTACATGTCATTGACTAAATATGCGCTACAACGTGCTCAACTTTTGTTCAAAATCAGCTTCTTATCACTGGTAACGACGCGGCTTTCCTCTCACTCATTCCTGCAGCTTCACAGTGTTTTAAACAGTGAGTTCAATAGCGAAGCAAAAATGCTGGGCTTTGACCCATCGGACGCTCAGCGTCTCTGGGGGTCTATGGGGCAGCCTCGGCTGCAGCGAAATGAGACGAGTCATTGGATAAATGCTGGGCTTTGTCCCGCCCATCAGACGCTCAGCGTCTCTGGGGGTCTATGGGGCAGTGGGCTGGCCTCGGCTGGCCCGGACGCTCAGCTTCTGCATGATGATTGGATGATCTGTCTGAGGCTGAATCCCTTTTTGACTGACAGCGAAATGAGCGAATCAGCGATCTTGAAATTGAACTTCCCCTTCTTGAAGGACCGGTATCCGCCACTGATACTGAGCTAATGTAAACAGGCCTCTAAGCCTTGAGGCTAGTCTATTCTGTGTTGTGTTTTAAAGACAAACTTTGCTTCAAAAGAAATGCTTTTTAAACACTGATCCTCCATTAATGTGAGTTTGCTCCATTTTATCTGTGTTTTACCTTACTCTCCTTATCTGCTAAGAAAAGGTAAGAATGTTGTGTAAATCATGCCAAATGTTGTCTCTGCTAGCCGCTAACAAGCTAGAAGCTTTTTAAAGCTAATTTTTAAATTCCTTTAGATAAACCTTTGTTCTTCATTTTGCTTGGTAGTTTCAATTGAATAGTTCTAGTTAAAGAGTTTGTTAATTGAAATACTTTAACTTAGAGTTGAATTTTTTTGTTAATTAATCCTTATATTTTAAGGAGAAGTCGTGAATTTATTCCATATGTGTGCCGTTTGCTGTTTTGAGAATGCCAGTTTTCGAATCACTCTTTCATCTGTTATTCTAATAACACTGCCATATTCACATTAAATACTTGACAGACCAAAAGTTCTTTAATTAAATATTAAATAACTTAAGCATACTATTGCACAACACCAGTATCCCCATATTCAGGACAAATCTTCTTTTAAGCATGACATTTACCTAACTATTGTGTTGCACAGAAACTTTAACGATTACTTTTGTTTCCTAAGCATTTTTATACCTGGGTCGTCAGCTGCATAAACCTGAAATGGCTAAATGAAATTCAATGGTTATTTAATTCCAACTGTTTGCCATCATGCAGTTCTGACTGTGGTGTCTTAAAATGTCACTGATAAAGAAGCTGAAGCGAGAAAAATCAAATTGTGTTGGGTGCATCAAATCCACGTTGACCTTTACAACCATCACCAGTAAGTTTTTCCGGTTATGTCAGGTAACGCCTCGTGTAATTGGGTAAGCAGTGAAAGGTTACAACTAAATTAGGTCAAGGGTGATAACGACTGATTAACGTGTTCATCAGTGAGGCATTAATACTAACTGAAAGGATCAGGATAGTTCATCCGGTTATCATTGTATGGTTAATTCCTGTTTTTTTTTAAGTTTCAAGAACTGCAAAGAGAGACACAGTAGGAGACACGAAAAGCTGAATTGGGGTAATTTTACGTTTGCTATTTTGTTATTTGACCAAAGAGTTAACATTTTTGAGACTCAAAGAAAGAAAGGAAGAAAGAAAGAACATGGAATGAAGGAAGTACACAACGATAAAAAAAGAAAAGCTCATAATTGAAGAAGGACACAAGGAAGATAAAAAAGCACACAATGAAGAAAGGATACAAGGAAGGAAAGAAGAAAGGACCTTGTGTCCTTTCTTCTTTCAAGGAAGGAAATAAGTAAACAACAGAAGGGAGGAATAAATATGAAGAAAAGAAAGGAAGGGCACAGAGAAGGAAGGAAGGACACAAGCAAGAAGGGAATGAAGGAAGAACACAACATTTAGACAATGGGACAGGGAATGAAGTCTTAAAATTCCATGTTTCCATACTCATATTTTGGTTTTCTTTACTTATTCAGACCTGGTTATTCAGACTTTTCGAGACTGCGTAGGAACCCTGTGCCATGATCATTTTTCAGCTTTAACTCCTTTCAGCAAAGGAATGCATACTTCCAAGGAACTGGAGCGCAGCTATTAGAATAAATAACCCTGGTTTGCTTGGTGGGATGCGTGCACTATATGTGCTATCTAAACTCCTACTTATAAATACACGTCCAAAAGCTGAAAAAGAGGATTTCTTTTTGTTGATTTCATATCATGTAATTTGGGTTATCTTCAATCCAGAAAAATCCATACATAAATAGTAATAAAATGCAAGAAAGTACCTGGCATATGAAAAATAAAAATTTAGATTATGTTATATACAAACAGACCCTGACTCAAACATGCGGAACACACCTCAGGTTTGAAAGGCTTACAAAACAGCAAATGTGACAAATATTTATTATTATTAATGTCTGTGCAGCAAGCCTGATCCACCTACTCCAACTCTCTTCACCTCTCCTGCTCCTTTTGCCATCTTATCCTCTCCTCCCCTCCTCCAACAGGCCCTTGTTCTGGCAGTTGATCCTCTCTCCCCATCTCCTCCCTATATTTGGCCCACGCCGAACCGCCTGCCATCACCATCAAAGCTCATGCTGTCTCCCAACTGTTAGCACCCTACCACGTAGCTAATAAAAAGCCTAGGTTATAAATATGAAAAGAGGAGCATGCATATGCCCTAAAGGAGGGCCCAAAACACCACTAAACAGATAAATGTAATGGGGAGGATATGGCTCATTAATTTTAGGATGATCGTGTTTGGTTTTTACAGATGCCATGATGGAGACAAGGTGCCATGAATAATATTCGGCACTCATGGTAGCAGGGTTGAAAAGGGCAACACTTTTAAACAGGCCCCTGAGCTGGAGGTGGTGATGCAGCACTATTGTTAAACATGTGGAGGCAGGGGGTAGGATGCTGTCACATGTTTTAAAAGATGACTTATGATTCCCAGCGGTACCTTCTTTGTGGGGCTGCATAATTCCGGATTAAATACTGTACATTTCTGTTTGCCTGCTCAGCTTAATGGTTTATGTAAAAGACAACATATTTATTTAAATGTTATATCCAGAATGTTCTTAATTCCAAATCAGGGTTTAACATCAAATAATAATTATAAAATTATAAATTTGATCAATTTTTACCTCTTAAGATAAGTATACAAATATTTACATAAAAGATGAGGGTAATTGTGTAAAACATAAGCTAAGATTGTTATGTAAATAGTTGCTTCCTAAGCTAAACTAATAGTGTAATCACATGCTAAGCTAACTTAATGGTGTATGTATTTGTTAAACTAAGTGAAATGTGTACATATTCATATCCTAACCATGTGATTAGATGCTACACTATTCCTGTGCATTTTTACATTTCAAGCTTTGCATTCATGCACAGGTTTTTCCCCACACAAACATTATCGGAGGACCTCCTAAAGGTCTGTTTATGCACCTTCGGTTTTTAAATTTCATAAAAAGTAGTTGTTGAGGGTTAAGACAAAACTAGTCCAAAGTTAACTGGAGTCCATCCGTTTGCTTAAGATTCAGTAAAATAACCACAAAGCTATTGAAAAAATATTTTTATGGCATGGAATTATAAACACATCTGTGGATGATGGAGGTGGTTCGGACCTCAACAGGTAATTTAGAATTTTATAAGTCGGTTTTAAAAGATATATGTGTGAGGACTACTACAAAGTAACACTACATTTAAGTTCAATATATAACAGTTTTCATTGTATACTCCTAGCGTAATAAAGTCTGAAAATGTTTTAAGTAGGATTTCTGAAATATTGACAATTCTCAACTTTGAGCTTTGCTCTCATTGTTTGTTTAGATTCTGTCACCCTAGCGAGATAGCCTTGGCACAGCGTGTGCTTTTGATTGTCATCATCGTTCCCCACAAATTGGAAAAACAACCCTTTTGTCATGTACATGACACATTGATTATTTGCTTTGGCCATTTTCTCAGGCGGAGTTTGCTTACTCATTTTGAAAGTCAGAAACATTCATGTCATGGATGAATTTCCATCCGCTTCTCTGTAGCCCCGCTCTGCTTCTTTTGTTGTTTCGCACTCAAGTGGCAGCCTGTTTAATGTTTGTCATGTGTTTTTTATTCAACCCGCACAATGCAAGTGGTCAGAAAAAAAAAATAAATGGCCTTGGTTCCTTTTCACAGGGTGTCAACGCTGCACCTCTGTTATTAACATCCTTTTGAGAAATTAATCACTTTTTTCCCCCTACAGGTAGGTAACAATCACCTCAGCTCCTACATCAATATGAAACCTCTCCTGCAATGAACCGGCTAACCAAATTGTCTTATCATTTCTCTTATTCTTTTGATTTCATTTTTACGACCTGACAGACTGTTTACAGTCATTTTTATTATTGCTGCTTGTATTTCAGCACACAGGGCCTGACACTTTTATCGAGGTAAAAGTTTGGGCTGGCGTTTGATTCAAAGCCAAGTCTTTCTCTTCTTGTGTGTTTGTGCACGTTTTTTTATCCCTCCACCGCACGTTATTGGGTCTCTGTCTCCCATTGATCTGCTGTGCCGGGCCAGGCCATCACTTTGAGGTGACAGCTAAATGACCAGTAGCCCGAGGCAGTGGCCATCCAGGCAACGGTCTTTGTGTGTGTGTGTGTTTGTGTGTCTGCTAATCGATACAAAATGATACTGCGCAGGAGCTCATCAGCAGCGGGCATTGCAGCTGACAGAGACGATAATCTATAGCTTTTCCGAGCTATACTTAAACAGCACCCCCACTGCTCCCCCCAAAAAGAGAACATGGCCTGTCTGTCTTCTAATCTCCCCTTCAGGGTTTTTGCTCCTTCCCGTGGTCTCCCTAAGATCCCCCAGATTTGAAACTCCTTGGAGAGCAGCGTGGCGTCATCAGCGGATCCCCGCTGAGATCGTGGGAACCTCCAGGGCTCAGCCTGCAAGGAGATACATCATTTTCTTGATCTGAATAGCGCACCGCCCTTAGATCCCTTTGGTATTCCCAACAGGGAACGCAGCGAGAGACACAAAGTTTGTCCGGGAGGCATTTTGGAGCTCCTGATGGGGCTTCGAAGAAGACAGGGAAAGTGGGGTCAAATGATAGACTACTGATAGACTACTGCTATTATAAATATATACTATATATATATAAACAACAAAGTACTATATACGTATATATATATATATATATATATATATATATATATATAATATATATATATACACTGCTCAAAAAAATAAAGGGAACACTCAAATAACACATTCTAGATCTGAATGAATTAAATATTCTCATTTAATACTTTGTTCTGTACAAAGTTGAATGTGCTGACAGCAAAATCCCACAAAAATCATCAATGCAAATCTAATTTATTAACCAATGGAGGCCTGGATTTGGAGTCACACACAAAATTAAAGTGGAAAAACACACTACAGGCTGATCTAACTTTGATGTAATGTCCTTAAAACAAGTCAAAATGAGGCTCAGTATTGTGTGTGGCCTCCACGTGCCTGTATGACCTCCCTACAACGCCTGGGCATGCTCCTGATGAGACGGCGGATGGTCTCCTGAGGGATCTCCTCCCAGACCTGGACTAAAGCATCCGCCAATTCCTGGACAGTCTGTGGTGCAACGTGACGTTGGTGGATGGAGCGAGACATGATGTCCCAGATGTGCTCAATCGGATTCAGGTCTGGGGAACGGGCGGGCCAGTCCATAGCTTCAATGTCTTCATCTTGCAGGAACTGCAGACACACTCCAGCCACATGAGGTCTAGCATTGTCCTGCATTAGGAGGAACCCAGGGCCAACCGCACCAGCATATGGTCTCACAAGGGGTCTGAGGATCTCACCTCGGTACCTAAGGCAGCAGATCGCTCTCCACGGTGTCTCCAGACTCTGTCACGTCTGTCACATGTGCTCAGTGTGAACCTGCTTTCATCTGTGAAGAGCACAGGGCGCCAGTGGCGAATTTGCCAATCCTGATGTTCTCTGGCAAATACCAAGCGTCCTGCACGGTGTGGGGCTGTGAGCACAACCCCCATTTGTGGACGTCGGGCCCTCATACCATCCTCATGGAGTTGGTTTCTAACCGTTTGTGCAGACACATGCACATTTGTGGCCTGCTGGAGGTCATTTTGCAGGGCTCTGGCAGTGCTCCTCCTGTTTCTCATTGCACAAAGGCGGAGGTAGCAGTCCTGCTGCTGCGTTGTTGCCCTCCTACGGCCTCCTCCACGTCTCCTGGTGTACTGGCCTGTCTCCTGGTAGCGCCTCCAGGCTCTGGACACTACGCTGACAGACACAGCAAACCTTCTTGCCACAGCTGGCATTGATGTGCCATCCTGGATGAGCTGCACTACCTGAGCCACTTGTGTGGGTTGTAGAGTCCGTCTCATGCTACCACGAGTGGTGAAGCACCACCAACATTCAAAAGTGACCAAAACATCAGCCAGAAAGCATAGGTACTGAGAAGTGGTCTGTGGTCCCCACCTGCAGAACCACTCCTTTATTGAGTGTGTCTTGCTAATCGCCAAAGATTTCCCTCTGTTGTCTTTTCCATTTGCACAACAGCAGGTGAAATTGATTGTGAATCAGTGTTGCTTCCTAAGTGGACAGTTTGATTTCACAGAAGTTTGATTTACTTGGAGTTATATTGTGTTGTTTAAATGTTCCCTTTATTTTCTTGAGCAGTGTATATATATTGTATATATGGATAGAATACATATATACAATATACAATGAAAAGGTTTTTTATTCCTCTAGTTCAATGATTCTGCCGGCAGCTAATGAAAACCTAAAAAGAAGTTTCTCAGAATATGCTACTACTACATAAGACCAATGAAAAAAGTATTTTTTTAATTCAGAAATGTTTTGCTATGACCTACAAAATCATGAGGAAGACTACTGACTTGACAGATGTCCAGCCGACAGTTACTGACATGTCAGACAAGATAAATAAACCACAAAAAGTCACTGCTAAAGAAGCTGGCTGTTTGCATAGCATTAGCCAAGCTTTGTAAGAGAAAGTTAAGTGAAAGGAAAAAGCATGCACAAGCAACAAGGATAACTGAAGCCTTATGAGAATTGAGAAGCAAACCCTATTCAAGAGTTTGGGGGAGATTAATAAGATGTGGACAGAAACTGTAATCAGAGCTTTAAGAACCACCAGTCACAGACGTATGCAGTACATGGGCCAAAGCTGTTCCTTGCATTACTTGTGGTAAGCACCTTCTGAGCCATAGATAGGAACATAAGTGTCTATCCTGGGCGGAGGAGAAAAAAGTACTGGACTGTGTCACAGTGGTCCAAAGCCCTCTTTTCAGATATAAGTAAATTTAGCATTACATTAAGAAATCAATATCCCAGAGTCTGGAAGAAGACTGGTGAGGCACAGAATCTCAAAAAGTTGCTTGAGGTCCCCAGAACACCTGAATTCAATGATTTGGATGGATGAGCAAATACTTTAGGCAATAAAGTGTATATAAATTTGATAATATTCAAAATAATTTAAATGCAACTTGGTAAGACAGGAATGTACAAACAGGGTTTCGAACCCAAGCATTTAAATGCCACAGACAGGATTTTTCCTCCTCCTCCTCTTTGACTAACAGCTCCATCTCTCCAGGCAGCCACCTAGCCTGAGATAAGGCGCTACGGAAACGGCTTAATTACACACACGGCCTTATCAGACGACATTAGCCTCGCGGTAATAATCAGCCTCCTCCGTCAAAGCAGCACCTCGAGGCAGTTTTACACAGAGCGGGCTGCGGGCTGATAACAGACACTGCCAGTTGTTAAATCACAATTTGCTGACGGAGTTTGAGGGAATAATGCACATTTGGTTGTAAAGCTGCCACCTGCTTTATATTCAGTCAATTCTGATGTGGATGGGTGCACAAATAAAGACTCCAAACTGTTGCAAGCAGCATTTCCTGGTTGGTCGTCTTGCTTCTGAAATTTGGATTGTTCCCCTTTTTTTGTCTGATAGAAGGCATCTTTACACTAATGACACTAACGTGTGTGTATGTGTGCGCGAGTGTGCATGGGTTTGTGTGTGATCTTCAAAGCACCTTTCATCTGGCAGGAAAAACCACTAAGATGAAGCACTCGGAGCGCAAAAAAAACCTTGTGACCTCTGCTTAATGGAGCAGAGAGACATTTCCCACCGCTTTCACCAGGCAGACACAACAGAGAGGCATGCGTCCATGTCAAGCTGACACTGGGGACCTCCCCTCTGTCTTACTTTAGTACAATATTGGCACAGCGCTAATGTGAGGACGGTAACACAAGGTGGAACATATTATAAGGCTGAATTATATCCAGTCACCCTAGAAATACATTACAAAAGTTAAATCCTGAATTTTTAAGGCAAAAATGTATTGGTTTGGAAAAGCAAATTACAAACATTTCAACAGAATAGAAGTATTAAAGTATTATTAGTATTATGTAAATTCTATATTGAAAATACCTAATTTAGGCCATCTTCGTTGTTAATTCTGCTTTTATGCTTTCATTCAATTAAAGACTGGCAGCTTAAAGTTATAGCCAATAGTGATTTGTAGCCTTTGCATCACTCCCAGAAGCCTGTACACCTACCTGGTGCGAATATTGAGCAAGCTCTGCACTGGGGGCAAGAGGACTTTGTAGTGCACTAAGGCAAATTCATACCTCCCAAACTTCTCTACTGTCCAAGCCTGTGCAGCCTGTGAGATCTAAATTCCGTCACCTGTGCTTACCCATGTGGGCTAGCCAGAACGCTCCATAGATGTTCCTCCCAGAATAATGTAACCGTGTAGACTGTGTGCACAGACAGCAAAAGTAAAACTCCCATTTAGACTGAAACCAAACAGACAGCAGATTGAGAAAACCATGAGTCAGATCATGGGCAAAAGAAGAGGAGCTCTACTTTATAACCAAACGTACTGGGTCACCTTTCCAAAGCATTGAATTCAGGTTTTCCTTTTAGTGCCATGGCCAAAGGTGTTGGGCCATGTAAAATCACAATATTGGGTTAGCACATACTACAAGCCATAGTATCCCAAGATCGCCAATGTTCTGCAGAGTCCATAGCAACAAACCTACAAACTTCATGTGGTCTTTAGATTAGCTCAAGATCAGTGAGTAGAGACTTCATGAAATGGGTTTCCAGTATATCCTATCCTTATATCACCAAGTGCAATGCAAAGCATTTAAAGCAGCAGTGTAAAGCCTGCCACCATTGGACTCTAGAGCAGAGATGTGTTCTTTGGAGTCATGTCTTTCTGAGCTTGGGTTTGGCAGAAGCTTTTTATAGCTTCCGTTTTAGGCTAATAAAGTTCTCTTTGATAACTAAGCAGAATCATTTAACAGTAATTTGCATTTCCATCTGTGTACAATAAGATAGAAATGGTTTACCTCAAACAGGCTTTGGGAGAGTTGTTGGGCCAAAACACGTTAATAAAGAAACATAAGCTGGAAAATTACCAACACTTGGCTGATTAGATGAAGCTCATAACTAATGCAGTATTTTTTAACACAGCCCTGAAATTTAACCAAGATGTTCTTAAGGGGTGGTATATGCGCACCAGCACACTTCTTTGCTGTGAATTGCAAGAAAGCTCAGGGCAAATTTCTGAAAGATACTAAATTTTCAGAAATTGCTGCTTCTTACTCAAATGCTGTGTCTTGCTTGCTTAAAAGGATAAAATTATGATTAACATAAAAACAAGCTTGTAAATCCATTCAGCAGTTTTTCAACTCTCTTCTTGAACCATCTCCTGTAATCAGGGCATTTTTCAGGCCTAAATTTACCTTTCTGTGTCTCTGAGCTACAGCTGTTGGCAAACATCTGTGGACCGCAACTTTGTATTCATGCCAGTTCTGTAAATTGCTGTTCTTCAAAGTTCAACCTGGGGGTCGGAGTAAAAATTGGAAATAAAGCACTGTCTTTGTTGAAAGAAAATGAACAACAAAAGAAGGTCTAGAATATTTCTTACCATTAATATGCAATTTTCTTCCTCTGCACATGGTTTTAGTTGTGATTTTAACTGTTTGCTGTTTTTGGTATTTGAAATCTTACTTTAAAATCCAAGGCGGCAAGGCCTTGAGTAATCCTAAGCGCTAAAGCAAAAGGCAACAGGACTTCTCTTGTTTCTCCTAAAGAAATCTTCAGTTCCAAACAGCTTAAACGAAAAGCTCTTTAAATGAGAAGAAAAGTCTTCTAAACAAGGGGAAACCGACCTTCTTGTAGGATCTGGATTTAACAATTTGCATATGTTTTTTTTCATTTGTTTTGTTAACCAGCATAACCAGCAGCTAAGAAAAAAATTTAGAGCAAATGGCGGCACATTTTCTAAAGAAATCCTGCACTAAAATGAGTCAGTTTGAGACTCCAGTTACAATACTAACGTTATTTTTTAACAGACCTGTTTACCTCCATTTTTTTAAATCTGCATCACCACAGTGTTTTTTCTCTATATTTTTGTGTAAATTTAAATTTCTCTAAATGTCTAAATACAAAAAATCACTATGAATTGTTGGCAAATATTTTAGGGGTGATCAGGCTTTAATATGGAACCTAAAAAAAAACAGACTGGAAGGAAAGATCGATAGGTAGATTAGTGGCTAGATGGATGGATGAATGGATGGATGGACGGACAGACGGACAGATCGATAGAGAAATGTATGTGTATATATGGATGGATGGATGGACGAAAGGGAGAACAGAAAGATGGAAAGATAAATCATGGGTAAATGAATGGATAGCACATCTTCACATAAAGTGTGAGGCTTTAATATGGGGTAACCCCCAGGTTTGTCACCTTGTTTCTAGGTAACGAAGTCGGATACTACAAATACTCTCCATACTCTTTTTATCTTTTTTCAGATATATCCGGACCTGGAAAATACCTGAATTTCCAAACTTTTCTGTACTATGTTTAAACCCTAAGAAGAACACATTTTTTAAGTATTTCATACAGGGGTTGGACAATGAAACTGAAACACCTGTCATTTTAGTGTGGGAGGTTTCATGGCTAAATTGGACCAGCCTGGTAGCCTCTTCATGATTCCTTGCACCCTAAGAGCAGAGGTGAAGGTCAATTAGCAGGGGAGGAGCACAGTTTTTTTCAAAAAAATTGAAAGCCACAAATTATGGGTGACAAACCCGAGTTTTTAAAAGGATAAAAATTTTTGGTGCAGGTCTTGCTGGCGCATCTTTACCAAGAAGCAAAATCTTTGTGATGTATCAAGAGCCACGGTATCCCGGGAAAGTAGCTACACCAAAAAAGGACGAACCACTCCAACAGGATTAACGTGGACACAAAAGGGGAAACGTCTGAAAGGGATGTTCGGGTGCTAACCCGGATTTTACCAAAAAAAAATAAAACACGGCGCCCAAATCACAGCAGAATTAAAAGTGACCTAAACTCCCCTGTTTCCACCAGAACTTTCGTCGGGACTTACAGGGTCAATATCAGGGCCGGGCTGCTATCCCAAAACCTTTGGTCACTCCCAATGCCAAACGTCGGTTTAATGGGCAAGGAGCGCAAATTTTGGGGCTGTGGACAAGTGAAACATTTTATTTTCTCTGTGATCTACCTTTATGTTTTCCCCACATCCGGGGAGAGTTACGGTGTGGGAAAACCCCAGAAAGGTACCACCCAGACTGTTGATGCCCAAGTGAAGCATGGGGTGGATCAGGGTGGTTTTGGGCTGCATATCCCGGCTTCCCTTGGCCCAATACTTGTGCTAGTTTGGGCGGTCACTCCCAAGGGGACAAACCAAAACCCATTTTTGAGGACCATGTCCCACCAAATTTGGTTCAAAAATTGTACCCTGAAGGCAGTGCCGGTATCAGGAGGGGACAATGCCCCCCCAAATCCCACTAAAGAAAGGGACTGGTGAAAGATTTTTTGGGAAAAATTTGAAAGTGAAGTTGAACATCCCCCCAAGGCCTTTGCACGGGTCACCAGACCCTAAATATTATTGAGCCATTTTTGGGGTTTTTGGGGAGAAAGTCAAGAAAGGGTTTTCCCCCACCAGTTTTCACGTAGTGACCGGGCCCCACTACCCTTTCGGGGAAGAATGGTTTAAAAACCCCCTTGACCATGGCGGGGAATTTGTATAGTCTTTCCCCAAAGGGACGAATTAGGGTGTATTGGCCGCAAAAGGGGGGGCCCTACACCATACTAAAAAATTTAAATTGTGTCTAAAACCAGGTGTTTCAGTTTCATTGTCCAACCCCCGTACATTCCACAAGCAGTTTGATAAATGTCCTATAACCACAATTTCCGTCACCTTTTGGGGTTCTCAACCTATCAAACTCCCTGTCAGATGTGTGTAATCCATTCCACCAAACAGACAAAGTTACATGTGTAACACTCAAAGCAGTGTGGTGAACAAACACAGACCCAAGAAACTGAGATGTACTGACCTTGAGAGTGACACGGATGTTATTAAGAGCTCTTAGTCTCCAGATACAACAAGTGCACTGCATATAGAGACCTCTCCATAGCTTGTGACAAAGTGTGGAGAATGCTTTGTTTTGGTATTAAGTGGAGGGTAGGAGAGGTGAGGGTGAAATAGGATCAACACAAGAGACGACGCATCTTAAGACCAATGGAGAGGCGAATGAGATAGAAACAGGAAAGAAGAATAACAGGTCATGGGGGCTGGGGGTAATCCTGATGACTGGAGCTCGCTGTCGCTGGGGAGGGGAACTCGGTCTCTCTTTAAATGGATTTGGGAGAGATGCTGTTTATCGCCGTAGCGCTACCTCTCAGCTGTCAAAACCACCCTAATCTAATCGGGTGGTGAGGGTGTGGGGGTGCTTTCAACACGGCACAGTACATATTGGTCGTTCGTTGTGTGATTGCGCATCTGACTAAAGGAACCAGACCATGAAAACATATGTGTGTGTGGATAGAGGAAGTCGGCAGTATCAGAGGTTTTACACCAGGGTTAGCAGCTTGTGGCAGGATTTGAGAATTCTGCGCTCCGGATGCAGGAGCCCTATTGTGTTCAGCAGGTTGACTAATCTTCATAATCGCACACAATTATGGGTGCCAGACAATGGTGACCTTGGCTGGAAAGGAAAGAGAAACAAAAGTAAGAAATGCGGGGATTGATGAAGGAAACAGCAAAGTGGAAAAACTCAACCAACTCATACAAGACCAGTAGGAATCCATTTTCAAACTGCATCTGCAAGCTACGAAGTGTTGACTCTGGTGCAGTGCCCGCACTGATAAGAACCCAAACATTTAATTTGTACATGCTTCTAAAAGCCAAAAGAAGTGAGCTGTGCTTGGAGCTCGTGCAACTGTAGAGCCACAGATTGCCAGCTTTGGCACTCATTATATCACCAAATTTAAGGTAAAGAAAGCAGGTCAGTGGCACAGTGCTGCAAAAAAAAAGGCTGGATGCTACAGTTTTGCAAGGAACCTGCTCAGTTACGCAACTGGATGACTTTATGTGTATCCAAACCAGAGGTGGGTTGCTGTCGTTCTCTCTTTATCCCACAGGGACACTTTCAAAATAGACCTGAGCGACGAAGATTAGCCCAGGCAAGCTGATTAAAATATTGAAGGATGTTTCCTCTCCCTTCTGCTGTGGGCTCTTCTCCAAGAGATAGCAAGGAGAGAAAGAGTGTGTATGAGTTAAGGTTTTATGTACGAGGCAGGGTTGAGGCTGAACCCCGTAACCTCTTCGGTGCAGAGTGGCTGGTTTTTCAGCAGGAAGCAGAAGCGAACTGCAAGCACTTTTCACCCCAATTTCATCCCAACAATGTGTGGACGCTAAGCAGAGAGGGGAGGGTGGTTAGACATACAGTCAACGGTGTTGCAAAGTCACTGACTTTAGCCTTCAGGTTCGTGTTTGGTTTGATAGAGCAGGCGACTTCAGGCCAAAAGCTAGAGGCCTGAATTAAAAATGTCTTAAGATTTTCTGTTGAAGCTCACAGGTCCCTAAATTTTGTGCTCTAATTTTTAAGGTCAAATACAGTATTTGCAAGCAGTAATACACCTTAACATTTTAAAGATTTTGTCACGTTACAACCACAAACTTCAGTGTACTTTACAGGGATTTTATGCTCTAGGCCAACACAAAGTAAACCATAATTGTGAAGGCTAACCAAAAGAATAATGGTTCTGTACTTTCTACACATAAAAGTCTGAAAAGTGTGCATTTATACCTTATGGAACCACCTTTCTCCACAGTTATAGCTGCTAGTCTTAGGGAGTCTAGCTTGTCTAAAGAGACATTTTTGCCTATTATTTTTTGCAAAATATCGAAAGCTCAGTCAGATTGGATGTAGAGTGGATGTGAACCTCAATTTTCAAGCCATGCCACAGATTCTCAATTTGATTTTGGTCTGGACTTTGTCTAGGCCATTAAGGGTAAATATAAAAGCTTTGATATATACCATTCCTTTATAGCCCTGGCTATATGTTTAGGGTTTATCTGACTCTTGAAGGCAGTTGGCTTGACTGGACTTTATTTTAGAGGTATCAGAATAAAGGAGGATTCCACATTTGTAAGATTTTTTTTTGTTAACAAATTTGAAAAAATAAGTAATTTCTTTGTTTCTCTACATTACAAAATAGTTCAAGAAGTAGCAATCACTTTTTAAGGCACTGTATGTAACACCTGCTCAGATGAATATACAACCCAGACATTACATCTTCACACGAGTAAACCCAATAACCTCTGTCTGTCTCCGCCCTTCTTGTTCATAGACATACATACACCAATGAAAATTATTGATGTCCTCTCTTATAAAACATTGGCTGCTCCCTGAAGTATTCCTGGCAACATCGCCGGGGCTGAAAATAGCAGCCGACCCAAATAAGTGTCCCCGCCGGAGCATAGAGGGAGCCAGACCAGAGCCACTGATGGCTGGCTTTACTAATTGGCATCACTTTACAATGAAATAATATCTGGGGCAATAGACAGAATAACACATGGCAGTAAACTGGAGAGCAGAGATGAGAAGCAAAGGGGGGATCCCTTCATTCTTGTTAGCATATATTATAAAACACTTCCCTGTTTAGATCCTATTCCCTGAATAGATCCAACAGAAAACTGGGTGAAATATTTATGTCAAAGCACCAGTTTAGTTAAAAAATGGATGGAAATACTTAATTGCTTAATGTTTTATTGCACAAACTGCTTCTTGTTAACATTTCTATCATTTATGCCCAAAGTTAAAGTTTAGTTTAATATATCATAATTTAACTGATTTCAAAAAAAAGTTTGTCAGAGTTTGACATTTAGCCCCATAGAGGCTGCAGTAACAGCTGCAATAACAGCTGGCCAAGACTGGGTCTTTTAGAACATGGTCACAAACTTCAGTTAGTAGGCCATCTCTTGACTCTAGAGAGAATGAAGTCATTGAATTCAAACATAGAATGGAAAAAATGTGCAGACAAAATCCAAACTAGTAACAGGTTAACAAGTAGGAATCAACATTGCATCAGTTGTGCAGGGTTAACCGAAAACGGATTCTGACTAGATTTTGTAACCAGAAAAGCTGATGCAGCACCCACCATCAATATATACCATTTTAATCTAAGAGCAAAGCTTGGGGTAGCGGACTTTAAGTAAAAATAGACCTGTATTGTTTTATGTTCTTCAGCTCTAGCAGCCTGGCATTATGCAAGCAAAAACATTATGTGCAAAACCAAGAATATTTCACATTTTAAAAAGAATGCTTTAGAGTTTTTTTTTGTGTTTAGCTCTAATGTTCTGGTAGGTATAGTGGACTGCAGCAGCCAAAATACTTTAAAACTACTACATGTATATATCTTTTCCTGCTCGCCTGCTGAGTGAATACTGTGAGATTCAGCATTTTGTTGTGGATTCTGTTAAATTCTGCAATTTCGTCCACGTTTGACGCATCGCTGAAATCATATGGGCTTACTTTTGTTGGGCTTACTATTTCTATTTATTTTCTGTTGTCTTTGTGTTTCTTTTATTTCTTCTAATTCTTGTTTAGAGGGGTTAACTTTCTGACTTCTGTACAACTGAAGAAAACCCCCTGATCCCTATGCTGACAACCGAAGAACTCAAAAATCAAGAGAACCCCGAGACACGACTGTTTTTTTCCAAGTACCAACTATTTAGCCCACCAGGGCATAAGAACAATTGTATCGGCAAGCAGACAGACTGTCCGTTTAAACCGGCTAGCCTCATTATGACGGCGCATAAAACGAGATCAAAGGTACGTTTTTTAATTGGAACGTGCTGTACCCACTGATTCTGTTCTGCACAAGTCACAAAATTAAACCCTCCGTTCTGTTTTTACACTTTGTTTGATGTTATTTGATGTTAATTACAGTGGATCGGCATGACTGCTGTGCTGGCATGCCTGTGGAAATCAATCGAGTAAAAAAGTTCCAATAGGAATAAAAATAGGTTTGTACCAGATTAAGTTCTAAAAAGGATTGAGGTTTCCAGTCTGTACAACCCATTCAGCTTAGAACTGTGACGTATTTTATGACTTGTCAGAAGAAAGCACAAAAACTATTGAATTGTTTGATGTTAGTTTCCATTCATTTTGAAAGAAAATTTCAATTGTTTAAAAATAGAGTATATATAATAAAGGATAGGCAGGTATGGTCACTGGCTGGCTGGCTGGCTGGATGGATGGACGCATGGCTATATAATACAGCAAAGAAACCACTTAAAATGGTCATCGTTGTTTAGGATTTTTAAAATAACACTGTGAAGGCATTTAAGAATAAGAAAGATTTGAATCACATTGTTATTTTGACATTTAGTCCATGTGTGCAAGATGTACTTGAATGCATCATGAAAGTGCAGCTTTTGGAAAATTCCCTCTGGTCACAGGAACTTGCCACGACATAACCAGTGTACTATGGCCTGGATTTGGACTTTAGTTGATTTTTCTCTAGTACCAGTGATGTTAACATTCAGCTTGACTTTGTTCCCAAATAGCAGAGCTTAGTGATAGCTGGGAGTCCTCTCTGTTTTGTTTTGGTGTCACTTTTTAAAGTTGCGCTACAGAATGTTGCACTTAGTTCCGCACATAAACATTCTGCAAGTGTTCAGGTATACAACAACGCAATATTTGTTTGGTACATGTGCTTCCCAGACCGACAAGGCTTACCGGATATTTTCAATAATCTCAAACAGTCTTTTAATGAATATTCCTGTTCAGGTTGGACTAATTAAATATTTTAGAATTTTGACTACAAATGATTAAATGCAGTCCAAGTTCCACAAAAAAAACCTGTTAAATAGCTCTTTCATTTAGCACTATTTCAGGAACCTTAAACCAGACAGGAACTTCAGCCTTATTAGCTAGCTACATTTTGCTGTCCTTATGAAGTTTTATTACATTGCTTACAATGTGCACTACACAAGCATGTGCCCAATCTCTGTTCAAATAAGCAAAAGAAAGCCAAGCTGGGACACAGCTGTTGAGACCTCGTGGCAACCAGAAAACAAAGGCGTCCAGGGAACACCACTGATTCTAAAGATGTTAACTATAGCCCAGAAGAAAACCACTGTGTGTTTTTCCATTTAATGTGACTAAAAATCGTTTTCACATTGTGTGACATAGGCAATTTAAATGAGGGAAATCATTTGAGACAAATATAAGGAAACAAGATATAACAGTTTTCCTTTATCTACTTTTTGCCAGTTCACACCAATTTTCCAGTAAATAATTTTCCTTTAACTCCTGATTTATACAAAAACATAACTTGGTTAAGTTTGGAAAAATGTCAGGAGTTTGGCCTAGAACTACTTTGCTTATATGAAAAAACAGTTTTCAGGCATTTCAACACCAGAAAATGTGCAAGTTTTTATTGTGTTTAGGAAATGTAGCTACTTTATTGGAACTTGAAATAAAATCAGATTTTTTTAAGTTGTTGCTCCAGCAAAGATTACAGGGCAGCTGAATACACTAGCAGACTGTTAAGCAGCTTGGAAGTAAATTCCAATGTGTTTAGTGTAAATATTGTTTTTCATGAAGCGCCTACATTTATTTCAAATACAGGTCACTGCCAAAAGACCAGTTTAGTTTAAAATATCGAAATTGCCATCCATTAAATTGGTTATGCACACTTGCATGTACTTTCAGGCTCTCTGGGTGTGTTGAAGGCATAAACACAGATGTCTTGTAGCAGACTAAATCTTAATTAGCACCAGGAGATTCGTCTAATCAAAGACCTGCCAGCCCATCATTAAGGCTAAAACACACACTGGTCTCCTCAAGTACCAGAACAGAACAATAGGAAACAGAGGTGTGCTGTCACACTGACGAATGGCTCTTCCCACAGGTCTCATTAAATCACACAAGGGCACTTCCCAGGGCAGTCAAAGAGTAGAGCAAGGTGCCGAATCTCCACAACTGCTTTGTCTGTCTGCTTTGACACCTACGCAGCCATTTTATACAACGATACATTAAAGTGATATATTTTACAGCCCAAACTTGGGTAAATCTATGTTTAAGCAGAATCTGTCATTTCTTTTTCAGAGAAAATTCCACCCTGGAGGGACTTGAAATGCCTAAACTACAAGATACCCAGTTAGCTGGAGATATCAGTGTCTTTAGGGTAATTTGTCACCCTGGTAAGTCTTCCAGCACTTCTAGTGCCAGCTGCTGACAATGGAAAATGGAGCTTATCTATTTCTGACCACACATCTGTGTCTTTGTCCCTAGTTTCAAGCTGCCAGAGCTAGTACCTGCTGTTCATGATTAATTGAAGGAAGCCAGTTTGGACAAATGGAAAGTGCATGAGATAATAAAAAGATTCAACAAAAGTTCAAGGCTTGAGCTAATAAAAGAGGAAGAAGATAAAGAGATTAAAAAAAACAGAGCAGGATATAACGGTAAGATGGAGGGATAACAGCAGACAGTGTGGTAAGACTGATGAAAACATCTGGCCTCACTGACCAACCAGTCAGACGGCTCTGGAGCAATGAGCTGGAGCACGTGTAAACACACACAAACCAGCTTTGCAAGTCATGGCACAACAGCTGAGAGCTGAACCCTGCATGCAAAGCATACATATGAATGCATGCAAAAGGCGCTTGCGTAGCAAAGCGGAAACTCAAGCACAGGGATGCTTTCATTTGACCTTACACCTTTCTGGACTTTTCTGAAAGCACCAACTTTCCAAGAAACTTCTGGTCAACCTTCCAACCTTTTTCAGCGGGGGTCATGCATTTGCGGTTGTCAGAACCAAGAGCTTAGGGCTGTGACTGATAACTTGCTTCGAATGACAGCAACAAGCAGCGGTGTTTACTCAGGGCAAATTGCCCTTGCCTCTCTCTCCCGTCCATCTCTTTTTCCCCATTCTTCTAGCTCTGCCTTCTGAGAAATGGTCCACATGACTGGATCTCTGGTTTCTGGATGGCTAGGACTCCCTTGAGGTGAGATTATACTCGCAGGCTGACAGCTAAACAAACAAAAAGCTGATCCTTCTGCTTGCCAAGGCTGCCTAGCAACAGGTAGGTAGGAAGATGGGAAGTGATGCCTCAAATGTTGAAGCCAATTAGTGCTACAAAATGCCTGCATGGACAGTGTATGCGTGGCCATTGTTATAAGCAATGAAAACATGTGAGCAGACTGGTGGATTAAACAGTAAAACGAAGTAGGGAAAGGAGATGTTTGCATAGAATGACTCATAGCTGGTTTTTACATGTACTTTTCCTCAACATTTTTGAATTAACGCAAACAAGGTGGATTTGTTGACCAAGGACATAAAATTTCCACCCACTCATTGCTGATTTCAACTAGTCACTGGTTTTCCTTGAAAAACACCTAAGAAAATACATCATGGTTCCCTTAGTAACAAATTTACTGGTTAGGCCTTCAGATAGACTGGCTTCCCTTCCTTTCAGTTACTCTATAGGGTCAGTGTATGCATCTTTAATCTTATTTTTAAGGCTTTGTTCACTTCAAGCACAATGCACACAGAGACAATTAGCATATCTCCCCAGGCAATAACCCTCCATCACTGCCAACCCTTGGTGTAGCTGGTAAATACGACTGTGGCAGAAGAACTTGATGCAGAACTAAACGCCTTCGTTGATAAGGACAAAAATGCTAGTGATTTCACAGACTTATAGTTTTTTTCACTACTGAAGCAAAACAAATCCCGTTTATTTGTGAAATCAAGAACTTTTTTTCTGATCTTAAGCACTCTATTTGTAAGGGTATTTATTTATGCAAAGGGTTGATTGCATAAGACTCATTTTTGAGGTTTTGAAGAGAGAAATGCTTAAAGTAAAGATTAATGTAGGATTTTGTCAAACAATTTCTCTCAGCAAAAAAAAAGTCATGAGACACAGTTATTGCCAATTTCAAAGCCTAAAACAAGTGTCGAAGATTTCTCTTCCCTTTTCTCTTTTCTCCCTGTGGTTGCCAAGCCGGATGGCAGCAGTGAAGCATGTCGGATCACTGTAAGGTGCTGTAACGGCTTCCCGATTTCGCCTCAAATGATGTGAAAGTCATTGCCAAGCCATGTGTGCTGGAGTGAGGCGAAAAAAATGACTGGCTCCTCTCCTCGCTGTTAATCAAAGCCGAGGTGGCAGAGCATCTCGCAGACGGGAGCCATACATAAAGATGTGCTTGTTCACCGCTCACCACCCCTGCTTCATTCTTCCCACACAGTCTCCTCGCTGCCTGCCTTTCTGCCAGCAGATCCTCAGACAAATGAAGACTTCTACGGCTGTCCTTTTCTTCACCAGCGCTTCCCCATCTTTTCATCAGCGCCCATAAAGCAGTACCCGGCACCTATCATGGGCAATCACCTCTAAGCTGCTTGAGTGATGAGACAGAGGTGGCAGAGTTCACTAAGCGCTCTTATGGCAGAATAGATGTGACTGGGCCAGGGGGTCGCTCCCAGGTGTCATTACACAACATACACAAATACACAAAGTGGATGGGTTGTGAATAAGACAAGAAAATCTCCATTAAATTGAAAATAGCACAAAGAAATTCTCAGACTGAATGTAGATGATTTAACTAAGACTCAGAACCAAGATACTGTAAGAAGTTTAAAAACATGCATCAAGTACAGATAGTCAAGTTTTAGATCACCATGGATTAAATGGGACTGGCCAAGAATGATGATACTGTCCCAAAATCAAGACTTTCAATTTTATAATTTTTTAGCTCCCCACATGGACAAGCTCATTATCTTCTGGAGAAAGGTTCTATGTTCAGAAGAGACAGAGATTAAGTAATTTGGCCACTCTGACCGCAAGGAGGAGTTAGAGTGAGTCTTTCAAACCTATGAACACTACCAACTGTCAAGCATGGTGGTGGAAGCATCGTGGTGTGGTGTTGCTTTACTACCAGTGATACAGGTCCAAGGCTTTTAATTTAAGTCCTTAAGAGTTGTGTCTTACATGTTTCATTACCATGACTCTGCTAAACTTGATGAATTCAGACACTTGAATAAGTTGTGTTAGAGCAGGGACACATCTGAAACATGCAGGACGTCTTTTGAGAGACCAAAGATCTAAGAACACCTTGAAAGCACCTTTAAACCTTTAAACTATGATGGTGGGAGCATCCTGCTTAGGGTCTTTCAGCCATGGGTGCTGAAATAATGAACAAAGACTGCGTCAAATTTCAACCACTAGAAGGTATAAAACAGAATTGGGTGGTTCAACAACACTATGATCCCCAACCCCCATAAAGACTTGTTCTGGAATAAATAAATACAAGCACAGAATATTACTGGGGGCTGATTTATATGTTTGGGCCTATATGTCTGCAACAACAAAAGCTTGCAAAGCTTTGACCAAAGCTGCATCTGTAGGAAAGACTTTCTCATGCTAAGTTATCCTTATAAAAAAATGACCACCCCACCCCCACCCAGCAAGAAAATATCTTTTCTTGGAATCAATGCACTGAAAAAAATGTTGTGTGGCTGAAGATGCTTAAAAGAGTCCTGCAAAGATGGTGAACCGAGCCAGGTTGCACATGAAAGGCTTCTTTTCGTGGCTCACCAGGTCACAGGCAAGGCTCTGTCAAGTGCATTCTACACAGCATCAATCTTCAAAATCATTTGACTGCCATTGGATAAGAGGCAAGAGTCCAGCTCAGTGCTCCACACCTGATCATCGTGGGGTAGATCAAGCAAACGAAGACGTTTTGCTTTATGTCTGAAAAAAGGGAACACATTTAGGAGCTGAAAAATGCAACGCCTCCTGCACTGTCTTTTCTTACAAGACTTATTGAATTCTAATTTGCACAAAATTACATCAAGCAGCAGTCAGTGTAAGGTCACCAGAAAAACATGTTTGTCAACTGGTCGGTGATTTCTTGCTCTGCAAACCAGAGCGACCGAGAGTACGGTTACCCAGCTGACAGGGGGATTTGACTTTATGATGTGGGGTAAATGAACTAAACCAAAGCTTACACAACAGCTCTGTGGACAAAAAAAAATCTATACCGTGCTAATTCTATAAGGAGGAAATGCTTGGAGAAACAAGAGATGGAGGAAGACAGGATGGCGGGGGCTAGTTGGCTGTGTGAGAAAGCAGCTGTGGCCTACTGAGGATTACATAACATGTTGAGACATACGCACTCAGACATGCATAGGGCTACATATAGGTGCATATAGGTTCGCAGTTCCACTATTGTCGCTTAATCCTCGTGATCTCTCCTGAGGCTCCAAGAGAGGGTCCTTAATGTTGATGCACTTGGCTGGGGGTGACCACAGCATTAATAGCCCAACATGGAGCAACCTTTCCCGTGGAGGCCTCTGTCAAAATGCTAAATGACTCCATCTTTCTGCATTCCTTACTTCTTTATCCTGCTTATGAGGAAGCTCCATTTCTTCCCACACGCTTGTTCTCTGACTGTCTGTCTGCGTGTGCCCATCACCCCTAAGGGTGGTTCAGGGTGGAAAGGGTGTGGGTTCAAGCAGCCCACCGCCACCCCCCCCTGACTGAGTTGACTGCCACCTGGAAGATGTGCATGTGTACTGAGTCGCCAACATGGACTGGATATGAGTGGATGCATCTGTGCGCAGCGATTGCATATGGAAGTTGCCCTGCTGCTCTTTCCGTATTTAGAAACACCAAAGCCATGTACATTTTCAAAGCCCATAATGCACTGAGCAGCCTCAGACAGACATATTGCTTGGGTAGGCATCAGGAACTCTGTTTATATGTGTGTCCTAGGACTGTGTGTGCTGAATCCCTAAAGGATGATTTATGTGTTGGAGAGTATGGAGTGTGTCCAGAGGTCAATGATAGACCACTAAGGTTGGTGTTCGGTTACATCCCCTCCATCAGGGTCAAGTGCTGGAACTAGGCGCAGCTGAAAAGTCTACAATATTAACTAGAAATTTAGTACATGTAATGTTGTAATGAAACATTTACATAAACTGATCTTGGGAAAGAATGTCATTAATTTGGGGTGTTTATCACTACAATGATTTTTAAAAACAAGACTTTGGTTTGAAGTTTGAATTTAATACGGATTTTCTCTCATTCACACAGGCTCAAACATACAAATACACACCCAGTAACTTTTAGTATCCAGTATTTTGAAATTAATTTTGATAAGTTTGAACATCCAATTGTGTCTGGGTTTCATCTTGCAGTCTATTTCGTGCAAAGTTGAAGTGCAATGCACCAGTGCCACTTGCAGTAAAACAGACTCTCAGCATAACGCTTTCACAACCATCCTTGTAAGTTATCACTCATATTCAGTATTTAAAAAAGGATGAATCAATATGAATATCAACTAAAAATAAACGGTAAATTGATTCTGGGCTTTCTGGCTTGGGGACTTTGCTAAAATTATAATCCAGCTTCATGTTTCCATTCACTTTAGGCAATGCAGTACCAGTGGCAGCAAAGTAGCCCCACAGCATGATACCGCCTTCACCATGCTTAGCCATTAGTCTGACCATTAAACATTTTTCTAGAGGGCATTTGGCTAAGGCTACATAAAACTGTTGTCACTAGGGACATTAAACCTTAGGTTCCAGAAGGTTCCAGTTCGTAGAAGGCTTGAGCCTTGGTTGTTCCTGGATTGTTTCTGAACATCTACATCAAATTCTTTTTATTTGAAGGGGTAGTCTGAGTCTTCTTCTAGACCCTGGCTAAGTGCAGACACATTTTCATAACTTGTACTCATGTAAATGTAATCATTTCATTATTCATTCATTATTTGAACTAATGAAATGTGCAGTTGCTTAGAAAAGGTTCCAAAAGGCTTTCTTAAAGTTCTGTAAACCTACAATTCTCCTTCTTAGATATATGTCTAAGTATACATTTTAATTAATTTTTTGACAGTGAAGCTAAATCAGGCTTTATCTGAGCAAATGTCAGTTTACTGGTAATTGCAGCCAAGATAACAAGCCATTTTATTTGGTCCGAAGATGCAAAGCGACACACGCGCTCTCTTGGCTGTCAGGAGAACTGGGTTCCTCACATAATGAGGAAGTTTTTGACCAGCTCTGCTCGTTCCAAATCCAACTCAGCCCTGCTGTCTGTTCCAAACCAAATCTGAACAACCAACTGCACAGGGATTTGGATGTAAGACAGCACAGTTCAGTTTGGCGCTATTAGCTTCAATACTGGAACAAATAGCAGCCTCAAATGTACCATCTGCAGACCTCCAAAACACTTTATGGCCTACTCTGCTCCCCATCCCCCCATAACTCGCTGAATCATGCCTCACAGACACCAACAGGGGACACAGTCATCATTCCTGCCATCACGTCTCAGGGACCCATTTAGGGACAGACTACAACGGCCTCCTATCTCGCCATCAGAAGCCGTAAAAGCATCAAATTCTAAATTGTGACCGGAATACAGAAGAGACGGCTAAAGCAATGGGTCCACTGCAGGAGACAATGCTTTTAAGGCGAGCCTCGACTCATAATTCCTGCATTCAGCAGGGTTTGTGTTGTGCGATTCTCATCCGGCTACAATGAGCACAATGAGTGCTTTGCCAAGAACATCTCTGCCCTGCATGGGGAGAGGGGATTTCATAGTGTGGGGCCAGTCATAATCCTTGTGCTCACAAGGAAGCAGTGTGATCGTTTTATCCAAAGGAGGGGTTGTTTTCCAAAAACGCTTCTAAGATATTTACTTCAGTGATTCACAGCAGGACACTGAGGTTTTAAACTCTGTTAGAAAAAGCTTCTAACTGGGAACAGTGTTTTTTTCTAATGCTGTTAATCAACTTGTTTTCATCTCGGGGTGTTAAACAGTGCTGTTTTGGTCACAGCAGGTGGCTTCACACTTGGAGTGTACAGTGAAACCTGAAAAAAAGATGTCCTAAAGGACTCAATTTGCAGAGATTTGAGGGGTGGTGTAAGGGATTAAAATAATGAAATGTAGTTTTTCCCACTTTCATTCTTTTTCTTTCTTTCTCATTTGATCTACTCAAATACCTGATTAGTTTTTGAAAAAAAAAGTATCGCTTATGACTTTAGTATGTTAACTCCATTTATAACTCCATTTCTTTACAATATCCTATTGACTTTTCTGTTGCCTATTTTACACCATACAATTATAGTGCCACCCCTTGATGAAGGAGTACCTACAAGAGGGTGGGGAATCCATTCACGTCCTATACCTTCTTAATCCTTGCAGGACTGGGGGATCACCTGGAGCCAATCTCCAGCAGTCATTGCGCAAGAGGCACGTCACAGTACCTTACAGGGCAACAGACACAGACAAACCAGGCAAACCTTAAGCCAATTGCAGAAAAACCATACATACATGAAAGAAACATGCAAAATCCACAAAGAAAGGATCCATGTGGGATTTGAAGTCAGGACTGCATTGTTGCAAGGCAACAGTGCCAACAACTATAAGGCAACCCAGGGACCTGGTCCTATCATTTGGGGCATCTCCAGTGGGACCCATTGGTTAAAGGCCCAGCCACCTGGTCTGTTGACAACCCTTTTCCGTCTGGTGTAGCTCAAGGACTTGACCTTCGATTCCCTAGTTTGGGCAGGACAACGTGGTCCCTTGTCAAAACCAACACAGATGGTTACTGAATCATAAGTAGTCTACAGTCTCTCACCCAGAACTGTTTGCCATCAGAGACCTTACCACTGGCACAAAGGCCCAGGGTAACTTGAATAGTAGGGTCATCCGGACACTCGCACTATTCCACTGCCATAAGCCCATGAAATATAACAATTTACAGTCTTTGGCAGAATATTCTATCTCTTTGTTGCAGAATATTTAGCTTAGGACGCAGAAGGCCAATTTAGTATAAAGAAAGGTTTGTCTACTGCTTTGTTATCCAGTTCAATGTTATATAAGGCCATGTGATGAGAGAAAGGGGTAAAAATAATCCAAAAGTTGAAAAAGTTTAATTTGAAAAAGAAATGTAGTCATTTAGAGAGCAGTAAATGCACACAGACTGCTGAACAAGAGCACATTTGTTAAAAGAAATCAAAAGCTTTTACTGAAAGTGTTTTTTAACCAGAAAGTGCTTCCTTTTTTTTCTCCAAAACGAACATTATGTTGGAGTGAATGTGCTGCAAACTAATCCCCCCGTCAAAGCAAAAACTGACATTTTCACTCCTCACAGATAAGAGCTTTCCCAGCCTACACACGCAGCTGTCTCCCTCTTCCATTTGCATTAGGTATTGATTTTGAGATGCAGGCTGTGGGGTGAGAAACAGTGCTGCATATGGTACATGGTGCGATTTTTAAAAAACGACACTGACAACGAAGGCAGGGAGTTTGAGACTTGTTATGAAAAGACGCGTCGGTGGCGAACAGTAGGAAGCCAATTAGGCTGCCTGGCCAAGGAGAGGAGATACGCGGTCACGCACTGGTTTCTCCCCTCCTCCATCCTGCATCCTCCAGCATGAAGCAGAGTAGTGGGGAGCAAAAAAAAACCTGGAGCTACTCTTACAAGAACAATAACAGCATCATATTTCCATGCATTGATTTCCCTTCCCTCTCTCTCTCTGTTTTGCATTATTTGCCTGGTCAGTCATGTGCACCGTCTCCGGTAGCGATGCAGGCAGAGCCGGCCCAAGGTTGCACAGGGATCTAAAGAATTCTGATTTGGGTGCCTTGCAACTACTTTTGCCCATCACAAGTCAAATATCTCCAATAGATCATCCAAGTTTAAACGTTTCTGTAACATACATCAAATATAACTATTTACAGGTATAAATCAGCATAAAATGCATTGTGCCTTGAGGTATTTTTAAAATTCTAAGCGTTTAGAACTCGGGACTTAATTCTAACAAAGATGTTTAAAATGATTTACCTGCATGATTTAACTATACAAGTGTTAGTAGGACAAAACGTAAAAAAATGTGTAAATCTTACTTTTCTGACATTTCTAGCTCTTTAGGACCCCCCCCCACGTATGAATTATGTCAGTACATAATTCATAATTCACACACTCTTTGCCGATTCGTACCACTTAATAATGTTTTTCGTCGATATAGGAGTAGTAGGTCCCCTCCCCCACACACCCCCTGGTGGTGGGGAGGACCTACTACTCCTATATCAACAAGAAAGCATTATTAAGTGGTACGAATTGGCAAAGACTGTATGAATTATGTACTGACCTCACTTGTGGAAAAGTTTGAATTTAAACAAATTCTAAGCCAGTAGAGCTAATGCTAGCTACTGCTAACTAAGTAGAGGATAAAAATGATTTACCTGAATGCTCTACTTATACAAGTGTTAACAGCTACAAATTATACATTTGTATACCTAACTTTTCTAAATATTCTAGTGCTCTAGGACTCCCCTTCCACCCTGCTCGTGGGGAGGACCTAAGCAACTGCTTAGTTTGCTTACTCTGGCTGGCCCTTTATTAAATGGCTCCTGTATGGACTTCTAAAATGCAAAAAAAAAAAGAAAGTAGGGTGAAGGGTGAGGGAAAACATAAAATATTAATTCGATTGCTGTGATTTGCAGAATATATGCTACATTCTTCAAAAATCCTCATCTCAGTGCACGCAAACATGCATAAGGATATATATTTTGTGTTGAAAATTAAAAAATAAAATAAAAACTGCAGATTTGGTGTGTTTTATGAGCCGGCTCCATGTGTTTTCCACTTCTCCACATAGAACTTCCATGCAGGATAATGATCAAGGTGGGAATAAGCGAGCAGATGACTGCTTCTCTTTCTTTTTCCCAATTAAAAATGGCACAAAAAGCCAGACATGAAAGGGTATCTATTATGAATAAGAGAAGGGACTTCTATCCATGAGAGGAGGAGGGGGTCACAACTAGGTAATCTAAAATATGCATGTATTATTCACGACCAATTCAGTCTGCATTATGAGATCTGGATCTTCATCTTCCAGTTGAGCATTTGACAGCTTTATTAGTGCTTAAAGGAGCGACGGAAAGCCTTTTTTTTCCTGATGGAAAAAAAAAAAAGTTAACGCCTGCATCCCGAGCGCATGGGTCTGAGGGATGCGCGGAGATCGCTACGTACCTGCTGCCAGTTCTCCTCCAGCGACGGCATGGCTGAGAAGTAGCCGGTGTCGTGGACGAGCTGAAGTTCCTGAAAGATGCCGTGGTTCGCCAAGACATCCATGCTGACGCTCCGGTAGAGAGCGAGAGAGAAGGAGGGGACGAAAAAAGGGAAACGCAGCAGAATGATCCACAAGAAATGCGCCTGCCTCCTCTCTGAGCTCAGACGTCTACATCCACTTGTTTCATATTAGTCCGTATGGAGGGGATTAAAAGCGCAGTGCAGCGACTAAATGCGGAGCAATCAGACTCCCTGTACCTGCGCGCATAATCGGTGCGTAAAAGAGACTGGAGGTGGATGGGCGCTCCACGCGTAACCGTGTTGCCAAAACAGCCTGTGATAGGAAGCCGGCGGAGAGGGAGGCGCTTTGCTAAATGAAGGGGCGTGCGTAAATTTGTCAATCAAACTCCCCTTGCCTGGCCTTTTTTGGTGAGTGGGCGGCTAATGTGGGGAGGAGAGGCGGTGGTGTTTATAAGAATGGCCACGGGCCGTTTTAGAGGCGGGACTTGATGGATTTGCTGAACGCGATTGGCTCCGGTGGCGCTTCACTCCAACTGAATATGGGCTCCATAGGTGAGCTATTTATGGATTGGTATTTAGATTTTGAAGAGCAACTCAGAGGCCAGTATGAGTGGAGAAGCAGTGATACAAACATAATGTGGTGCATGTGTTTGGATTTCATTTAATATATAAACTGGCAGCTTTCAATATGGCTCTCCACCCAGGGTGCAAATCAGGGACTATACACCCCGAAAAAAAAGAGAGTGGGAGGGCGAGTCTTTGCATTTCATTTTCAGTTTCTGATTTAGTACTAAATTAAAGGGCTGCAATCTTTTTCTAATCGATAGATAGATAGATAGATAGATAGATAGATAGATAGATAGATAGATAGATAGATAGATAGATGATAGAGATTTTCATTAGGCAATTGGAAAAGAGAGTCCATTTATGCTTAACTTATATTCTAGTGGTTTGTTAGAGAACATTACTGAACAAACAGCATTATCAAGACCAGGAAACACAACAGACAGGACAAAAAATTTATTTTGGTCAGATGAGACATTCCTACAAGCAAGATGCTGTGTGGCAATAAAACAAGCACTGCACATCAGCCTGAAACATCCCCACAGTGACACATGGTGGAGGCAGCATCATGCTGTGGAGGTGCTTTTAGATAAACTGGTCAGAGTTGAGAGGGAAAGAACTAAATACGGGGTAATATTAATAACAAAGTGACAATAACCCTAAACATACACTGAACTATTGACTAAAAGGGGACTGAATACAAATACATGCCACACTTTTCAGTTTATTCATAAAAAATAGCTTGAAAACCATGCATCATTTACCTTTCACTTTACAACTATGAACCACTTTTTGTGGGTCTATCCAATAAAATCCCATCAGGTCACAGCACAGTTAACTAGTTTTCAAAGATGATTTCCTGGAGACCTTCCTTTGCTTGTGCAAGGAAGGTCGAACAGATTGCTGCCCTGGGTGTTGAGCCATACCACCCATATTAAAAGCTGCCACTGCTCATTATACGGCTCATATTATCCGGGCAAAGAAGAAAAGGCTATCCCAGGGCAAAATTCATGCAAGAGCTGCCATAGAATATGAACGTGTCACTGTTGGCATGAAGAAACTGTGCTTATTTTATAAAATAGTTTCATTCATTGAAGGCTTCTTCTCAACTTATGTTTTTATCTTCACATTTGAACTAAAAGATACATTTTCAGGCTTATTCTGTAAAAATCTGTCTTTTTTGCAAAGCAGATATGCTTGAAAAAATGGGTTGAGTGAAATGACACATAAGTGGCCAAATCTTTCTTGATACTACGCGTTTGGTGGCTTGAGTAATGCCGCTTATTCCTTTCAACCGTGTAAGCCACTGAGGATCGGGCCCTTCTTCCACACACGGCTCAACACTTTTCTGTTTTACACATGCGGGCCAACATTGGAGAAGACTGTAATCTCATTACAACGCTTAGTGAGGCTGGCGTAGGGCCCCGGTTGCACGAGATTTACACATGGCATTTTAGGGAGGGGAGAACTGCACAAGCTCAGGCAGACGATGAAGCTCCCTCTGACATTTATCCATTTGACACAACTCACTCTGTCTCCCTGCCTCCTACTCTTTGCATCTTTACAGCTTTTATTTGTCATCTCATTCTGCTCTCAGACAGCATTCATCTCCACCTGATCATATCCATCTTTTCTTCCCAGAAAGCTGCTCTGAATTTTACTGCCATGATTGCTTTTTTTTCTGTAGGAATTCTGTACAAAAGGTGTGACAGAGACACACGACAAGGACATAAATGCAGCGCTCAGCCTGTTCAGAAGAGTTTTTGCATGGTTGACTGGAGTTTTAAATATTTAACAGATGAATTCTGTTGTTTTTATCCATTGTTCATGTGCTGCCTTACATTACTGGAGATGCAGAAGATGACAGAAAGTTGTTTTTTTAGTTATAGCAACGGATTTGTCTACCTTTTCAATTCAAAAAGCCAACATTAAACTAAAACTTATTTCTATTTTTGTATTTTAGAACAAAATGATTTATCTAACCTCTAAAAACTCTATGTTGCACCATCCAAGTGAACCAGAAATCTGGAAAATAAAAAAGATACGTAGCCCACTTAAAAATATGAAACACGGTTTGAAGCTAAAAAACATAAAATTATCTTTAAAAGCCTTGTAGCATTCTATGTAGATAAAACTGCTAAAACCACTCATTTTGTTGTCTTTATGATTAAAAAGCATTTCTTATTTAGCTTCAGCTTAATAGAGCCACAGTGAAAGGGCCAAGGAGTCACACGTGGCTCTGGAGGTTGCAGACCCCTGGTCAAGGCAAAAGACAGGGTTAAATTCAGAAAGTAAGGAAGGGCCAAGTGTATTATTTAGAAAAAGAACATGATGTTACTGGCAGCAGCAGCTCAGCCAATGCCCCCCTCGAGGAAGATTTCACAGATAAACAGAACGCCAGGCAAGATTTAGCTCCTATGATAAGAAAGAGTAGAGAGAGAACATAAAGGTTAAAGCCTAATAAACACCAAATAATGCAAAATTGGAGAGTAGTAAGAGAATGTAGCAAAGTGGAGAATTTGGTCAATATGTCCTTCAACCTGTAGCAACATAACTACAGACATATGATAATCTAACCCACTCTAACTTTAGGCTTTAACAAAAATGAAGTTTTAAGCCTAGTCCTAGTAGACAGAGGGTCTGCCTTACAGACTAAAACTGGGACCTGGTTCCACAGAAGAGGAGACTGGTAACTAAAAGATCTGCCTCCTATTCTATTTTTAGAGACTCTAGGAACCACCAGTAAATCAGATCTCTGGTCTATGATGGAGGATGAATATTAAGGGTTTTATATGTGAGAAGGAGAACTTTAAATTCTATTCTGGATTTGTCAGAGAGTCAATAAAATTGTTCAATGCACATTCTGCTATTGTGTCACGTCAACAACACAGTTCGGTTTGCATTTAGACATAAGCGACCTCTGGTTCACAATCTGTCAATCCACTGCTTTCTTGTCTTGTGTTTAGGTCCCTCAATCACCACCCATTGCTAATCCTGACACTAAAACTTGTCAGCAGCAATTTGTTTCAATTTATCTATATCTTATCTGATAATCTTTGCAAAAACTCTGTGGACATCAACTTCAGACCGTTCTTGATATTTTTTGGTGTTAGGAGGAGTTTGAGTCTGTTTTTAAAGCTTTTCATAGGACCATGTCAACACTTTTAATAATTTATTTTAGCTGGTGACTTAGAGTGCTTTGTAGTTTGTTTTTTCAACGGAAACCTTCAAAACAAGATTTAGGATTGATATTTAGGAAGTACAATATTCTATTTCATTGTCATACCTCAAAGTGCCAGAGCTAAATGTTATTGTCAATCAAAAGGCCAAGATATATTCCTGCTCTTATTACTTCTAGATTGGAACAACCCTCTCATAATAGCCTTGAACATGGCTTTATTGAACATGCAGTTAATCCAAAATGCAGCAGTATGTCTATTAACTGGTATCGGATGCATGACCAAATACCCCAGTTTTGAAAAGATTTGCTCCAGTTGCCTGCACTTTTTTGCATTAATTTTAAGTTATTTTACTTACCTTTGAAGTTTGAAATGATTTGGCAACTGAATGGCTATTGAACCAAACTTCTTATAAGTTATTTGACCACAGAAGAGCACTGAGATCACCATCCAGCCAGACGCGTTTAGGGCAATGAAGGTCTGAATCAGGGGTGGCCAAGTGCTAGTTTCCTGCATGTTTTAGATTAGTCTCTGCTCCAGCACAACTGACTTACTGGGTGAATTATCTCTTCAATATGCCAATAAGCTCTGCACAGGCCTGGTAATGAGCCATTCATTTGAGTCAGGTGGGATGAACCAGATGAACATCTCAAATATTCTGGACAGCAGGACTTGACGACTGAAGTTGCCCCGCCTGGTCTAAATTGGAGTGTGGAGGGGATCAAGCTTTTGCAGAAGAAGCCCCTAGATCAGTGGTATCCAAGGTCAGTCTACAAAGCCTGGTCTCCTCCATGCCTTGGATCTTTCTCTGGTTCCAATGACAGTTCATTATCAAGCCCCAGCAGAACTTGATGACATTCTGAAGAGGTACTTCAACTATTTGGATCAACAGTGCTTAGAGCAAGGATACATCTAAAGCCTGCTGGAATTGGTTGGACACCCCTGCCCTAGAGTCTGCCTCTTGATATTTGTATTGCTTAGTCTATAAAGTCCTGTGAAACCAACTTAAAAAGTCAATGGCTTTTCATTTTAGTTCTATTTAAGTGCCATTAGGTTATTTAATGTTGTGTGTCTCCTTGTTTAGTGTGTTTTGTTCAGACCAATTTTAATGTATTTTTCAGTCTGTATGTGATTTCCTTTATGCTTTTATTCTGTTCTATACATGATTTATGCTCCTACCTTATTGATTAAAACATATAGCAATGTGGTTCCTCCAGTTGAGCTGAATCTTGGGTGCTGTACCTTCGATGAAATAAATAAACAGAAGAAAGACAAAAGAGTCATATTCATTTTCTTCAAAAACAAACATCTCAGGCAAAATAGAGAGCAAACATCAAAAATGCCTTGAAAAACTTTTTTTTAAATAAATGTAAATTCAAAATAAACAAAAATTTGGCCTACAACCACTAGAAAATTTAATCCAGTGCATTAAGATTATAAGAGCCAGCACATGGACACCATATCATCCCCCGCTGGTAAATTATCACACCTGACAGTCTCTGAATAACATTTAGCATTTGCCTAGATTTCCTGCGAGGATTGTTTCCCAACACAACGGCACCCCCCTCGCCCCCCTTTTGAGTTCAGCCTCGAACCTGTGAATCTACTGCTCGCTAAGCCCTAACACTGATCGCTGATGCGGTGGGCGTGCTGTCAATATTGGCCCATTCACTGTGAGTGAGCAAATCTCCCCTTGACATGGCCAGCCATGCGAGTAATAGCTAGGATTAAGATAGGAAGGTACACACATGAATATACAAAACACCGCACGGGGCGCGGGTGGATCTGAGGCGGCAGCTCGGGGAAATTACTTATAGGCCTCACACATATAAACAAGATTGACTGGAAGCTCGGACATGAAAAGACTCATTCACTGTCAACGACCATGATGGCGAGTGACGCTTTTACATTTGGAGCCACTGTGAATCTATCAAAGTAATTTACCCGGTTTTACAATTTCATGCAAAAGGATGGAAAATCAGGCAGCCTGATTATGAGCTGCTGTAACAGGAGTTTGCACCTTTATTCAGATAAAGTGCACGACTTCAAGGTCAGCTGCTTCATGATAGCTGCAGTTTGTTTCTCTCTAACATTATTTTCTCTCTCCTATACCAAAATTAGAAGGATTCAGACATTGTAGCACTTTTTGATTTGGTTTGACACTGGTGGGACATCTGAAGTGAAGATTAAACTGCTTGTAGAACTGATTTTAGCAGCAGTAACTCTGTGGCTGTTTTAATGACTGCCTTGATCAGCCTCTGACATATTTGTTGATGATTTTTGGCCCAGTCTTCCTTCTAACATTGCTTCAGTTCATCAGGGTTTTCAGACATTTGTTTCTTCACAGCTCTCTTCAGGTCCCACCACAGCATTTCAGTCAAGTTGAGATCTTGACTTTGACTGAACCATTGCAAGAACTCTATGGTCAATATGTACTGGTGGCGCAAGATGGACAGAAAAAAATATGACACTGTTTTTTTCTGTTCGTCAACTCACACTGACTGGTCTGTGGCGGTACTCAAAGGCCTATTCTATTTAGAAATGTTAATGTTTTTGAAAATTATCCATGGCAACTCCAGTAATCTTTTCTGTCTCGGCACACTAAAGCATTACTGTACATGCCTAATGTGTGCTTAAGGCGCAAGTTGAAGGGCGTTAATTGACAAGATGTTTTATGAAGTGAGGTCTGTCGAGTCTGATATGGAGCATTGCACAGTCTGCACTTGGAGAACGATGCAACAACCAGTTTTTAAAATACTGGCAGCTATATTAAACTTTCTCACTGACTTGTAACCTTTCGCCTTGTCATTGTGATAGAAAACACCTGTATGGTTCAGACCAGCAGACTGACCAAAGTCCTGCTCTTGGTCACCCTAAAAATGATCATCTAATCAAGCGCACCTGATTGGCAGCACTTGGCACTTACATTCTCTCTTCAACTCCATGGAAGTAGCAAGGGTGTACATTACATAGCAATGTTTAGTAATATAATTGAGTCTAAAAGGAGTTTGAGTTAGATAGTGATCAGGAGAAAATTCAGCATTCTAAAAAGCAATGCTTAGACTTGCTGCAGCTATCGTTACATTAGGTTAAGCCTTCAAATGTAAACAGGCATGTGCACACATTGAAATGTATGATAAAGAGGCTCAGTTTTCCTAATCCTTTCTTTTTTGTTGCAACCTAAAATGTGTGTGAATTCCCTCACTAATTGGACGCCTGACCACGTTCAATGTCCCTTTGCATAATGTTAAAAGCTTCTACAAAATGTTTCTTTTCAGTGGTCCTGAGATGAGGTCAAGGCCATACGAAGATAAAAGTAAACGGAGCAGCGAATCTTAACCCATTTTTTTTAACTGACGCTGATGCGACGTTACCAGGCAGAAGGAATGATAGAGGGTGAAAAGGGGAAGCGACTTAAGGAAAACCGAAAAGGATTATGTCTTGGATGGTTTAGCATTTGACTACTCCTCTCTTGTAAAATGCAGGAGTGGTCCATGCAAATGGTGTCTCTCACTCCCACTCATCGTTGCCTAATTGGCGCTTAACAGCTGCCCCTCATGGCCCTCCTAGCTGGCTCGCCTTTTTCCTTGGCATGGGAAACATCAGCAGCGCCACATCAAACATCACCCAGAGGGCAGCTTTTGCCTGTCCCCTCGGCTCCCTTCACTCCCCCCAACACACACTCCCCACCCCCCTTCCATTCCTGTCAGTTGCAGCTATCTGGTGCGGGAAGGAGTTTGCACCCCAGGCACTCTCAAGCACTCATTATCTCTCTTCCTAGTCGACCTGTCGCTCTGAAATCCACCCCTCTTCCACTCCCCAACAACTCATCACCCACATCCACCTTCTCCCCTGGCTTCCCTCCCCCCTCATCCCCATGGAGGAGCAACATGAGGAAGATGTCAGGATATTGAGGATGTTCTGCCGCTAGGCTCTGAGCCAAAGCAGGCAGCGCATAAGCCAGGCATATGGCCACGTTTTCAAAATCTTATCTTCTTTAATCAGGCCCATCAATCAAGATCAAATTTATTTTTCTTCTGTGGAGCAAAGGGCACGTTCGCGGACAACTGTTTGGCAAAAACTTGCTTGATTTTACCAAACCCAGGACAAAGGTTAGCTAATACTATATGAAAGACAATTTTAGCCTCTGGATTTGTGTAAATGTTCTGTTCAAACACACTGGGGCACGTAGTTGTCAAATTACACCAAAGATGAGAAAATTAAGCAAAGCACAGACACTCAAGGTCCCACGGTTCCAGGAGGCTAAAACCAACTGAGGCTAGACGTGTGTTTCTGCAAACATCAGGCACAGCTTTTCATTTAAATTAGCTTGTGGGAAGCGGAAATAAGCAAAACGAATGCAAACATTTTCGCTTTCTCTTGTGATGCTGATTCAGATGTAAGAAATGTATGAAATTTTTGTTCAGAACACAAATACAATAATTCTTAATGCCTAGTAGGAAAGCTGTCATGACAAATGATGTGAAAAATAGAAAAGTCACCATAGAGTGAACTTTACAATAAGATTACGTTATGAAGTTGGAACCCTTGCAATGTCAACTAGCCATATTAGCATCCAACACGAGGGAACTCTGAGTTGGAATGGAATTGGGCTGGTTCAGTGAGCAGAGGGGAGAAGAGGTCCCATTCGTCTTGTCCTGTTTAAATACACTGTTTAACTCCTGCCAACAGGAAAGCCATTCAGCAAAAGGCCAAGGGCATCTGTCATGTGTTCAGCACATTGATATGGTCCTCTTCCTTCTTTCTTTTTCCCCCACGCTTCTGCCGCCACTTCCCCACTCTGTTAATCTGCGCTCCTTACCATCATCCCTCCTGCCTCTCCCCGTGGTTTGCCTTGCTCAGAGCGCCTCTCCTCCTGCTGATGAAAGGAGTGAATATGCAGAGAGCTGACATGATTAGCAGCCTCATATCCCCATGATGGATGGCGCCTCCTCCATTATTAATATAGTAAAAGCACCAACTGCCAGGTAAGAGCAATGTCAGCATCCACAATATAACGCAGTGTGCCCAGGGATAATGGTGATCACTTATTTTTTATCTTTTTATTGCAGGAAGGAGGAAGCAAAATGGGAGGCGAAATTTCGTTTTTCTAAAATCCAGTTTAAAAGTGGGAAGGGTTTACCCCGAACAAACTATTTTGACAATGTTAGAAATCTGGATTTTTCTTTTATTTTTTAACTTTAGGGAAAAAAAAATCAAACAAAACTTTTGGGAATTGAAAAAAAAGAAATTAGTTTTTTTTGGGGAGACCTTCAACTGCATATACAGGGCCTTACAAAAGTATTCCTGCCCTAAAGCTTTTCTCATTTTGCAACGTTGGAAAAATAAACTTAAGTATATTTTAATGAGATTTTATGTAATAGACCAACACAATGTCATGCATAATTGTGAATGGAAGGGAAATTAGACATGGTTTTAGAAAAATATGAAACAGATAAAAGTTTTTAAGAGGTTTGGACCAGGGAAAAAAAAATTTATGATTTAAAGAGACCTCCCCCCCTATCCATGAACATGACCTGGGCCTTTCCCTTATTGGGGGCTTATACTTTTTGCCCCCAAGCACACGGTTGAGTTTGGTCCCCCCCAGAATACACCAAATTGTTGCTTATCATGACTAAAACAACAAGATACTGGATCAATTAGTAAGCCAATTAGTATGTATTCCCTTTTCTGTTTTTGAATTTTTGTCACACAAGTAAAAACAATATCTGACAGTGGATAATTCTTTCATAAAGTCCATAAAAGCATTCTGCTTACCTAGCTACATCACAAAAGATCCAAAACAACAAATCCTTTTAAAAAGTATTGCTTTCCTGTTATATTTTATATTGACAGTGATTAATCACATTGTTTGGTTAAGTTTCACAAGCCACATGTTGACCTGATGGGCCTGACCTGACCTGCATTAATGAGTCAAGATGGACTGATTAATGAAGTTGACGTTAAAGATTTTAGTTAAAGTAAAGAGCCTGATGGCTAATAATAAGTTCCAGTGTTGGCTAAATTTCTGGTGTTGTCAAACTTTATATCTGAATTCTGCTATCTTGGATTTTAAGATGTTTAAAAAAAAATTAAATAAAAAGGGGTAAAATATCACAACAAAATACCACTGTAAATTACTGTTAAGTTGAGAAACATGTTTGAGAGGCCATGACTCTCAAACCATAAAATGTCTGTAAATATCTGGGCAAATTCAGCAAGTCCAAATAAGAACTGCAAAGTTGTAGTTTAGGTGGCATGGCAGGAAAAACAACCTTCTCTCTCCTACCATCACAAATGTCAATTTTTTGTATTAGCAAACTGGGACTTTAGCTGAAAACAAGTTTAAGCTTTATGGGCTTGGTACAGAATAAAGAATAAATATGTGGAAAACCACTTGATGCACTCTACTAAGTACGGAGTAGGATATGTAAGTGTTTCATTTCCAAAGTACCTGGGAACCTTGTTAGAGTGCATGGCATCATGAAATATCTGAAACACCAGACTATTTTAAATAAAACTCTGCCAGCAAACTGAGAACATTATCAGATCCTTTTTTAGGCTTTCTTTAGTCAGTTCACTATAAAAGGCTAGCTTATTCATCATCTTCATCTGTTGCTATATAGGCCTTACACACCTCAAATGAGCAGAAGGGATTTGTTTTGGGTTAATTCTTCAGTATCAGTTGGTTCAAGTGGTTTTTCCTATATTTCTTCAACTTTTCATGAAAGAACTGTTTACATGTAATAAGGAAAACAAGTCTTCAGAAACCTGCCTGGGATCAACAGCTCATCCCCATTAAATGCACTTTTCTTCAAATAAAATTGTTCGTTTCAGTGCACTTTATTTGACTTTGCATTCCCTTTTAACTTCGGTTGAACAGCGTTTGGAGCGGCAGCTGGCCCCCAAACCCCAGATGATCCCTCACAGGTATAGAGGTCAAAAGTTGACGAGAACCAGGCAGCTCTTTCATCCCCACCCAAACAGTCTCACTGCTTTTTCCACCACAGGTATGTCACAGCTTCAAAGGTCTTCACGGAACGAGTTTCAGACGAAAGCATCGCCGCTTCCCTGTTTCTCTCTCTGTGTTGGCTGGTTCACAGTTGTCGCTGTCGCACTTTGTTTTGCTTAAACCAAATGATTGAGTCCTGGCTTTGTGACGGCGTTTTAAGGTAAAGCCGCCTCACATCATTACCGCTGACATTAGCAGGTGACAGCGGCAGCCGCAGAGCCGGAGCTGCCGCGCCTCGCTTCAAAGCTTCTTTGCAGCGTAAACAGATGAAACAAAATAAAATCAGAGGGACAGAAAAAAAAGCAAGAGAAGAGTTGGCTGAGTAAATCATAAATTTACAATCTCTACTTTTAACTTGCATAGTGAACTACATTTTATACCCATAATTAAACCTCTTTATCCTAAAAGTCAAGCTCTTCACATCAGAAAAACTATCAAACAGCATTCTATATGTGTACTTGTTCTCCTAAACATGGCGTTAACGCTCTGAATGCAGGGATCAATAGTGTATAAAAAAACATTTGGGGTTGCATTTCCTTGGTGTGTCTCCAATCTCCCAAGTGCAGAGGCCATGTAGTCAGATACTGTAAATTCCCTCAAGATTATCGATTTAGGTTGCAGGTTGCAGAGTCCGGAGCCTCCTCGACAACAGAGCCAGCTGACCTCGGGGGCGGGTGGTAAAGCAGAGCTGGTGCTGCAGAGACGGACCATGAAATGCTTTAAATTCATGGGTGAAAATGTGTTGTGGTAATTTGATCCGCAGCAGAGCAACAACACAAAGGACGCGAGGCGGGTGCAACCATGTGATAGTCATATGATGTTAAGGTTGATCTCAAGCATATGCCCTTTGGGGGTTGTTTTTGCAGAGAATACAGAGTCTTTTGTGTGATGCTGCACATTTTCTGCAAAAACCATGACTGCATCAGCTTATTTTAGTAGAAGTTTTTACTGATTGATAAAGACACAGACAGAAGCGTTCGTATTTGTCTGATCCACCAGCGGCATACGAACCGTAAACATATTCCTTATTATAAGACTGGGGCGTCTGTTTATTTGGCAGAAAAGCGCTCCTCATTAGTGTCTAAATTGTTGTCGGAAATAGAGGCCGTCCACATTAACAACCTCGTCCTCTGCGCATAATGCTCCTGCCACCAGCGTGGCCTTGTCATTACGACCGTTTCTGCTCCATTATTTCAACACCAAATCACCAAATCTGCTTGCCACTCCTTTACAAATGTGTACCCCTCCTGCTTGCCTCTGTGCAGCGGAGCTTGCACTTCAAACTGCTCTGAAATGAGCTTGCTTTGCCAGGCCGGCAGCTAGCCAGACCAATCATCCATCTGCAATAATAGAAATCTTCTGGCTGATGATAGACTGAGGCAATCACTGGGCAGGCTGAGTGGGCTCTTCACTCTGGCCTCTCCAGCCCTGCTGCTGGTTGATAGTAGGGAAAGGGCCAGAGGGATGTTGGCATAGATGTTTGGTTGGTATACACCTTGTCTGGATGGATAAAGATTGAGGGGAAAGGGCAGCTAGAAAATCTAAACAACACACCCAGTAATGAGGGTGTTTATCATTTAAATTGGAGTATTATTTTGGGATAAATTTTTACATTTTTCCTCCACAGTTCTGATCCTATGCATTATTTTTTTATAACCAGAAATATTTTAACTTTTGTAAACGGTAAATCCAAATTGGAAATCTTCCTTAACATCATAAAAACACTTAATTGATGTCAGAGGATTATTTAGAAATTGATTTAGCAATTACTTTTCTGTAAATAACTGTTTCCTTTCCTAAACGTTGCTGCTAATCTTCCCAGAACTCACAGGGCACTTTTTCCTAAACTTAAAGGCAACCTTTTTGCATCTTACAGGGTGCCTTTCTGCTACTTTTTTAACCTTTACTTTCTTGTAATGTCCAAAAAAACAGCGTTTAGGTTCAGTATAGTTACTGCTACGTTATGAAAGGTACCTGATGACAAGTTACCTCATATTACAACCCAATCACTAAAAGCATTATGTAAGCTTGAAAAAAACCCCAGTAAATTCTGGAATGTTAACTAGTCCAGGAATTTGACTTTAGAGTTCTCTAAATTGACTGGAGAATTTTTAGGCTGTATTGTGTATTGCTATCAATGAATGCACTAGCTCCAGAAAGCTATGTAACCTTTGAGTTCAGGATAGTTATCGTTGGGTTCTCAAATGTCCTGCTATCAAGTTACCTCATAATTCAGCCTAGTTTCCAAAAGTGCTTTGTAAGTTGGAGGATGCAGGTCCTTTAAGTCACCAGTAAATTGCAGAAAGTAACTTTTAATTTCTGTAATGTGATTTTGTAAATTTCACAAATTTAATTCAACTCCATTTTCCAGTTTGTCTATAAGGCACTATAAGGCAAGTTTTTTTTACAAGATACACAGATCCCATTTATATACAAAAATACATATTTAATTCAGTTCAATTACACAACAGATTTAAACAAACATACACTCCAGGTATATTCCATTTATAATACCGTGTAGTCATGCTCAGGTTACTTTGCCAGTTGGAAAAAATGTGTTCTGTCAATGGAAATTAAGCTGACTGCATGGAGTCACTGACTTTGCAGCGATCTGTCCTCCTGGACACGCGTGCAGTGGCTGTGGAGAGTCGATTGCATTGAGAAAAACTATGCCATGAATAAGAGAATTTATAAAGTTAGTGGCATCAGTAGGGAATGCTGAGACAGATGGATATTCAACATGTTAGATTGACTTGACTCAATATCCTAGCATGTGGGTTCCCCTAGGACAAACGAGCCTGTTGAATGTGGTGTGAAGCCAACCAGAAAGCAAGGTGACGGAAACACAGAGGGGAATCCAAAATACAGAACACAAAACAACTGCCATGGCTCACCAGAAATCTATGCATGTTTACTTCAACTGTAATGAACCACAAAAGCTAAATGAAATATCAGAACAGAGAATAAGTTTAGCAACATTTTCCCCCAAAAAAACAAACAACTAACCTCCATATCATAGTGTAGCAAGTAGAGTCCCTGTTCACGCTGTCTTCACTCCTGTAATCAACGATACCCCTCTGGGGTATCGTTGATTACAGTGCCGGCACTGTAATCAGTGCCGGCACTGCCCAAACCCGATCCCAACCCCCCGCCCTGACCCCAGCCCCCAAAGACCCCCATCCGGAGAGGGGGCCATGTACAAATGCTAAAAGCTAAAAGCAAAGTTAAGGTAAACTGTGCATTCAGAAAAAGAAACCAGTAAGTTCCAGAAAGTACCAGGCAACAAGGTCCTTATACAACCAATGCCTAATACAGCTCATTTGCTAAAAGAACCATTTTTTCCAAAAGGTACCCTGTGTAAAAGAATTCTGTAAGTTCCAGAAAGTAACAGGTTATAAGCTACTTTTTGAAATTACATGGTCCCTAAGTGTAGCTTGTAATTTCCAGAAATTTACCCTGCAAGTAATACGCATAGCTAACAGTTAACACATTTACTAGAACCTATATGTTCTAGGAAAATAACCTGTTCCTGGAGTGTGTGGGCAGTATATGTAATGCTACTGATGTTATTTTCAATTGTCCAGATGGTATTCCAGCAAAAAGTGTAGTTGTAGCCCACATTCAACCTTGTATAGCTCCAAAAAAATGGAGATGAAACTGTGGTTGTAAGAAAAGGGAACTCTTTAACCTTGAGCTGTTGGTACAGTCACCAAGATCTGGGCTGCATGCTGCCATCCATATAGATGATGATTTTTACATGTGAATGAATTTATGTAATTTTGCCTTAAAATTTGAAACACATTCTGGAAACAGAAGGTTCTACATCAATAAAAAATTGTTTATTGTACAGTTACACCGAAACAGTTTAAACCTCGTCTTCAAATTAGGTTTATCGGCAAAATATGCAAACTGGCAGCTTTTTGCAATAAACAAACAATAGAGAGAGAAACAAACAATAATGATTTAAAGAGCTCAACACAACTAATATTGAAATTGCTTCCCAAATTGAATACAAAATGTAATTTTTAATAGCTACTGTAGCCTTCAAATTATTAAATCCTTCATGACAAACATCTGTAGTACTTAGAAGAGCACTCTTTTGTTGGTATGACCTGCTACAAATAAGATTCAAAGCCATTCACCAGTTTCTTGCTTTGTTTTTGAGAAATCTTAGCCCACTCCTCATGAGCAAACCCCACCAGTTCATTAATATCCTTGGGTTTGAGTGCTGCAACCTGACTTGAATGGAGTTCAAGTGAGGTGACTATTATGGCCACTCTAGTATCTCCCAGAACTTCTTCTAAAACCAAGCCTTGGTGGACTTTGAGGTAGGCTTGGGATAATTGTCCTTTTATATCATCCTGATGAGACTGAGAAAAATGTCCACATCATCCTCATTCACCCTCATTCTCCAGATTGAGTACAAGGTCTGTATTCTCACCTTGCAATCATCAATGACATTGCTCCCCCATAATGTTATTTGTTAACAGTGGTTCCAGCTGTGTCGCTAGGAACCTTCAGGGCCATTGCTATATTTTCAGATCCCTTTCCTTGTTTGTGCAAGGCAATGACATCTTTTTTTGAAAATTTTGAACAATTCTCTTGGTTTAGACATATTTCTAACATGCAATAAAACATGTCTGTTCCGTACATTTGAAGGGTTCTTTTTCAAGCAACCGTGATGCCACTAATGAAGCCTTTGGCAGGTGTATCTGAGGCCACACCTGATTTACAAAGGTGTACTCTTCAATCATTTTGAGAAAGCAATATAGCAATTTAAAGAAGGATTTAGGGTTGAAATTGGATAAAATGCTTAGTATTTTCTGAAACACAACCATGTAAGAATATGTTGCAAGTTGACAAAGATGCTTACAATGAAGTTGTTTTTTTCCAAGACTTTACCTTGCATTAGCAACATTTTTGATCAATACCTTGATCCAAGTACTGCATTGATTTTCAACAACCTGAGCAAGTGAACCAGACAACAGCAATGTTTCCACCCTGGCATTAAGTCACATTTCATCACTTCTAATCTCCCCTTACAAGTGTTTACTCATGACTGCCTGACTGATGTGCTGCACAGTTGGATAGTCATCACATCATTGTGACTTCTTTAGATTCCACCACCCTTCTGCTCTTTCATCCCCTCATTATTTCTCTCGCAACCACGCACCGCATCTCGGCACTCTCACCATGCCCCGAGCACCTCCATCGCTCAATCATCCCACGCGTCCGCCACCTCTCTACACCTCCTTTTCGACCCTCTGTTTCATCCCTCCATCTGTCCCTCCACCTCTCCATCGTGTTCATCTGCATGGAGAGCCTCATTCTGCCCAGGCTAATTGGCTGTAATTAGAGTCATTCAGCAGGGGTTAATCAAGGATGACTTACGCAGATTATGACTGGTGGAGGGGGGAATGTTAGGGGACAGGCAGCCTATGTGCCAGGCTCGTATCTCTCCACCCAACATGGCCTAAGGGCTTGGCATTGATATGTGTTTAAAGCTACACTCCAACATGGCACTTTAAGATATGTGCTGCTGAAAAACGTCCAGTCGACACTGAATAAAATGTTATGCCAGAAACTGATTCTTGCTGTCAACATGATATTTTATGGTGTTATTTGATTCAAAGAGAGTCAAGGAGTTGAAATGCAGTAAATCACTTACCACTAAGCATTGAAGAAAATCGGGGAAGAGCATTAGTTATGTGTTGAAATGACACCTGCTGTGATAAAATTCTAAATATTATGTGCCTCAACACTGCATATCATTTGAAAAATGGCATTTAACTCTTTCACACACTGTGATCTCTCCATGGAGAGCTATTAAAAACAATTTTTGCACAAAGTTGTGAAAAAGCATTTTTCCCTCAACCTAATTGCCGCCCTTGTTAAATCATAAATTAAACTAATTTTTATGCGCATTCTTTGTAAAAAAAGGTCAAATTCTTTAGCCAGGCCAGAATTACTCCAAGACCTGTAGAATTGTCATCTGTCAGTCTGGAAAACATTACAAAGCCATTTTCTAGACTATAGGACTCCACTGAACCACAGTAAGAGCAATTCTGGGGAAATCATGGAACATTGGTGAACCGTCCCAGGAGTGGCCAGCCTACCAGAATTACTCCAGATGTGCATCAACGACTGATCCAGTAGAACACAAAATTACTTGGAGCATTAAACACTGGCAAGTGCGCACTTCTCCCAGAACTACTTGCCTCAGTTAAGGTCAGTGCTAATGATTCATCATTAGTTGAGAAAAGAAAAAAAGTGATGAACCCCAAGAAAATATTTTGCTGTACTATATTGAGAAAATATTCTGAGGATTGGCAAAACAAAACATTTTTGGAAGGTGGTGTCATCCTACATCTGGTGTAAAATTAAAATAATGACAGTAAAAACTGTGGTAGTTTGATGGTCAGGGCTGCTTTGCTGCTTTAGAACCTGAACTGTAAATAATTAATAGAACCAGCTCCAGCATTAAGCAGCAGAACAATGATCCAAGAACACCAGGAAGTCCACCTCTGGATGACTTAAAAAGCTATATGAATGGGCCTAGTCAAGACTTTCTCTGTCTCTTACCGAGATGCCGTGGCATGACCTTGAACAGAGTTCTTAAATATCCCCACTGTGGCAGAATTGAAACAATTCTGCAAAGACGAGTGCAACACAAATTCTTCAGTGATGTAAAAGACTTGATGCCAGTTGTCACAGACACTGGATGGCAGTTGTTGCCAGGGGTGTCAAAAACTGTACAGTATTGTAGCTTTTGTCAATTGAAAATAAAGGCTTCAAAATGATTTTCTTTTAAACCCTTAGGTAAAGAATTCGACTTTACAATGATAAAACCAAATCTGCAACCATACAAACACACACCCATAAAAAGATGACAAGTAACATAACATGCATGATTTTTACACTGCGGGAGGAGAACAGACCACCTGGAGAAAAAGAATGCATGAACAGAGAAAACATTGAAAATCTCCCACCTGTGCTGAAAAGCGTTAATTATCAGAGCTACTCTGTCTCAAACAATAGTCAAAAACTCTTCATACAACCCCTTAGTTCATTTTAAAAGGGCTTCAGAACAAATTACAGCATTTTATCTTTGCAAAATGTTTTTACAGGTAGGCCGTTAAATCAACCCCTGACATGTCTCTGGGTGGCCTTGCTTACACTCTTCATAGGTGTTTAATATGCACAATGGAGTATCATAGGTTTTTTTATGGCCTTTGCATTTAACGCAAGGTTGACTAATAATTATTCAGAAAGACCAAACTGCAGTGAAACCCCCTCTGGGACTGGAGACATTAGGGCTAGGGCTCACACACTGGGATACCGGACAGAGAGTAATGGCCCAACTCCCGGTGGTAATGGCTTCTCTTTCGGGGTGTGAGTTTGTGTGCTTGGTGGCATACATGCAAGCTCTTACCAAGTCTATTTGATGTGACTAGTCCATTAGATTTTCAATGGGCTTCTACACCATAATCCTGAATACGTGGGTTTTTTTTCCCTACTGATTCTTCATTGGAGCTACCCCACAGTACAGATTGCTCCTGTCACTGCTGAAGCAGACAAATTCCCCTTCATATCCTTCGCATATGGAATGAGATTGTCTCGTTATGGCCCTGTTACATTCCCCCACGGCAACATTAGCCGGTGGTTGTAAAAAGACTATAAGGATCCAATTCACGGTGGACTAAAGACTACGAGTCTCTGAGAAGCTAGCCAGGGGAAGTTGTTGAACAAATTAAGAGAGACCTCATGCACAGCTCTGTGAATATACAGTAACTCTTTGCCCAGATATATATGCGTCAAATGTACACACTCTTGACGGAAAATGTAGCCACTCTAATCCACTGCAGCCAATCAATAAACACTTGACAGCTACTGAAATACAGTATAGAAAGGTCCTACAGCCTAGTTCTTCTGCTCCATTTAAACAGCAGTTTGACAGCTTAGGTCTAAAGACAAGGGTGCTGCATTCTGAAATGTCTTGGTTGGGCCTGATGATTCCCTGTTTCCCTTAAGAGGAATAAAAATTGTGTCTACAAACACTCATGAAGAGATGATATCAAGTTAGCTCCAAATATGTGCATTAACAGAGTCCTAAGGAAGAGTTTTAAGAGCAGAAAATAATCAGGCGTACTATGAGCAGCGCAGACTCCGCGCACACTCTCCGTAGACGTTTGAGGTTTTATAGTCGAGTGTACCAATTTCCTACATTTCTGCTGACAACTTCGTACTTTTCCCACACTTTCTGGCATGCAGTCACAGAACGGGGAGGCAGAGCTAATTTTTGGAGAAAACAAAAAGAACAGAATGTTGTATTAAGGCCATTAAACCACACAAGGGAGGAACAAGGGGAATACACCACTCAGTGTGGTGCAGAGTGGCAGTGACACTGCGCATACTCACGACTAGTTGCTCGGAGCAGTGTATCACACATAAAACAGTTCGATGTGGAGACTTTTTTCCGTCAAGCAGTTTATTGAGCAGCGTATGTGGTCATAAAAGTTGAGGTTTATACTGACGTATGTACGGCAAAGCAGCTGTCTGGTTAGCTACCAGGCTGCAAGATTTTTTTCGGCACTTGTGGCCTCTATTTCCCAAGGTTGACAAGAGAGGGGGAAGACATGCAGCAAATACGCTTGGACCGGGAGTTGAACCAGCTCACCGGGCTGCATTCAGGACTGAAGCCTCTATACATGGGTTGGACATTTTATACCCCTGCACCACTGCCGCACCCCCAGGCTGGATTTCTTCGGTGCACACTGATACACACATTTTTTGTTTCATCGTAGGAGAAAACATAGACAAGATTTATTGTGGTGTCTTTGAGCCTTAGCATACGGTGGCCCGAAACAAGTCCCGAAACACTTATACAAAAGACAACATCTAATGGAAAGGGAATGTACCAACTCCAAGGCTGACCCTGAAGTGATAATGGAAGCGCTCGTGGTGATCCAAGATGGACAGCAATCAAGAGGCGTTTGCCCCGTTTTCAGAACTACTTCTTCACTTGCTTAGATACTGGACTGCAATAGCTGTGGGAGTTGCAGATAGTCATCCTTAAAACATATTTCAAGTGCTAAGATATCAAAAATTATCAGACAATAAAACATATCATGAATATATTCGGCAACTTCGTAAAAGATAGATAGAAAATGTATAACATTAACAGGCTTTAATTTCAAAATTCCACATCAGATCTTGATGAAATTTGATGACAGGAATCTGGAAGTGTTCTCATGTCATCGTGAAGTGAGAATAATCACTAGAAACAAACCATTGTGTTGCAATAAACAGAAACCTAGGGAAAAGAAGGTGAAATTACTTATTTTGAGGCCTTAGATTTTGAAATTCCACATCAGATGTTGGTGACATTTACTGAGTGACATCTGGAGGTGTTCTGTTAACCTGAAGTGAGATGGGTCACTGCAAACAGTTTAGTTTTAATAAGTGTGGAAGGATAGTGAATATAAATAGACACTCTCAAATAATGAACACATGACCACATAATATATTAATATATATTATATATTTGAAGTGGAGGCAGCTAGCTTGACCACAGATAAAACAGAGGCAGCCGCTATGGCGGCGTCTTAGAGGCTTTTACAGCTGGTCTGGCACTTTGGTGGCAACCTGTGGCACCCTCTGGCATCCTTGTGGCCAGGGACTCTACAGATTGCCAGCGTGTTTTTAAATAATTAGTTTTTATTTTCTGTGATTAACATTTTATATTTACCATTTATGATCTATAATAAACAGATTGTGGAATGTTTCTTTGTCATCCTTTCAGCACGTTATACATGGACATAATGCTATTTAGTACATAGTTTCCATCTCAAGTAAATACAGTCACCTCATATTATGGGTTTAAAACTGTTTATTAAATATTAAGCAATAATGACATTATCATTTGAAAGTAATTACTGACAAATAGTCAATAGCTAATAACTATAATGACAACCCATTTGCCCATAATTAGCATTGGCTTCCACAAAACAGCAACAGCCAGCATGGCGGCATCTTAAAGGCTTTTACTGCTGGTCTGGCACCCAGTTGCACCCCCCAGTGGGAGAAGTGGCATTTGCTTGCTTGCTCTCTCTCAGATTCTAAGGACTGACCCCATGAAAAAAATGGCAAAACGCCACTCGATTGCTGTCCATCTTGGGTCACCATGAGCGCTCCTGTTATCACTTCCGGGTCTGCCTCAGAGTTGGCACATTAACCACAAACAAAAACCCACATCTTTTAATTTGGGTTTATCTATGCTGTCTGCTTTTTTAAAATTTTTTTATTAGCCAAACATTTTGCTTATCTGCCTGTTAGCTTGTTACTGAAGTTGGCTGTTAGCTTTAAACTGTTGTTAGCTTTAAACTCACTTTGTGCTAGATTTTAATGCTAAAATCTGATTAAATAAACAGAAACTTTGTAAGGTTTTACTTGGATATAAGATAGAAATGTTACTGAATTGAGCTTTGCTTGCACTGTGATGTAGCTTAGCTGCCGTTAGCTTAACCTTTAGATAAATATTTATGCTTACCTGCTTATTGGCTTTTAACGGACTTGGCTATTAGATTTCAGCTACTCACTTGAACGACTCAGTAGAATTTACAGCAAAGACTTTCTAGATCACAAGCATCTCAAGCTAAGTTAATAAAATTTACTTTGGGCACTTGATGTTTCCTTTGACATGAGATTGGCATTTGACCAGCTGCTGTGATGAAGCTTCCACACCGAAAATGGTATTTGCTGTGCTTTCCACAAGAGTCTGTAGTGTACTCTTTGGAGCTAAACTGGAAACAACACTGATAGCGCTGTGCTCTGTTCATCCACAGCAGGGTACAGTACAAAAGAGGCACAGTTTTAAAAATTACAAATGTCAACAGAAGCATTTATCCAAAAAAATAATGGTTTTTCTTTTGCTGAACAGCTGAACTAAACTTGGTATAATGGGACTGAGAGGAAGAGGAAAAAACATTTGGAGAAAATTATGATGAGACTCGATGATTCAGAGAGCAGTGTGGAGCATTTAGAAATGCTTGGTTTCCACATTGACCTGCTGCTCTCTACTCGGTCTGAAGCAGTTTGATAATTATCTTGTGTCTATTGGCTGCAGAAATATCTGCGATAGCAGATTTTTATTCAAGATTCTACTAAATTTTTTCTGCATTTGGATTTTCTTGCACCGAAGTAGTAGGACTAACGTGCAAGGAAAAAGAAAGCCTTAATTGTAGTTTAATGCAAGTTTAGGTGTCTACAATTTCTAAATAACAAGCGACATTGCATTTGCAGTAATTAGTGGAAAATTATTAACTGCCCTGGCAAGTCAATGTACATTCCACACACTGAAGGAAATGTCAAAATATGTCAAGGTACACATTTGTGTCTGAAGAAAAAAATGCAGAAAGCCTCAAAATGAAAAGAATCTTTAATTGTGTTTCCACTCTTTCCTTCCTTCTGTCTTCAGAGGTAGATGAGGAACCGGTGCTAATGTTCCTCTTCCATCATCACTCCTCTCCAGCTGCAGAATGCTGATTGGAGCTGGAAACAACTCATGATTACTCTGTCTTCTAAAGAGCAAAAAAAAGAAAGAACAGAAAAGCAGAAAAGGAAAAGGAAAAAAACAGAAAGACAGAGGAAAAATCCGTGTTTAATTCATTCTGCCTATCTCTCCCTACCCATCTTCTAGTGTTTTGCGAGAAGGAAATTGGAAACGCCCGGTGAATATGTCGGGAAGACATCCCAGACTGGATCAAGGCGCCATTACTCTGACGGGTGAAGCACAGTGGGGCTGAAAAATCTTCGGCCTGCTCTCTCTCACTCAATGATTGTCTCATCAGCGGGAGTAATTTGGGTTTCTGGTTATCACGTCATTTCTGATGCTGGCGAAGGGGGAGAAACGGGCAGCGACGTAATTACTTCCCTCTGCAGACAGATGAGGAATTGGGGAGTAATTAATAACTGGCTGGTATAGAAGTGAAGTAGAGACTACCTTCCTACTCTGAGAGAGACTTCACTCGCTATGAGAAAGGAGTGGGAGCACACTTCAACAGCAAGCCTGATGGATCAGCAACAGGCATTCAGAAGAGGGCAAAGGAGAGAGAAATGAGATGGCAAGGTGAGAGCGAAAGAGGTGGGGGAGGCAGCTAAGATAGAGGATTGATAGGAGAGAAGACGAAGATGGGGATGAAGTGGATGGATGGTGAGGAGACAGATTGGCCTTAGCTCAGGAGGCTTGAAGAAAAGAAATGAGTGAAGCTATTGGTGTGCAGGTAAGGAGAAGTGGAAGGAGATGCTAGACTGCTGAAGCAGATGCATTTCTCAAAAGTAGGAAGTCACCACTTTCAATAGGAGGTTGCTAAATGGGCCTTTCTAGCTCAATTACCAGCTCTTGCAGGATAAGTCAAGAATATTTCGAAAGGATACGTTCTTTTCTTTTTGACTGTTTTCATTTCCTTACCCAGATCTAAACAATCTTTGGCTCTTCTCCGGTGTGCATAGATTAGTTCGAGAAGCTCCCTGGCAACCAGATTCACAATGCTGTCAGGGATTACTATCTTATCTTCTTCGTCTAAGCCTTGACAACACGTTAGACAGCATTTTGCTGCTAAACATCTCTGTCTTTCCCCTTATCCAGACTGACCTTCCTGCAAAAACAGTCATTTCTAATAAAGAATACTCTGCTCTATGTTGCATGTCCATATTTATTCTACACCAATTCTTCACCCCTGTATCCCTTTCTGTTTAATAAGATCTTGGCAGCATTGTGTCTGGATGCCAGGATTGGTACAAAATGATCATCACTGTCAAAATACAATCTGGAAGCTTAGGTGAAGTCAACAAGGTGAGAGGTGATGTGTTTACCTGTCTGTCTGGGACGTGACTCACAGGCAAAAAGAAAAAGCACACTCACACAGTGATAATTATCTACCAGGCAAGAGCACAAGTGTAAACTGATGCTATCCTGCAGTCGTGCATGATAAAGAAAGCATAGTGGACATGCATATCCATTTAGAACATATGAGAACACAAACGCACACAGAGATGGTTATCTTTCACAACAGCCACACAAGCAGAAGATGATAAAAATCTACAGTGTGCAAACACTGTTGTAAAAATGACTCTTCCTCGTGAGAACCAGTGACAGGCATTTGGACTCAAAGCTATGCTCTAATATTTAGAAACGAGGAAAGGCTGGTTGGGGATAGGTGCGATAAAGCTGGAGAAAGAGGAATTGAATGGCAGAGACTGTAAAGGTAAATAAGGCTGAGTACAGAAAAGAGGCTCACATTGTTACAGTTCTGCACTAATCAATCAAACTCATCCGTCTTGGAGAGGGTTTATTAACAATTCAGGAAGCAGACGGCCCCATTTTGACCATTAGCTGACTGCTGATTCAAGTCTGTCTCTGTCTGCATCTATTTGCCCTGGCTTTTTTATTGTACTGCACACACTGCGGCGTTAGGCATGTGTTTTAGCCTCTGCTTTCATTAGACCAAGTCTGATTGATTTGAATTTCTTGTTTGTGAAGATGGACCAATAGGGCTTGTACAAGCCGATGTAGATGTCCAGTTTTCTGTAAGTTCTGAGCTGCTGATCCTGTTTTTCTTTTTAAGGATCATACACAGCTGACTGACAGCCCACAGCATTATGTGGAAATAAGCATATGATTATCTTTTATTTTTGGAAAGTGCCTTGAGATGAAATTTGTTGTGAATTGGCACAACAAATGGCAAACGGGCAAAGCAAACCATCAAATGAGCATTTGAATGCTTTTAAGTGTTTAATTTGAGTCATGAAAATACTGTTTAGAACGTGAACTGAGCTTTTTTTCTAGCCTGGTGGTTGTGCATCCATGCAGTCAGTGTTTGTGTGCAGCCAAATCTCCTGTGGGTACCGATGATGACGCCAGCTGGGGTTGCTATGCGATTGGCGATGCAGCTACAGACTGAAAGTAAGCAGGGGCTTTGCTGAGAACACGCACCCGACGTCGCAGGCATCTGTAGAGAGAGGTCTGTCGGAGTTTGTTTGCCTGCCTCCCTCCCTTGTATCCCATACCTGTTGACAACACCTGTGGAAGGCAGCTGGCTGCTTGGCAGGGTGCTTTTTAACATCGCATGTTGGAGGCAAAGGAAGGCGGCGTGATCCCACCAAGGCCTTTGGGGATGTTTCACACCATGACAACAGTCAGAGGCTCCTGATGCAACTACCCAAGGGGGATACAGAGGCGGGGTGGTGGGGAAGCTGGGGAAAGGTGTTTGCACTTGTGACTAGGTGTGTGTTTGTCTATTTCTCTGTGGCTGTTCAAAGAAAAAAGAATGTGTATGCATAGATACCACAGCTTGAGGTGATAGAAGATAAAATAAAATTCTTAAAATAGATAGAAGAACAAATCATTTGAAAGGATTTAGACCAAATGTGAATTAAAGGGAAAGTATATCATGTTGGAAATTTTTATTGTATTTAAAGACACTATTCTCACTGATCCAGAGTTGCTTTGTCTTCACTTTATGCTTAATATCTATGGAAAAATCGGGTTTGATTTACAGCTGCTCAAGAGTTTAGAGCCTTTTTTGCTTTGTTTTCCGTATTATTACATAGTCATGGGGAAAATGGGACAAAGGGTGTTTTATCTGTGGTTTCTGATTTAGTTGCACCTAAACAGCAAAAATGAACCTTGTTGTACTCAATAGGCAAAAGTTATAAACCAAAATAAGTTTTCTAGCTGAAGAAAAAGTGTAGCTAGTGTTACTGCCTGTTCTTGCAACCATCTACAAGTCTCTGACATCAATGAGATCAAGATCTGGGCTTTGACTTAGACCAGGACTTTCCATTTCTTCTTTCTCAGGCGGTCCTTGTTGGATTTATAGGTATGCTTTGGGTCATTGTCATGCTGCAGGGTCTAGTTTAGCGTTACTTTTGTGACAGATGGTCTCTCAGTTTTCTCTAACACCGTCTGCGACGCGTCAGAATTTACGGTGGATTCTTTGATGGGGCGATGGCCAGTTCCTGCTTCACGAAAGGATCCCCAAATCATGACGCTTCCAGCTTCGTGCTTTGCAGTTGATATGAGGTTCTTTTTCTGAAATGCTGTATTAAGTTTATGCCAAACATCTCTTCTGTCCCGGTTGAATAATTCAGCTTTAAAGCCATTTGTCCAAAGAACATTGCTCCAGACGTCCTGATGTCTGTCACAGTTTTATCTTGCAAAATTTAGTCTGGCTTTTGATAGTAAACAAAGGTTTTCTCCTTGCACACCTCATCTGAAAATTTAACAATTTCAGATTCGTTTTGATTGCACAGACATGCACTTTCATATCAAAAGTAGCAAGAGACTGTTGTAGAACCTGTGATGGCATTTTAGGGTTTTGGAGACCTCTTTTACGGTCTTCCAGTCTGCTTTCAGGATTTAAGTTGCTTGAACACTCTGACTTGGCAGTTGTTTTAAATGTCCTCCACTTTCAGACTCTGTTGCATGTAAAAACAGTGGAATGGCTGGTTTCAGATTCGTTTGAGTCCTCTTTAAACCAGAAGCCTAAACTCCTGCAATCTTCTTTCTAAAGGCCTCAGACAGCTCACCGTGATGTTCATTCTCACTTCAACTGTCAGGAGGACACTAAATTAAATGTCAGAGGCCTAAACACTGTAATTTAAGTGCGTTATCTGAATAATTTTAAGTGGAAATGAATGTAGAAGTATCCTAAATTATTCTACACCAGAAATTAAAAAAAGGTAGTTTATCCAGTTTTTATTGTTTAATTATATTATCCATATGTCCAAATATTTCTTGGTTTTTATGTATAGGTACCGGAGTAAAGGGGCGATATTACAATTACAAATGCATTACACACTTTTCAAATTTTTTGAAAACTATACATCGTTTTATTTCCACTTCACTATTATTCACAGCAAAGTTTTCGTCTGTCACATACAATCCTAATGTACCATGTTCAATTGTGTGGTTGTAACGTGACAAAACGTGGAATAGAAACTTTTTGCAACGTACTGTAAATCATGTAGAAACAACATTGCTATCATAAATATATATAACCCATGCAGTCTCACCACATCACTCACTTTTTTGTGCGTCAGCACAAAAAATCCAATCTAAATCAAAAGCTGTGGCTTGTTTTTATGTTTCATATGCAGCTTGAGGAGAAGGCGGATATATTGTAGGTGCCAGAGGAGACGTGTGATGGTATTAGGACTGGTGCGCTGGGTCAGACTCAAGCCTCACCGCCCCAGACCTATAACTTACACAGGTATACATGTCATAGCAAATATCTTACAGTTGCACAAAGATAATTAACATGTTATATTTAAATCCTGAACATTCAGAAAACTCTAGGAACAATCATAGCTACTGTTTTCACACCATTTCGTTGAAGGATTGCTCAATCCCCTCTGCCATTCCTGACACAACAAATCCCCCCCGGTCGGAAATCCAATCCCGTCTCTGCGTGAACAGGGAGGCACCGTGACGGATTGCTTGTAAGCGCCCCACCATGTTTCATCGAGCCTTCTTCTCTCTTTGTCAGGCCCAAAGACGGAAGACTTCCATGCAGCGCTTCACCTTAGGGACACTGCGATCTTCAATAATTCAGTGACTGTTGCTCCAGTCCTGTGGAGAGTGCTCATCAGTGACCGATGAACATCCCTCCTGGGCTCCAGCCAGTAAAGCATGTTTTTCACCCTTCTGTAGACTAAAATGGATCGTAAATTTAATTTCTAATTAATATTTTAGCCACCAAAATGAGAGATGTTTTTGTTCAACCATAAAACTACGTATCATGTGGACTCTAACATGTTTGTCATCTCAGGTTTTGTCCCCTTTGGCTGCTTTCAGTACATTTTCATTTCCATCATAGAAAACGTATTTACTGGCTGCAACATACCATTTCTAAATATCTATATATTCCAGGATCATCTGTTCAAACAACTTAAATACAAGTTATTTGAATGTGTCAACACTTTGACAAGGTCTGGAAAAGGGGCCTAAACAATCATCTCTGATAAAGGAAACCACCAATGCCTAAGTCTGCTGTGAAATGGAAACTGCTGTAACATCAGTGGTCCAGTCCACAGTGAGGTGAGGTTGGTATATCACCATGGACTGCTCCATAGTCCCGGTAGTACCTTCAACTTCAACCTTATTGAAAATTTGTAGACAAAGTTTAAAGGCTTGGTCCAAGTGAGGAAATCAGCCAATTTTAATGAACTTCACCAAATTTGTCAAGAGGGGCTAAATATTGAACCAGGATTAAGGTTGATGTTATACAATGTATAATCATTCCACCCAGGAGTGAGAATGGTTTAAATGAAACATTAAAAGCCCCAAATGAATATGGGATTCATGTGTATTACAGACAGCTACTTCACCCATGTAAGGTAACAGTGTGAATCACAATCCTACCAAAGGCTTGGTGATGTATATGAAATTTTTAACAAGAATTCAAGGAAGATTTGTAGGATCCAAATCTCATGTGATTCATATATTTTAAAATATTTCATGGCCTTAAGGGTTTTGTGGTAGTTTGGACAAAACCACAACAACTCAAACTGAAAATGCTCATATCTGTGGTAGACAGGACTATGTTAGCACACAATAAACGACATCTTCCATCTTCAATGCTGACAACTGACAGTCTGACACAAAATCCAAAAGTTTACTAGAACTACAGTTGGCAACCTCAAACCATGGAACTCTCTGTGCTGCCAACTTAGCGAATGTATCGCCATCTTTATCAAGTTTTCTGAATTTTTAGCAACCTTTCTGTCAGGATCTACCATTTTGGACTTTGTTTTGGTTTTGTGTTTGTTTACTTTTCAGTTAGGTGTTTCTATTCCTTTGGGTTTAGTAGTTATGTTTGTTTATTCCTTCAGTTACCCTGATGTTAGTTTTGTTCTCTCTCCTGTTTTTAGTAGTTCTTTCTCCCCTCGCCCATAGTTCCTTTGGTGGTCGCTTTCTCATTTCTTGCTTCCTATGGTTAATATTATTATTATTTTTACAGTTCTCTTTGTTTATTTTTCTTCTTTGGTTTTTCTAGTTAGTATTTCTGTGCTTGTTTACTGTTAGGTTTATTTATTCTTGCTACATTCTTCTAGTTTATTAGTTCTTTTTCCCCCTTTGGCCTTAGACCCCTTTGTTGTTACTCGGTTGGTTATTCCCTGAGTCTAGCTTTTCCCCATGTCCTCTGGCTTAGTTCTTCCCAGAGTTTATTTCTATTTTTCCTTTCTAGCTTCTAGGTTTATTACCCTCAGGTGTGTTTTCATTTGTAGGTTATGTCTAGTTTAGTTTCTCCCATGCCTCAGTCTCACATTAATTACTATAACAACCTATTTCCTCGGTTCCCTACACCTGGCCTGCGCACCTATTACCACTTCCATCTGATTACCTGCCTTCCTCCCTCATTGGTCCATACTCCAACTCCCTCTGTTTATTAACTGGTTTGTTTGCCACACTCCTCGCTGGTTCCTCATGTTTCTCACCTGTTGTCTTCCTGATGTCTCCTGGTTCCTTGTCGATGTTTGACAATTCCTGTAAGTCCTTCGTTTATTATTATTAAAGAAAGAAGATTAAATTTTACCATGTGGCTCCCTAGTGCTTGCTTGCATTTTGGTCCAAACCAACTTGGAACACTGACACTTTCTTTAAAAAACTACTACCTACAATCCTATTGACTTCAGCTGCTGCTGACAATCTGTTGCAACTTGCAGCCTTAAGACAATCTAACCTTGTACTCTTTTGAACAACTAGAAGAATTAATCTTAAGTAGATTTTGACATGAGATCAAGCTTTCCACCCTCTGGGCGTTTTTCTTTAGCAAAGTTATCCCTTATCTGTTGAACTTGGCAACATTGGATCGTGTCCCCCATGAAGTGGATCAGTATTAATAAAAGTTGACCAATTAGTGGTTACTGGTATCACCAGTGTGGCTGACATCCTCTGGGGGTTTGGCCAGATTTCAAGGAGAGCTTGAGGTTAATGTGTGAGAGTATACTACAGATAAAACCTCCAATGGAGTCCAACGTAGGATAAAAATAATCAATGCTTTATTTGGCTCACCACCCTTTGATTCGTCCTCTCAATTGTGCTTAATTGATATGGTGGACAGATTTATTTATTTATTTATTTTTTTTACCAAAAATTCACTTTACACAATAGCTCTTCTGAAGCAGAGATGTTGAACATTTGGGATAGGGGCAGCAGGTAGGGTTATATATATTTTGATCGCTATTGAGGGAGATTTCCTTTCCCACGACTTAAAAATTACTACTTTGAGGATAAGATTAATTCTCGGAGGTCATTTCTTTCTTTGCAGCTGAATATACAGATATTTTGTGCTCTAGGAAATAAAATTTCCCATTCTCCCACTGACCTTCTGAGAACAAAGGCTTCTTCCTTTAAGCATTTAAGTGCCATTCCTTAAACAAGGCCAGCATCCACGGAACCTTGCACGATTCGTATGTGAAATGTCAGCTTGTCTGCATCAAACCTTATTAGGACATTCTAGAGGAAAAAAAGTAGGGCTCAAGCAAAGGAATGATTTTATACCATGGTTTAATTTATATATACCTTGCCTATCACTTGAAACTCAAAACTAAGAAAGGGAAAAAGTTGGATGAAGATCATAAATGCAATTCAAATAATGTGCTGCAGAGTCTGAGCAGCTAAACCCTCAAAAAGCAGCTTTGTTTTGTCCGTGCTGGCTGTAAAAAAGGGTTGCAACCCATGTAAAGCATTTGAAGGGAACAATGTGCCAACAACTGCACATTCATGATAACCACTGCTTTGTTCTGGCTCAGCTGCCGATCTCCCTCTGTAGATAGGAGACACGTTAAGCATACAAAACACATCCACGCATGTGCAGGGGCCTCTGTTCTCCTCGGTTCGGCAGTGTTTTCTCAGTAGAGAGCCGAGGAAACAGCGTGATCTAAATAGCTCATTAACTTTTGATGACTGGCTCCTTCGGCTGTAGATCTTGAAAGCAAACGGGAGCCAGGCACCTTATGGCTATTGATTCAGCAACACCCCTCCTCCTGAATATCCTAATAAAGGGCTGCTAGGGACACCAAATAATTCATGCCAACATCCCTGTGTTTGTTAATGACTGAGTGGTATAATGAGTGTCCCACACCATTTTAAAACCACATTTGTAACAACATCTTTAGTGGCTGTAAAACAATATTGATACGGTTGAGCTGGGAGTAAAAACACCTTCAGAGAATTCTAAGGACTGTTTAGTCTGACCCCACCTACTGTCCTGGAGTTAGATCCATCTTCTGGAAAGCTTCAGCTTTCAAACAAATAAACTCGTAATTCGCTGCATACTTCATGGCTGACTTGGTTATTTCAAGATGTCCAGGATATAGAAGAAGCCCACATAGTGACTCCTCCCCCACCGTGCTTCACATCTTGTTTGAGGTGCCTCTTCATTTCAAAATGTTACTGAAATTAACAGCCACCCTAACAAAGATTCCCACTGCGTTAGTTACAAGTATTTTTGCTTTCTTAGCTGACTTTAAAGCCAACAGTACAATGTTAGCAAATTTGAATCAAGGTTTTTTAGCATGGCTATGCAATAAATGCAATGTTAACCAATGAAAAACAAAAAGAAAGCAAGATTAAATCAGAAAAAGAATCAGCAGCTAGTAACTTAAATATGCTTATTACCTGCAGATCTCAGCCTTTTGGTCTGGCTCACAGTCAATACGTCTTAGCATTGAATACCATTTGCATGAGAGAGGTGAGAGGGTTAATGCTTTTCATAAAACACCAAACGGAAGTGATATATGTAAATTCGGATTTAGGGGATAAGGCTCCTGTCAGCTTCAATAAGTATTGTTACTTTAGTGTGTGTGTGTGTGTGTGTGTTTGCTCGGTTCCAGCCAGTCCCTGTAGGCTAAATAAATACATATAAATGAGCCCTTTAACTGCAATATTGCCTTAATTAAAGCCAGTCTCATAACGGTATACTGAAGTGTGCTTTAGTGTGTGCACTATATGAACATATGTCCTTATAACCCCGAGGTAAATAACTCTCCACACTTCTAAATAACACCTTGAGCTGTCGGATGACTGCAGGCCAGTGGGCTCTGTGTCCAAAGCTGATAGTGCCGCTTCACGACTCAACCTACGTCTGGCTTTATGTTGCCACCATCACGTTCTGCACGGCGCCGGGGGACAGAGCGAAACGCTGATAAGGCGTGCAGCTCGTTGTGGAGAGAGGTCAGTGCTGCGGAGAGATAGGGCAGCTACATGGCAAACCAAGCCAAGCCTGACCACTTTCTTACTCTCTTTCCCTCTTCCATCTTTCATTTCCGCCTCTCCATCCGTCTGGTCATCCTCAGTGTGGGTGTTGTTATCTTGCACAGCTCTAATGTGCTCGTTTGGGCTCTTTGTGCATGAATCTGTGTTTGCCATTTTTGTTCAAATCATTTCACTCCACATTGAGGTCTGCCGAGCCTTCTTTTCAGTGGGAAAAAAAAAGTAAGGATGAGTCGAGGTAAAGCCTGCACATTGATTTTACTCCCACTTCTCTGCTGCATTTGTCCTTGAATATAAATGACTGTGTTTCAAGCAACTCTTGTCTGCCAGGGATCCCAGAATTCTTTATGCCCCTCACTGTGATGATCTTCTTCATTTCTAAGCTCAGCCAAAGTTGCTCTTCTCAAGACCTCAGCATCAGCCTCATCACTCAAACTCACTCTGACACCCAAAAAGGGAAACCAGACCGAGAGAATTTGATCTGTAGGAGCAGGTCCCTTTAATCTTTCCCACACCAATCTTTCAGGGCCCGGACACTTACTGTACAACTCACTCAGCTCCAGTGGCGAACTTTGATTCTCTAACTCCGCCCTGCTGGTTTTCCATGATCACGCCGCAATAAGGTTGGCTGCGTAGCCCCACTACCCAGCTAGCTTGAGCGTGCATGTTAAGGGAGAGGAGGAGCCGAAGAAGGAGAAAAAAGATCTGGAGCCTCTCTACTTTGAGAACACATTTGTTAGAAAGACAATTACATAAATGCACAGAAGCATATCATGCACCACAATGATTTCTCCATTCTCCGGCCGCTGGAGCAGCTAATTTCCTTAGCAGCTAAGTACTTATAGATTGGTGTATAACAGATGCTCGTGAAGCTCGGCGGACGAGGTCAATGTATCGCATGATTGTTTCTGGCCCATATTTGACTTGTATTGAAAGCTGCATTAACATGTAGCAGTCTTAAATAAACATGGAGGAGTGTGTGGTCCGATATTTACTGCAAGCAGAAAGAAATACCTTGTAAAAGTATTCCCGCCCCCCAATTCTGTCATTTTTCAACCACAAACTTCAATCAATATTATTCAAATTTTAAGTGAGAGACCAGCACACAGCTGCACATATTTGTGAAGTGGAAGGAAGAGAGCTCAAAACCACATAAATGTGGGATGTATTTAAATTCAGCCCGCTTTACTGCGTCACCTGCAAATAAAATCCAGCTCAGCCAACTGCCTTATGAAGACACCTAATAACTACAGTGACTGTAGTCATTTTACAGTATTTTATTTTAGCTTATTTCCTCGAGAGGGGCAGTTTGCATTAATTCTTATCATGAATACCAAAATTTTTATCTGGGCTGCACATTGGAGGAGTTATCAGCTCAGCAATACGGCTCAACAAACTCACGTCATACAATCCCGGTTCCAATGAAGTTGGGAAACAGGTGTATAATTATTTGCAAATCCTGTTCAACATATATGCAACTGAATCCACTACAAAGACAAGATATTTAATGTTCAAACTCATAAACGTAGCAAATATTAACTCAGTTTGAATTGGATGCTTGCAGCATTCTGAAAAAAATCGGGGACAGAGGCAACAAAAAACTGGGAAAGGCTCAATCGTTCACAAGCAAGGATGGGGCGAGGTTCACCACATTGTAAACAGCTGCATGAGCAAATAATCCAACAGTTTATGTGTCTCAATGTACAATTGCAAGAAATTTAGGAATTTAATCATCTACAGTCTATAAAATCATCAAAAGATTCAGAGAATCTGGAGAAATCTCTGCATGTATGCAGCAAGGCCAAAAACCAACATGGAATGCCTGTGACCTTTGACCCCTAAAGAGGCACTGCATTAAAAACTGACATCATTCTGTAATGGATAATACCAGGAGGGCTCAGGAACACTGCAGAAAACCATTATCAGTTAACACAGTTTGTCGCTACATCTACAAGGTCAAGTTAAAACTCTACCAAACAAAGCGAAAGCCAAATATCAACAACACCCAGAACCGCCGCTGGCTTCTTTGGACCCGAGCTCATCTGAGATGGACTGTGGAAAAGTGTGCTGTGATGGTAGGAGTGTGTGTTAGTGCACATGGCATGGATAACTTGCACATCTTTGAAGGCGCCATTAATGCTGAAAGGTACATATGGTTTTTGGAGCAACATATGTTGCCATCAAGCAGGGTCTTTTTCAGGGACGCCCTGCTTATTTCAGCAAGACAATGCCAAGTCACATTCTCCACGTATTCCAACAGTATGGATTTTCGTTGTCTGATGAGCTAACTCCTCCCTCCTACTTCCCTATTTCTTAGGGGATTGCTAAATCCAGCTCTCCATCCGCGGGTCTGGACTTCCCTAAACCTGGAAGGTCTTACTAAGCAGCTTTACTGGAAAATCTGTTTAAGCTGGTTTTGGGAAATGACACGCCTAACCTCTAACAGCCTATCTTTTCCAGAAGTCTCGCCCTTCTTCATCTGGTGGTCTGGATAACTGAGTAGCCCACAGCAGTCATCCACTCCTCGACAGTCACTTCTGTTAACAGCCTATTTTCCCTATTTTACAACTTGCAATTGGTATATGGGTTAGGTTGATTTTAGTTGCTCGGCATGAGCCCCAAGGGCATTGTTTTAACTAGTTTGGCTTAAGGCAACCTTTATAAACCTCCTAAAATCATTTGGAACCATGCAACAAGACTTTTTACCACTGTTGTGATTATTAATCTGACAATATTATTTAATATTTAATATTAATATTTTAATATTTTATTAAATAATATTTCGGTCTGTTAAGGGTTGTCCTGTGAATACCAGCGCAGTAAGGCGTTGGTATTAGGACAAAGTTGAAAGGTGTGAGCCAAGCTCTGACATTATTGAACAGCATAAACTCTGCACACACATGGAATGAATTCACAAAATTTCTTAAAATACAAGAATTTATTAACAAAAATAAGTTAACTCAAAGTCAAACATATTTCAATCAACAAACTCTTTACTATGCTAAAACAATCCAACTAAACTACCAAGCAGAATTAAAGAATAACAAAGACTAATGGGCTATGTACAATATAAACAAGTTGATTAAAGATGGTTGAAACCATGCCCAAAAGAGTGATGCAACATTACCATGAAATGTTTATGTTTGAGAACCAAGGATTATCTTGAAGAATCTGGAAATGATGTTAAGTTAGTCTTGGAACCAACTTAGGCAATAATCAGCAAACGTTAGACAACCATTCACAATGCAAGATCAGATAAAATATTATTTTATCAAAATAATGCTTTCAAGAATGATCTGCTGAATAAAACCAACCTTCTGGATGAATAATTTCTCAATGGTGTCTAATTAGTTGCCTTTATTTATTAAAATAATATTTGAAGAAATATTATTAAGGGAATAATTGGAAAAGAGCCAAATCTTTCTGGAGAAATGGGCTTAATGGTGTTTACTTAGTTATCAGATTTAGTAAAATAATGTTTAGAAGTTATTATTCACTAACTTGAAAACTAACAACCTTTCTGTTGAATATTATGTATCAAGCACGTGTTCTAAAACTGTTAGCAGTTCAGCTAACAAAGGAGGCTGATAGCTTAACTTAGCACCAGAACCAAACACATACCTTTAAAATACCTGGGTCAATAAAAGGGTTAAAATGCATAAGCGCGGACGGCGCGTTATGAGCAACCTTCTGTGTTTAAAATCACCCTTTAAATAAAGTTTGTCTTAACTTTAAAAACACATAAACACAGAACACAAAGCTGATCACGTGCTGCAGATAGCCTGCTAGCACTAAGGTAGCAGTTTCACACAAACAAAACCAAACTTCATAAAATGAAAAACGTTTAGATCATTTCATCCTAACTGTTATTCTGCCCAAACCTAACCTCTGACCATGTTGAGGAAAAGATGTCCGGGGCGGCGAAGTTTGATGAAATGTCCACAGTCAACAAGCGGTTAACCTAACGAAGCTGTGGGTGGGGGCCGTTCTGTCGGCCGGACAAAACTGCACGTTACCGGTGATGCGGCGTCGTCCTTCTCTCCTTCTCTGGCAAGGAAAACCGCTTCACTCGGGTTGTAGAGACAGTGTCTCTGCTGGGGACTTTTCTCGAACACCGTGTGCGTCTGCAGGGCTCGGAGAGAAAGTCAAACAATGCTGGTGCCTTAATTCCCCGTTCGTGAATGAATACCATATACACAAACAGCAATTCATTCCATACTCAACTTTTGCATATGATCGGTGATCATATGGGACTCTTGGATCCAGTTTGAAGAGTTAAGTCTCTGTTTGCCAGCAAAAAGACTTCAGCGCACTGTGTCTGCTCCTGCTCCGATGGTCAACCGGCTTGGAGAGATCGGCTTGTGGGAGAGGGGGTGCTTTTATACAGCCAGTGGCATCATGGGAAGTCTGCTGCTACCCCCCTTTTTCAGTTGCTGAAAGTCAGTTAAATGCAGTTTATTTTGAAAACTCCAGAAGAGTTTGTACCTGAGTTTTAATGCTGAAATCCATGGCTTAGGGTTCCAACACCACCAATGAAAAACCCAAAAATAAGGTGACTCAAATAATTGACTGTCCACAATAAATCTAGAATTGTATATGCTTTCTTTAATTAGTAGTGCTTTTGCAGAGGTCAGTAACAGCTTTAAAATCAGCAAAACTTAATAATTTGAATAATAGACATAAATCAATCAACCTAACCTTTCTTTCCCTAATGCTGAAACTGGTAAGGCTAAAGAGGCTTTTGAGACGGAGGCTCACCATGGATCCGAATGGAATGATTTCTTCAGTAGGCAACTAGTGATTGTTTTCTTGGGTGAAAGGCAAATCTTCAGTTCTCTTCCTCTAAGTGGAGAGGTACTGATGCTCGGGGTTTCGATTGTGAAGTTGGAAAAAAATTTTAAAAATTAAAAAAAAAAAAAAAAAGAAACTTTGTTGGCATATGTTTCAAAAGTCGGTAGCTTCCAGAGGCCGAATAGTTGAAGGAAACCTTTGAGGTGTAATTGAGGTTGGTTCAGGACTTTCAGAAGCCTCAAACTTAGAGCAATCCGTTGTTCTCTGACCAAGTTCACTTCAGTTGTCTTGGTAAAAATGCAACAGACGAAATTCTGATTCTCAATTTTCAGTTGCAGCTCTTCTCAGGGCACACGGGTTGATCCTCTTTATAGTGCAGAATTGTGAGCAGGGCTGCGTCTCCGGTCTTCTGATTCATCTGTAGCTTCTTTCTCCGTCCGATCTTGTTCGCTGGTCTTCTGCAAGGAAACAACCCTGTTTCTTTCTTTGGCACAGTTTTTATAGTGCAGAAAGCCTCACTGCTCATCCTCTGTTGCCAGGCAAGCTTTCTCATCATTGAGTTACGCGGCCACCTGTGTTATGACTTTTGCCTGTTTTTCTAACTTCAGACTTAGGAAAAACAGCGTTCACCTGGCTTCTTGTTTCTCGCTCCCATGCTTGTTATGACTTGAGCTTGCTCGTTGACCTTCCATCCAGGCCCAGTTCCCGTGAAGCTGGCTCTCCTCTGCCCCTCCCGTCCTAATGTTATGACTCTGCCGCCTCTGGCTCCCAGGCCATGGTGCCCTCCTTATCTGCTCAGCCTCAAGCTTTTTAACACAGTATTTCTCTGCTTCTTGCTCTCACACCAGTTACAGCTAAAAAAAAACATCACTTAATTATTTTTATTCATACATCACAATTGATTAACATTATCCCTCTTCATTACATTTAATAATTGTAGAAAAATAGAAAATTATCACACATATTTCTTTGATTATACTTGCAGTTTTCTACTTCTGAAAAAGATAAGACAGTCACAGTTAATATGTGACTCCATACAGGCCTTTTCAGTCATCAGTCCCAGAGTGCGAAGATATACTCATTTTACTATTTCATGACATCTTATCCATGTAATTTGATCATTATTTATTTGATACTCTAAAGATCAAGCTCTCATGTCATCATATGTGATTTTTGTTAAACTCAATCATAGTGATACACTTCTGCAAAAGAAAGAAGAATTAAAACATACTCCAAATCATATTTAATTGGTTTTATTATGAATGTTTAATTAATTTCTGCATGGATATATGGAAGGATCTCACTTCATTTTGACAGGATTCATAGTAAACGAGTGCGGCTACTAGACATGACCCTGTCCCAGCTTTATTGGAACATGTTGCAAGCATCATATTTAAAATGAGTAAATGTTTGCTAAAAAAACAATTTGTTTATCAATTTGAACATTAAATCTCTTGTCTTTGTAGTGTCTTCAATTCCATATAGGTTGAACAGGATTTGCACACTGAAGCCTGTGATTGTAATGCAATATAATGTGGAAAAGATCAAGGCCTATAAACACCTTTGCTGAGCACTATATGATGATCTATTTTAACTTTAGAATGTACTCTAGTAGTGCTTATTAATATGATCATTCATTGTTCACCAGTTCCAACATTTTTCACTGTTTCTGTGCTTGAGTTGGAAAAACAACACAACCACACACATGTCGAGGGCACATAATGTGTTAAAATTACACACCTTGCTCCACAGAAAGTAATAAGCTTCTTGCTGGAGTGATGAGTCAAAATCATATGTGGACCTTATTTAGATAAGCACACAAACACAAACAAATACCTTCTCAAACACTACCTTCTCATGTCTTTTTTTATGCTAAAAGACATGAGAAGATTATGAACACGGGAGTGACACAAGATAAATAAAAGTACTTCCCAGAAAAAGCACATAAACACGATGGTGGCAGTGTGATGTTTTGGGACTGCTTTGCTTTTCCATAAATCCTCCTCTTTCTCAGAAAATCCTGAAGGTGAATGTCCAGCCATCAATTTGTGACCTTTTGATGAGGCACAACTGGGTTATGCAACAGGACAATCATTCAGAGTACACCAGCAAGTAAACCTTAAATGGCTAAAAGAAGGTTATTGGAGTGGCCTAGTCAAAGATCAGAGGTAAATCCAAGTAGAATGCTGTGGCATGACTTTCAACAGACATTTCATGTTTAAAAACACCCAACTGTGGCTAAATTAAACAATTCTGCAAAGAAGAGCGGGGCAAAAATATTTCACAGAAATGTAAAAAACCCATTGCCACTTATTCCAAATGCTTGATGGAAATTGTTGCTGCCAAGTGCAACACAAACAGTTTTTAGGTTTTTGGGGGCAATTTCCTTTTATAATATACTGTATGTTATCTCTGGTTCCCCAGTACTGTATGATCACATGGTTGCCAAATATCCATTCAATGTCAACACAAAGGACAGAGAAATAATCCAAAGTATTGTGACAGAGGTATAATAAAAACTAGAATTCATAGTAAAGTTGGGAAAAAAGTATTTGATACGTTTTGGATTTTCTGGATCTTTTTAGATTCTGTCTCTCACAGTCGAAGTGGACCTACAATGAAAATTACAGACCTCTCCATTCTTTGTAAGTGGGAAAATCAGCGGTGTCTCAAATACTTATTTTACACATTGTGTGTCTTTGCATTTGCTTACTCTGAAATGCTTTACTTGCTCCTGATGCAGCAGTGGCGTCCACTGAGGCCTCCCATGAGATTTCTCTGTGGTGCAGAGAAACAGCCAGATAGACACAGGTTAAAGACACGACTGCTTGGTTCTCTATAACCCTGCAAATGACAACCCCCACAGAGTCTGACAGCAGCCCACAGTGGTTCATCACCTGATGTCTGCCAACAGCGGGGCATCTCACACTTGTGATGTTATGAGATGTTCACACGGCTAAGAATTCTTAAACACAAATGTTCCTGCTGATCTTGAGCACATCTGAAGAGAAGCTGGGGAATAAAAGAGCCACCATAGGGGACAAAAACAGCCCTTGGTTTCATAGCTTTCTGTTCTGGTTTAATGTTTTGTATGTTAAAAAGTTAGGATCATGTAACAATAAAGAATCTTCCACTGCTTCCATAAAAATCTAGCTTGTCTTATCCCCATTTGGTTGAAATTACTTCACAAAGATGCTTCTTGTAACCATCTGCCAGTTTCTAAGGAACATTCAGCTGAGAGATGTTTGAAAAGTTACTTGGATGACCACACCTGGAAATATTGGCAGTTGTTTACCGCTTGTAGAAGGTTCAAACAGGGAAAGGTTCCTTTAAAATACTGATTAATGCTGTTCCAATCGTGTCATTTTAGCCACTTTACCTGGGAAAATGTAGGGGTGTTTGCTTGAAAGTTTTAGTATGATTAGCTTTGTTATTAACGTTAAAGATGTCTAAGTATCAATCAATTAAGCTTTATTTATAGAGCACCCAAAGTGACCAAAGTCAGATTCAAGTTATTTCTGTCACCATTGTGGTTTTTTTTTCATTAACCTAGGGGTACCAACAATTTTGTCCACGTGTGTAAGCAATAAAACACAACATCTACAGTAAAACGAAGAAGTCTTCTTGCTGTTTTTTTTTTTTTTTGATGGAAAACATTTCCTAAAAATGCTGTCAGGACTATTGTGAATATTGCATTTTTGCTTGCTTTTGTCGGTAAGTTTTTATTTGTTGATTTAAATTTATTAAATGTTAAATATTTTTTGTAATATTTGTGCTGCTTTGCTTCTGTCCTGTGAGTCGTTTCTGTACAAACTGAAAAAACAACCAAAACGGTAAAAACTTCACCACTTTAACAGGCCTTCACCCAAACTACAAACACAAACAGTCTCACCTGCTCCACTGACCTGCTTTGTCCACTTCCCCCTGCCTCATTCTTTCTCTTTTTCTTCTCCAAAGACACACACACACACACACACACACACACACGGATGACAGTGTGAAGTACGGAAAGGTCTTGTGGGTGCTCATCACGCACACTTGAAAGAAGCAGTGCTCTTGGCAAAGGAGGAGCTATATGATATATGAAGATGGCCTCTTGGAGCCCATCACACACACAATCACACGGACACGCATACACACTCCGCTCATCAGCCCCCTGCCCTACCAGTTCTCAAGACTCTCATGGTGACATATATGGAACACATGCAGACTGAAGCCTGTTAAATATTCATGTGTCGTCTACATGCCTGTAAATCGGCGTGTGCATTGCAGATATGGTCAGTGTGTGTGTGTGCGTGTGTGTGTGTGTAGGTGTATGTGTGTGTGAGTGAGTTAGAGCATTTAAAGACGAGTGCCAGTTTGGGTTTGTGTTGACTGCATGTTGGTACATGACTGTAAACCTGCGGTTCAGCAAAGCCGGTGTATTGTAGCTGTCACAGAGTCCCAGCATTTCTTAACTGCACAGCAGGTGTTACAATAGTCAGCTGTGACAATAAAAATAAAGTTCTGGTTCAATTGGAGGGGGTTTGAAATTGTTTGAAACACACACTTTCTCACAAAAAACTTTCTTGTTTAAATTCGATGCAACTGTGTTTGAATGTGCATAGGGATGAGATCTGTTTAGATTTGTTGCCATAAAACCCAATTAGATTGAATTCCAAACAATTTAAATCAATCTAATCTATTCATATAATCAGATTCAGTCCATGTCATGATCCCAGTGTGTCAGGTGTTTCTAAGTTTCTTTATTTTCACTGTTATATTCTCTTAGTGTTGCAATTTTAGTTCCTCTTATTGTTTTCTTATTTCTTACGTTATTCTTGTGTTTTGTTGTTTAAATAGTCTCTGTTAGATTTCCTTCCTGTGTCCCTCTGTCTTATTCTGCTCATTACTCTTCTCTCCCTTGGCTCTGTCCCTTCATTGGTCTCAGCTATTCCTCATCTCCCTCACCTGCAATCTTCGTGTTACATGATCTGTCAGTATAAACACACCTTTTCTCAAAGCCCCCAGAGGCTGCAATACCACTAAGCAAGAGGCATCACACCATGAAGACCAGGGAGCTCTCCACACAAGTCAGGGACAAAGTTGTTGAGAGGTACAAGTCAGGGTGTGGTTATAAAAAAATATCCAAATCTTTGATGTTCCCTTGGAGCACCATCAAATCCATTATCTTCTTATGGAAAGCACTTGATGGCACCACATGTGACAGGACAAACTCATGGACCTTCTTGATAACACACTTTTTTTCAGAAGAGAATCCACAACCATGCATTAAGCAAACTGTGCCTTCTTTAGTCTTTTAGGACATTCTACATGGCGGCACTTAGCATTGTACAATACTGATTCTTGGACTGACCCATCACTTTCCTGCAAATAAGACTGCAGTGCTTTATCAGCACTCTGCTGTGACTCCAACAGATTACAGCAAAACCCATGTCAGCTTTAAATAAAAATCTCCCAACTTGTACTGTTCACGGAATCACCTTCGGGTCGGAGCACGTCGTGTAGAAGACGCTGTTTTAATGAAAGCCCTCGCCTCTGGGTCTATTTCAACACTGCAATGCATGGTTGAGAGTCTCGGCCTGTTTGCCGTTATAACACTTGAATCTAATCAGAGGATAGGCCACTTTTGGAGTGTTTGGAGAAACCACTTGTGCCCACAGGCAATCAACACCTCATCAGAGGCCCCCCTCTCATGTGGAGAGATCGGGGCACAAGGCCCAGAAGTGAACAGCACCAATTTTTACCTCCTTGTCTTTCTTCCATCTTTCTTTCCCCTGCCCTCACCCTTTTTAATGTCGCTCTTCTCTTTATTGTTTGTGCATTTCATAATTTTATCTATGAAATTCAAGCAATAAAAGATGCTGCTTGAATCTACAAACAAACAATGGGACTCTTGATTTTAGCAACCATGTTTTCATAAAGTTGGTCTTTACAATGATTTTGTGGTTTGTTTGTGAGCACATGGAAACGCTCTCTGCTTTTATTTCAAAAGGAAAAGTGCTGAAAACTGGGTAATAACATGGGATTTGATAGCAGCTGCATCAAAATGGAGGTTAAAAGGTGTATGATAGATGTGCAAATTGTTTATGTGTGAACATCCTGTTATCAAAAGTCTCATACTGCCATTATATTTACCAGGGCAGAGGAAAAATGAATGAAAACAATTTTTTCTGCAGAAGTTGCCTTACAGTTGTGGGATTGCCACTTACTGGGAGCTCCACTGGGAGGAACTCCATACAACAGGGGCAGAGACTGAGATTCAGTTAGTTCTGCAGGAAAAGTAATCTATTGTCACCCTGTAGATGTGCATATCTCCACCCTGGCACATTGATCTTCTCCTGGGATGCTGCAGAGGGAATGTTTGATGTCTGCTCTCCGTGAGCAGCTTTCCACCCGTTTCCCTGTGATTCCCGTCAGGAGAGACACAGACGAAAAGAAAGCGGGGGTCTGGGTGAAAAAGGTAAGAGCTTGAAGAAAGGCGACGTAACACACAGAGACAGAAACACACTAATGATGTCAGAGCCTTTGAACACACTTTGTGTGCACATGTGTGGACTAACACGTCATTGTATCAGACAGGTGCTCCATCAATGTCAAGTGGCAAATTCTGAAGGAAAGGCAACTTCCTGAAGTTGCATGAAATCTCAAAAAGCCCTTTTGTGTCTGTCAGTCTTGGAGTCTTTCATTTTGACGGCACACAGAACCAACAGCGTCAAGACATAACAGGGTTCCTTTTCATCTTCCTGACTGTAAAGAAGGACAAACAATCCAGTCATGTTCTGCTACATCTCTTCTCCATGTCATTCAAGGTTTCACAAACAGCAGTGGAAACTCTTGAGGTTTCAGTATCTGGATCTAAGGACGGTGTCAAAGGTCATTAGGTGGTAATGACAACTATCCAATTATTTTCCATGCTATACAGTAATGGCGACATCAATATTGTCATGGGAAAAGCTAAACTTATGTGTGTTTTAACACAATGTCAGGTCATTGCAGACCATACAGCACTCAGTTAGCATGTTAAATATTAAAGTTGAAGGCAGGTCAATTAGAAAGAAGATGAACAAGTATTGTTAGTCTGGAAAATATTTGCAGAAGAAAGAATCTTCTCTCTAAAAATAATGAACTAAAAGATTTCTAAAAAATTTTCTCTGGAAAGAAGGGACCAAAGTTTATCAAAGAATATCAGCACAGAGACCGTATACAAACTGTTAGGCACAGTAGAGGAGGGCTGATGGTTTGGGCTTATTTTGCTGCCACAGGATTTGGACGACAGTGTGGCCATTTGACAGGTTATGCTTGGCCAGAAATGGGTCATTAACAGGACAACAGTTCCAAACACAGCAACAAATCTTCTGCCATGCAGAAACAAATGACTGCGAACCTGAACTGAAGCAAGCATTTGAAACACGGATGAAATTATACAGAAAAATGGCCACAAAAGCTAAACCTACAAGATGCTGGATGTACTTTTTTTCCATGACTGTATTTCTCTTGTCATCCCAGAATGGACTGTTGGTTAAGAATAAAGAACTTCCTGTTTTCACAGAAACCAAATTTTCTTGGCAGAATGGCTTCTGTAAGTGACAATTTAATTTAAATGCCCCAAAAGGTTAATCAGGATCACAATATTTCAGGGACAAGTGAACTAGATTGCTACTAAGCTAATGTACATGTGTGAGCTCATGTAATACATATACAAGTGGGATAATAGTGTATTAGAATGTTAGCTGATTGTATTACTTCAATTTACAACGTGTTTAAAAATGCTTAAGAGTGCAAAGACAGAACAGATCACTGAACTTCACCTACTTTGTAGATAGTTTTATGTGAAGCATCAGAACAGGTTTGAATATGATCCGTAGGTGCCATGCTTTGGACTAGCGGTTGCTAACCAGAAAACACTGGTTTGGTTTGTTTAATAGAAAACAATAAGGGCATATTTTTTCAATGTGCATCATACGCCGCTATGTGTTCCCCTTCAGTCCACCTTTTCTGCCGAAACTTTTAAATTCTTGCATTATCTCGCTCAGGTTCTGTATAATAACAGCAGTAATTTATAGTTTCCCCCTCTCCGCTCTGTTTTTCTGAACAGTGGCATTTGTCTCATGTCCGGAGCAACATGCTGGATAGGTTGCTGCCTCACCTGCTGCTCACACTTGGTAGCTTCTTGTGATAGCGGTCCCAGTGACCAGCCTTAGTGACTGCATGACGTTGTCTTAGCGGGGTTGGTCCATTTTAATAAGTGTAATGTAAAAGTGAACCAAATAAAATTAAAGTGTAAAATCCTGTGGGATTCAATCCCCCAACTTAACCAAGTCCCCGAGAATAATCTAGAGTGAAAGCACCTTTGGCATCTTTCTTGTCTATTTCTTTTCTAGTGTAAGGATTTTTACACCACACCAACTCTTGCTTGAAGCAACAGGTGATGAGGTGTAAAGCCATCCATCCATACACACAATTTCTAACCAGCTGAAGCTTTGCAGTGTCCTAAGGAGGTTAGACCCTTGAGAAGTACTTCATCCAGATGGAGGAAAACAGTAGATCCCCCACAATGTACTGTAACAGGAATTATTCCAAACACACATATGATGTGTGTCCATGGTGATCCACGGAGGGTCCTAATACGCCCCAGTGGGCAGGTACAGACAACAATTGAGCAGACAGTAGAGCTGACTGGGAGGAATGAATTTGCCCTTGAAAGGAAATATAAGCATATTTTGTTTTAAATATAGGCACAATCTACAGAAGCCCTTTGACTTGAATTCAGCTCTTTTAAAAGAATGTCTTTCGGGTGCCACTTTACCACTGAGCACCACAGTGAACACTGAATGTCTAACCGCCAAAATGAAACCTTATGAAAGGCACAAGATTTTTCAATGAATTAAAACTAATGTAACCACTCAGTGAAAGCTAGCAGTTAAGGTCTTTTATTGGTCTGATTTTTAGCATATGACGCCACACATCCTACCACACTAATTTGAAAGGTAATCAATAAAAACGAGAAAGAAAAACGGGTGGCACACAGGTGCTGTTCTGCTCAGTGGTAGAAGACAATTTAGCTGGTTTTGTAAGGCTCTACTTCTAATAAAGTTCTGCACTAATCCTGTTCTTTAGCACTGCAGATGCCACTTTTGGGTGTTTTGCACCTTTTTACAGGGCTCTAACCTGGGCCAAAAACCTTCAACTATCTGTCTCACCACCTTTAATTTGCAAACTCTCTCCAGCAGCAGCTAAGTTCATTTTATTCAAAAAGTTATTTTTGCTATACCTGATCTTCGCATTAGTAAACAGGCTTAACTTCCAAATGATATCTACAGGGGCTGGACAATGAAACTGAAACACCTGTCATTTTAGTGTGGGAGGTTTCATGGCTAAATTGGACCAGCCTGGTAGCCAGTCTTCATTGATTGCACATTGCACCAGTAAGAGCAGAGTGTGAAGGTTCAATTAGCAGGGTAAGAGCACAGTTTTGCTCAAAATATTGCAATGCACACAACATTATGGGTGACATACCAGAGTTCAAAAGAGGAGAAATTGTTGGTGCATGTCTTGCTGGTGCATCTGTGACCAAAACAGCAAGTCTTTGTGATGTATCAAGAGCCACGGTATCCAGGGTAATGTCAGCATACCACCAAGAAGGACGAACCACATCCAACAGGATTAACTGTGGACGCAAGAGGAAGCTGTCTGAAAGGGATGTTCGGGTGCTAACCCGGATTGTATCCAAAAACCATAAAACCACGGCTGCCCAAATCACGGCAGAATTAAATGTGCACCTCAGCTCTCCTGTTTCCACCAGAACTGTCCGTCGGGAGCTCCATAGGGTCAATATACACGGCCGGGCTGCTAAAGCCAAACCTTTGGTCACTCATGCCAATGCCAAACATCGCTTTCAATGGTGCAAGGAGCGCAAATCTTGGGCTGTGGACAATGTGAAACATGTATTGTTCTCTGATGAGTCCACCTTTACTGTTTTCCCCACATCCGGGAGAGTTACGGTGTGGAGAAGCCCCAAAGAAGCGTACCACCCAGACTGTTGCATGCCCAGAGTGAAGCATTGGGGTGGATCAGTGATGGTTTGGGCTGCCATATCATGGCATTCCCTTGGCCCAATACTTGTGCTAGATGGGCGCGTCACTGCCAAGGACTACCGAACCATTCTTGAGGACCATGTGCATCCAGTGGTTCAAATATTGTATCCTGAAGGCGGTGCCGTGTATCAGGATGACAATGCACCAATACACACAGCCAGACTGGTGAAAGATTGGTTTGATAAACATGAAAGTGTAGTTGAACATCTCCCATGGCCTGCACAGTCACCAGATCTAAATATTATTGAGCCACTTTGGGGTGTTTTGGAGGAGCGTCAGGAAACGTTTTCCTCCACCAGTATCACGTAGTGTCCTGGCCACTATCCTGCAAGAAGAATGGCTTAAAATCCCTCTGACCACTGTGCAAGACTTGTATATGTCATTCCCAAGACGAATTGACGCTGTATTGGCCACAAAAGGAGGCCCTACACCATACTAATAAATTATTGTGGTCTAAAACCAGGTGTTTCGGTTTCATTGTCCAACCCCTGTATATAGGGGATTACTTTTGCAGCTCTTTTATCGACTGGTTCGACCACAATCTGCTGTTCCTCCCACTAGTGATGCCCTGGCTGCTGCTGCTTATTCCAGGTTATATCTCTGCTGAAGATTCTCAGCCTAATTGCATAGCAGGGAGGTGTTTTGAACTAGTGCCTCGCCATGAACATCTTATGTCTTCTGTTTGCATGTTTTCATTGTGGCTGCTTAGGTTTTCTCTGGGCTTCTTCTTGAAATAACATGTTTTTGACGTATCACAAAGTAGGGTTTAAACGTTTGGACAGCAGAATTGTTTATTCAAAGTTATTCTAAGTGAAAGCCTCTCACAGTGGTGCAGTTCTTAGCACTGTTGCCTTGCAGCAAGAACATCCTGGGTTTAAATCTGGGCGAGTGCCTTTCTGCATGGAGTTTGCTTTTTGTCTTCTTTTATGAATGGGTTCTCTCTGGGTACTCTGGCTTTGTCCCACAGTTCAAAAACATACACGTCAGGTTTATTGGCTTTAAGAGTGGGTGTATGTGTGCATGCTTGATTTCCCTGCAAAAATGCATGTTGTTGTCTGTGAGGCCCTGGATGGTATTAATAGACATAAAACAATAAACAATGTTGTAACATATTTTTTAAACTTTTTTCATAATCACTTTAACTATCATATGTAAACTATCTGACCAACATATACAATACGTCTTCTGTATCACATTCTTTTTAAATCTAAAACAAGTCTGACCTCTCATCTCATTGAAATGAAAATTAAAAATGTAAAAAAAATTAAACAGCTTTTCAGTATTGAGATTTTCAAATTCCAGGATAATGGCAGTAATTTAAATGTAAAACAATTTTACTGTTGGAAAAAGTTACAAGTATCTTGTGCCCAATTCTCAGCACCCAATTGCTGCCAAACATTAAATAAACAAATATAACTGCCTTACTTCCATCTGCAAAGCATTGATCATGATGTACCCAGCACATGGTTTCTAGCTTTTGAACAACTTTTAATGAACTTTAAAATATGACATTTTACGTTCATGTTTAAGGTGCTTATTCAATTCAATTTTATTTAAATAGCGCCAATTGACAGCACATGTTGTCTCAAGGCACTTTACAAAGTCAATTCAGTCAGTTCATACAGATTTCAAGTCAAGTACATACATTCCAATTAATCCTAGTTATCCAACAGTCAGATTCAGTTTATTATTCAAATTGGTTAAAAGTTTTTTATGTAAGAGAACCAGCAGATTGCATCCAGTCAGTGACTTGCAGCATTCACACCTCCTGGACGAGCATGTAGAGACAGCGGACAGTCACTGGCGTTGACTTTGCAGCAATCCCTCATACTGAGCATGCATGTAGCGACAGTGGAGAGGAAAACTACCTTCTAACAGGAAGAAACCTCCAGCAGAACCAGGCTCAGTGTGAGCGGCCATCCGCCACGACCAACTGGGGGTTTGAGAGAACAGAGCAAAGACACAAAGAGAACAAAGAAGCACTGATCCAGGAGTACTTTCTATGGAAAAGAAAAGTAAAACGTTAATGGTTGTAGCTCCTTCTGTGGCTTCATCTAGGAAAGAAAGACAGCTAAGAAAGGTACCACAGCAAAATACAGAGCCAAGCCAGGTGTGGCTTCTAAAAAGGGAAAAAACAGAAAGAGAACAAAGTTAAAAGCTGACATAACAGTAAATAACACAAAAGTGGAGAGTAGTATGAGAATCTAGCAGAGAGAGTGAAAGTGGTCATTATGTACTCTGGCAGCCTAAGCCTATAGCAGCATAACTACAGAGATAGCTCAGGATAACCTAAGCCACTCTTAACTATAAACTTTATCAAAAAAGAAAGTTTTAAGCCTGGCCTTAAAAGTAGACAGGGTGTCTGCCTCACAGACTAAACCTGGGAGTTGGTTCCACAGGGGAGACGCCTGATAACTAAAGGATCTGCCTCCCATTCTACTTCTAGAGACTCTAGGAACCACCAGTAAACCTGCAGTCTGAGAACAAAGTGCTCTGTTAGGAACATATGGGACAATCAGATCTCTGATGTATGTTGGAGCTAGATCATTAAGGGCTTTATATGTGAGAAGGAGAATTTTAAATTCTATTCTGGATTTAACAGGGAGCCAATGAAGGGAAGCTAAAATAGGAGAAATATGATCTCTCTTTTTAATTTTCATCAGAACTCTTGCTGCAGCATTTTGAATCAGCTGAAGGCTTTTAACTGCATTTTGTGGACATCCTGATAGTAAAGAATTACAATAGTCCAGCCTTGAAGTAAAAAATACATGGACTAGTTTTTCAGCATCACTCCTGGATATTTCTAATTTTGGCAATATTCTGGAGGTGAAAGTGTCATGGCGGGTTTAGGGTTTCTGACTCACATGCAGGATAAACAGGAATCAGTTAAATGATGTTTAATGATTACAATGAAAAAGTTCAGTAGAGAATCTGGTCCAGGTGGTACAGCGATGAGGGGAACCGGGATTCTGGAAGAGAGATGTTGGCGAGTGAAAGGTTTCCAAAGAGTGAAATAAATAAAACGATCGAGGGGTTGGTGTTGTCCGCCCGGGGGGGGGAGAGGTCGGTCATTGATGGGGTTGCCAACAGTAGCTTGATTAGTTTGACTCGCGCTGTTTGAATCCAAAGAGTGTTGAGAGGAAAGTGGTGCAGGGTGAACAAGTTGTGCAGATCTCTGAGCCAGGAATGAGCCAGCCTTACAGCAGAGTGGGAGCCAGTCGTGGGGAACTGATACAGAGATGAACTGAGTCTAGGTATTTCACAGAGATCCTCCACGAAGAGGGAAATGAATGAGCACTGGAATTGGCACCTTTAAACAGGAACAGAAACACAGAGATTACCGTTGGAAACAGAAATTAAAATGCTCAGGTAAACTCAGGGAGGTTCAAAGGTTTGCAACAAGACAAAGACAAGGCGCAGGAGGAGACTTAGTTACCAGTGACAGTTAACACTCAGGGACTGAGTAACTGGCTTCCAGCTCTTTTATGCTGCCTGAAGGAAGAGGCTGATTGCCCATGATGAGCTGCACCTGTGGAGAGGTGCAGCAGGAGACAGCATGTGGAGCCCAGCAACCTGCTACAGGGAGCACTTTGGTGGATGGTAGCGGGACTGGAGACAAACAGGAAACAGCAACAGGACAACAACCCCATTGTCTGACATCAGACAATGGGGTTGGGGGGGACGAAGAGGATGGCACCAAAGCCTCAAAGTCGTTGATGAGAGAGGGATCCAGGATGAAAGAGCGGGGCATCCATGTATGATCCTCAGGACCATAACTCTCCAACCAGTGTCACATTCTTCTAATGCAAATTTAATAGCAAAAAGTTCCTGGTCCTCCACGTCGTAATTTCGCTCGGAAGGAGTGAGGCGACGGGAGAAAAAGGCGCATGGGTGAAGCTTCTCATTCTCTGACCGCTGGAATAGTACAGCCCCGACCCCCGTGTCTAAGGCATCAACCTCCAGAATGAATTGTTTCTGGGGGTCAGGCTGTACCAGAATAGGTGTGTCCTCAATGCAAGGTCATAGGGACCATTCCTTCTTGGAGAGGAAGAAGAACCCTGCCCCCAGGGGAGATAAAGATGGTCTGATGATGCCAGCTGTGAGTGATTCCTTAATGTATGTTTCCATGCTTTCTCTCTCTTGGCGGGAGATGTTGGACAGGCGACTGGTGGGCAGAGGAGCTCCCAGTAAGAGGTCAATAGCACAATCATAGGGTCGGTGAGGAGGAAGGGAACAAGCTTTCGACCTACTAAAACCTTGTTTCAAATCAGCATATTCACTTGGGACATTTTGGAGGCCTGGTTCTTCTGTTCGGGGGGCTTCCCCTGGAGACGGGCTCAGTGGAACGGCCTCTTGGAGACAGGAGAAGAGGCAGTCAGAAGACCAAGCTTCTATACGGTGTTCCTTCCAATTTATTTAGGGATTATGGGTGAGAAGCCAGTCTAGACCTAGGATTATGGTGGTGTGAGAAGACGAAAATACATAGAAAGATCTGACTTTATGGCACTTACCGGATGTAATTATATTGAGAGGTTTGGTCTGATGAGTTATATGTGGGAGGGGTCTTCCATCCAGCGTTGTGGTTCTGAGGGGTGTCTCGAGAGGAATAACCGTGAGGTTACACTGATCAACAATAGACTGGGTTGTTAATGACTGATCACACCCTGAATCAATAAGAGCGCTGAGTTGAATGGGGTCGTTTTCAAAACGCAGGGTCGAGGGAACAAGTAGACAGGAAGGATCTTTATTGTACTTTTACTGTAACTAACTCTATGTGCTCTCTTCAGACTCTAACATTGAAAACTGGCTCAGAGTTTATCTGTTCTTTCTTTCTAGGTGAAACGACTAAAGGAGCTACATCCATTAACATTTACCTTTTCCTTCCTTTAGAAAAGTACTCCTGGATCAGTGCTTCTTTGTTCTCTTTGTGTCTCTGCTTTTTTTTCTCTAACCCCCCCGGGTCGGTCCGGGCAGATGGCCGCTCACACTGAGCCCGGTTCTGCGGGAGGTTTTCTTCCTGTTAAAAAAGGGAGTTTTTTCCCCCTCCACTGTCGCGTACATGCATGCCAGTATGAGGGATTGGCTGCAAAGTCAATGCCAGTGACTGTCCCCTTTTCTCTACATGCTCATACCAGGAGGAGGGGAATGCTGCAAGTCACTGACTGGATGCAATCTGCTGGGTTTTTTCCTTAGATAGACAAACTTTTTTTCCCAAATTTTAAAAAAAACAGAATCTGACTGCACTGTTCAATGATTTGGATTAATTGTAATGCATGTACCTGACTTTTGTGAAGTGCCTTGAGACGACATGTGTTGTGAATTGGCGCTATATAAATAAACTGAATTGAATTGAATTGAATTGAAATTGTGAAGTTGGTCCACCGGTGTTCCCGTCGTCACAGGTGGACCCTCTTGGGGAGTTGTTTCTTCAGACAGTATAAACATTGAGGTGACTGCATCCTCCGTTGCCATTCTTTGGGTGTTAATCAGGTCCGACCAACCTGCATGGGTTTGGGTTCCAGAGGGGATGAAATCTTGGGTGGATGAACTGTGGAGTGAGGAAAAGAATGTTGGTCAGGAGAGGGGTTTGAGGAGGAGTCTTCAGTTAGCTTTCTCCCTATTTCTTTCCCTCAGACGTCAGTCTATTCGAGATGCTAAGGTGATAAAAGCATTTAGGTCAGAAGGCTCATCCACAAGGGCCAATTCATCCTTAACGTTATCATTCACAGCATGAAAAAATGCACTCTTTAAAGCATTAGAGTTCCAAGTTAATCCAGCAGCGTATGTGCGGAACTCGATAGCAAAATCAGTTACAGACCTGCGACCCTGTTTTATTTTCCAGAGTTCACGAGATAGGGTAGTCGGATCTGTATCCTGTCCAAATGTTAACTTGAACTCTTGAATAAAGTCTTAAAAGGTTATTCCAAAACTTGGATATTTCTGGAAACGAGCTTCAGTCCATTTTAACGCTATGCCACTAAGTAACCCAATAATATAGGAAATCTTTGCGTCATCAGAAGAAAATGAATGAGGAGAATAATTGAAAATCAATGTACACTGTAGAAGGAAACCCCCACAATGGCCCACGTCACCTGTATGTTTTTCCGGGGTGGGCGGAGCCACTGCCACGGTATGGTGTGGGTGAGGAAGAGCCATTGCTGGTAACCGTGGCAGTGGCTCCCTCCTGAGGTCATACAGGGTCTTGGGTATTTTCTACAGATAGGGACTGTAAAACAGAGGTTAAGTGCTCGAGTACCTGGTTTATGGTGTTTTGCTGGTCTGACAAGGAACGGAGGACGGAGTCGTGGGAGTGAATAATGGCTGCTTGGTCTGAAATGGATCTCCTGAGAGCTTCCGTTGGGTCAGATTCGCAGTGTTCCCGTCATGGCGGGTTTAAGGTTTCTGACCCACATGCAGGATATACTCTTTTTTAATTGCATTTTGTGGACATCCTGATAGTAACGAATTTCAATAGTCTAGCCTTGAAGTCAAAAATACATAGACTAGTTTTTCAGCATCACTCCTGGATATTTCTAATTTTGGCAATATTCCGGAGGTGAAAGTGTCATGGCGGGTTTAGGGTTTCTGACTCACATGCAGGATAAACAGGAATCAGTTAAATGATACAGCAACGAGGAGAACCGGGACTTCTGGAAGAGAGATGTTGGTGAGTGAAAGGTTTCCAAAGAGTGAAGTAAATAAAATGATCAGAGCTTACGGGAGGGGTTAGTGTTGTCTGCCAGGGGGGAGAGGTGAGTCATTGATGGGGTTGCCAACAGTGGTTTTCAGTAATGTGTGGCTTGATTAGTTTGACTCACACTGATAGCGGGACTGGAGACAAACAGGAAACAGCAACAGGACACCAAAGTTTTTTACTTTATTACCAGAGGTAAATTTAATGCCATCCAGATTAATTTATTGACTAAGCAGTTTCTTTTTCAAAAGCTCCTGTCCAAAGGCAACAACGTATGTCTTGTCTGAATTTAGAAAAAGAAAATGTTAAGTCATCCAAGTTTTTATGTCTTAAAGACATGCCTGTAGTCAATCTAACTGGTTGGGCTCATCAGGATTTATGCATAAATAAAGCTGAGTATCATCAGCATAACAGGGTAAATGTATCCCATGCTGCCTGATTATTTAACCTGTTGGAATATATATGTAAAGAGGATTGGCCCAAGCACTGAACCCTGTGGTACTCCACAATTAACCCTGGAGTCTGGAGATGATTATCATTTACATGAACAAAGTGGAATCTGTCAGACAAATCTTATTTGTCTGACAGAATAAACACCCACAGAATAAGCACCCAAAAATGCCAACATTGCATTGCAAATCTGTTGCCTCTTTGTGGATGAGTTTTTTTGACACTCCTTAGTTCCGCATCACCCGTGCCACCTCTTCCCCTTGTGTATCTAACTTGGAGAGACAATTCCTCTGTTCCTTAATGATGTCTGTGTGGGAGGTTTTTTTTTTCTTTTACAGCATCAAAGACAAGACACTTGAAGGCGAGTATAAGATATGACTTAATCATTGCAACAGCGTACAATCTCTCTGTCTCTCACCAACACCCACTTCTCCCCTCCTCTTCTTCGCGTATAACTTTGCTTGAGGCAGCAGTTGGCACCTTCGCTCTTTCTCCAGAACATCCTCGCACTAATCACTAAAACCCAATACACATAGGGAGTGTGGAGGTCATGAATAAGGCACCAGGCTCATAGCCAGAGTGTCAGACATGTTCTCTTTTCTATCTATCACCCTCCTACCTCCTTAAGAAGGAGAAGAAGATGGAAAAAAAAACATTTCCCTCTGAGGCCTGGGTGAGTCTTTTTGGAAAATGCGCCCTTCTTTTTGATGTTTGACAGCTGAGAGAAGAGGGGGGGTTATAGGGGAGGTGTTGCGGAAAGGGCGCTGCACCTTTAATCCAGCACATCCCATCCTAAAATGGAAAGAAGGAATGTGTGTGCCTGCATGCATATTCTTCCTTTGTGGACGTGCAGACCAAGGCCACCTAATGAAATTACACAGTGAGGCGGTAAAGATTAGAGTTACTCCTCTGAAGAAAATCACCAATAGGTATAATAGGTAAGACACTGAAACTATAAAAAATAATGGAATATAAATGTGTTTTTATTCAAAGCATCAACATAAGGAAAATTTGCTTCCTTTTTATTGTCTCACACCCCAAGCAAAACTAAATGTTTTAATGAAAAGTATAAAAAAATTATTTATGTGCATGTAGAAAAGGCAAATGAATTCTCCAGAACTGGAGCTGAACATTTTTCCTTAATCCATGTTTCATTGAAACAAAATGCAAAAATATGGCTATATGTGCATGCACAACCCAACATGTCACCCTCTGAGACAAATATATGCACTAATAAACCTCCAACCTATGTTCACCTGTGCAACGTGGGGGTGAATATGCGTAGGTCATTTGCAAAAAGCGGAGGGAAAAAAATGTCCCATGTGTCCTTATCCCTGCACAGAGGCTCTTGTCAGTGTACAGCAATAAGCCTCAGATCTCCCTCTCTCGCTGGCACACCAACATAAAGCCCCCTCAGGCTCCTTTCTGGCCCACCTAAGGTTTCAAGGTTGTGCCTCTGTCGTCACTGTCTGACTGTATTCTTCTTTCCTTCTTTTCCTAGGCTGTGCAGTGAACAGAACGCTCACCTCCCCCTCAGTGAGTAGACTGTAAGCTTATCATTCAGGGTGCGTTAATGGTGTCTTCGGCTTTATTCATTTGTGCGATACCACCTCCAACAAGAGGAGAATATTTATTGACTGCATATTAGACATTCTCCTACAGTTTTAGCTAAACTGCAAACTCTGATGGTGATCTTTGAACAGGTTATCTGGAATCACAGCGCACAATCTGCATCCATATTTCAAAAAGCTCAGCTTGGCATAAAGAAAAATCAGCATTTTTGTGTGTTCAAAGACTAGTTTTGGCTCAGACTTCAGGATGTTTTCAGGGGCACATTTTAGGAAGCTTTTTTTTGTACCTACAGTACAAACAGTGTTGCTACACTAACACTACTTTACTTAAATATACACACGTGGACAAAATTGTTGGTACCCCTCGGTTAATAAAAAAAACAACCCACAATGGTCACAGAAATAACTTGAATTTGACAAAGGTAATAATGAATTCAAATTCTATGAAAATGAACAAATGAAAGCCAGACATTGCTTTTCAAACATGCTTCAACAGAATTATTTTAAAGAATAAACTGATGAAACAGGCCTGGATAAAAATGATGGTACCCCTAAAATAATGTGACCAAAGGGACATGTTAAATCAAGTGTGTCCATTAATTAGGATCAAGGTGTCTACATTCTTGTAATCAGTCAAGGGGCCCTATAATATAAGGCTACAGGTAGTCACTGGTGTTGGTGACATGGTGTGTACCACACTCAACATGGACCAGAAGAAGCGAAGGAAAGAGTTGTCTCAGGAGATTAGAAAGACAATTATAGACAAGCATGTTAAAGTTAAAGGTTATGAGATCATCTCCAAGCAGCATCATGTTCCTGTGACTACAGTTGCACATATTATTCAGAAATTCAAGATCCATGGGACTATATCCAACCTCCCTGGACGTAGGCGCAGGAGGAAAATTGATGACAAAACAAAGAGACGGATAATACGAACGTTAACAAAAGAGCCAAGAAAAAGTTCTAAAGAGATTAAAGGTGAACTTCAAGCTCAAAGAACATCAATGTCAGATCGCACCATCCGACGTTGTTTGAGGCAAAGTGGACTTAATGGGAGACGACCAAGGAGAACACCATTGTTGATAAGAAATCATAAAAAAGTCAGACTGGAATTTGCCAAACTACATGTTGACAAGCCACAAAGCTTCTGGGGCAATGTCCTATGGACAGATGAGACAAAAATTAAAATTTTTGGCAAGGCACATCAGCTCTATGTTCGCAAATGGAAAAATGAAGCATATGAAGAAGATAACACTGTCCCTAGTGTGAAACACTGAGGATGCTCTGTTATGTTCTGGGGCTGCTTTGCTGCATCTGGCACAGGGTGTCTTGAATCTGTGCAGAGTATAATGAAATCTCAAGGCTATCAAGGATTCTAGAGAGAAATGTGCTGCCCAGTGTCAGAAAGCTTGGTCTCAGTCGCAGGTCATAGGTCTTGCAACAGGATAATGACCCAAAACACCCAGCTAAAAACACCCAAGAATGCCTAAGAGGAAAACATTGGACTATTCTGAAGTGGCCTTCTATGAGCCTTGACCTAAATCCTATTGAGCATCTTTGGAAGGAGCTGCAACATGCCATCTGGAAAAGGCACCCTTCAAACCTAAGACAACTGGAGCAGTTTGCTCATGAGGAGTGGACCAAAATACCTGCTGAGAGGTGCAGAAGGCTCGTTGACAGTTATAGGAATCGTTTGATTGCAGTGATTGCCTCAAAAGGTTGTGCAACAAAATATTAAGTTAAGGGTACCATCATTTTTGTCCAGGCCTGTTTCATGTGTTTATTTATTTTTTAAATAATTCTGTTGAAGCATGTTTGAAAAGCAGTCTAACTTTCATTTTCATAGAATTTTTATTCATTATTACCTTTGTCAGATTCAAGTTATTTCTGTGACCATTGTGGGTTTCTCTTTCATTAACCGAGGGGTACCAACAGTTTTGTCCACGTGTGTAACTGCCTCATCTTTCTTAAATTGCATACATCCATTTTATGCTACTGTGTCAACTCAGCCTAAAGTGATGTTTGAAGCATCATAACACAGAAATATTTATGCAAATGTTTTATGTTACATGAATAAAAACATATGTCTGCTTAGTGGATGTTAAGGCTAACATTTCTCCAAACAGCAAAAGATCCTATTGGATAAAAAACTAAAGTGCTAAGTGCTTTTAATTGTATCATTTTAGTAAAATAGTTTATGGTGCGCTTCTGCAGGAGTTCACGGAGAACGCTAATATTAACATTAGCATGCTAAGGCTATTATTTCTTCACATACTGCACCCTCATGTTGCATCAAAATCCACTGTACATAAACCTTTCAAAGTTATGAGTCGACTGCACTGAACACGAGTAGAAAATAAATAAGCATGTAAGTAAAATGTACCCTAATGTGCTGAAGTCTGAGATGATTGAGCATCCTAATGCTAATGTTATTAGCATGCTAACGCTGGCATTTCTCTACGTATTTCATTATCCTATTTGATAAAAACTAATTTGCTTAATATCTGAAGTTGACTACGCTGGGCATTAGAAATATAAAAATAATAAATAAAATTGAATGTAATGTGCAACATCCTTATTTGAAAATGTTAGCAATGGCCAACATTTCTTTAAATTATAAATTATTATACTGTGTAAATGCTACACAGTTATTCTTTATTGATGAGTTGACCACATTAGTCTTTCGAAAAACTAAGTAAAATAGAGCATAATGTGCTGCCGCTGGAGTTAATTGAAGATGTTAAAGCTCACCTTAACATGCAAAAGATAACATCTATACCAATAGTACACCATAATATTGCATAAAAATGTAAAACTTTTCCCAATTTATCAGATTACCACACCTATAGAAAGTAAGTATTTTACGTAAGTAAAATAGACTATACTATACTGGTAATCGAACATCAGTTACTCTGCTGATCTGCAGATGCATAAGAACAGGTGAGAAAAAGAAAACTTCAAACACTTTCCTTCTCTTTTCCTTTGGGTCAGATATCATATCAAGTCAGAATAAGTAGAGATCGTTTCATACAATGTTTCATGAAAATCTGATTCTGAATAACCATTACAGCATCATCCAATGAATGAGACTGCTGAATCCTTATAGTTTTTATTCTTAAATTTAGAAGAAGATTGTTCTTAATTTTTTTGTGCTGTTAGTTTGGTTAAATACTTTTAACACATTTTCACAGGTACTAAATATGTGTAAATATATATTAATTTGATTTTTCATAGATTTTGATTATATGAGAAGATAATGGTGATTTCTTGGTTCCTTGTAATCATTCGCCAGGACGGTGAATAAAGACAGATAAATTGATAAATATAAGACTAATTGATAAGTCATACAGTAGTATAATTTGATATAGCCCTAATAACATGACACATACTCTACCTTTGGCATTGCTTTATACCTATACCAATTGGTAATGAAAGTTTTTGGACCTGCTGCAAAACACTAAAGTAATGATTTCCAGTAACATGCACTTTCAAATGTAAAAGTGTCTTCATTTTTCACCCTTATACAGATGATTTTACAATAAACTTTAAGTGTTGGCAATCCTTTTTATGTCGAAAATCTAATTTGTCATAAAATGTCATGATTTGTTCCCAGAGTGAGTCAGTGAGCAGATCTTCTCCTCATAAACCCATTTTACAACATCATTCAACACTCAGCAAGAAATTATTTGCTCTAAAAGAAATCAGACACATCAAAGAATAAGGCCGTAAATCACAAAATAACTCTTTCGCGCCTTGAAGATCACAGACGTAGAAGATTTATTGCTATATAAAAGCATCTCGGGCTGAAATGTCTTTTAAATCCCTCTTAAAATGCCTCAGTGTGGCTCCTCTCTTAATAACCCCAGTGGAACTGGACAGGGTCACTGCATTGAATGAATTCAAACAGATTTTAGGAGTTTTACAAGGTCAGCAGTGCAGGGAAGGCTCATACATACACACACACATTTTTGCCCATAAATCGAAGCACGTCGGCCTTGGTGCAGTAAAATCAGCAGTCTCTCCCCGTGTCTCTTTATCATTCCTTACAGAGTTGTCACACACCTCAATACATTTGTCCTCCTGCCAGTTCTTCTTGCCTTTTGCATTTATTAAGCCAGCTTAAACCTTGGAAAAACTGAGCTCAGTCAAAAAAAAGACTACTTTTCAGTATTTTCTCAAACTTTTCTGAAATGTAACTTTCTATAGCATTGCAGCTCTTTACATAGTGACAGCCATGCATTTTTGACTGCACTGATTTTGAAAGGTAATTTAATAAAAACGGACGTCTAAGAATACCCTTAACCTGAAAGAACTGAATATTTAATAGTGTGTATAGGTTCTTATGCCTAAATGTACTGTTAAGATTTTGTTAATCTTGTAATAATTGGCATCATTACAAAGTTAAGTGGATCTTAATTAGGTGTTTTATTTGATCTTCCTTGAAGCTGAAAATCAAAGTTTTTATCACACTTCCTTGGCTCCTCAAGCCCTCTTTCCTTCATTTCTTCATTTATATTTCACCCCATCCCCCTCCGTCAACACTTAAACGTGCAGTTTTATTTTTACAAGGACACATATAGGCGGGATGACAAACTACCGGAATTTCCCAGCAGATTGTATTGCCACATTCCTTGTTAAGTGTTAGCGAAAGTGGTAACCCTTCAATATCCGCAAGATATCAATTTAAGGTGCATCATGAAAACTTGGGGGTGGGCTGTTTTTTTTAATTTTTTGGAATCGAACTTGCTTCCTTTCGACAATAAAGCATGAACATCTTCTTCAATATCTGTTTTGTTACTGAAAGTGAAAGAAAAGGTTACGATCGAAGGAAGGAAGGGGAAAAAAAACAGCAGAGCTTGAGGGAGGAGTTTATCTATGAGTAGTACATGATATTTTCTTCACTTTTAAGACTCTTGAGCTGTCAACCTGAGTTGGATCGTGAAAAAACACCCAGGCCGATGCCCATTTTTCTGCAGTATAATTTAATTTAAACCAGTCTGCTGACCAGTAGCCATAGATATTGGCCCCCATTGGACGACCTCATTATTTTTGGTCAGTGTCAGTGCAGAGGTGTTGTGGATGACATGTAAGGAGGAAGAGAGTGCATGCTAAAAGGATAGAGTGGGTGGCCGACTGTCAGAGAAGGAGGATTTTTCTATATTAACCCTTAACAGAAATTGCACTACCTCTTTCTTAACTATTCTAACTATGAACCCCAACTCATTGTATTTTATTCAATATAAAATGGGATAATCAACCAAGGTGTGTTAGATCTTAGGCTTATTTCCTGATTCCTTTTAGAGCATAAAAAGCAAAACAGGAATCCATTTCAGAATCTCAAGGGGAATACTAATACCTGAGTGAAGCAGTAGAGAAGAGTCATCCTAATGCTGTGGTGGTGCAGTGGTTAGCACTGCCGCCTCAGAGTACCTCTGTAGTGTTTGAATGTTCCTTCAGTGGGCTTTTTACAGCTTCCTCACACACTTCAGAAAGATGTTAGTTTAATAGTGGTTCTAAATTGTCCTTAGGTATGAGTGTGCGAATGCATGGGGATGGATTGGTGACCTGTCTATGATGTACATTGGCTCTTGCTCGTTGAATATTGGAAAAAGCTCCATATAGATGGATTACACATAGAGTAGAATATTTCAGGCCTCTATTTCTGGTAATTGTGATGATTATGGCTTACAGATAATGAAAACCCAAAATTAGAATATTACAAAAGATCAATAAAAAAATGACATTTAAACAGGAAAGTCAGCCTTCTGAATTTCTACGCACTCAATACTTGGTTGGTGTGCTTTTGCATGAATTAGTGAATCAGTGCAACGCGGTATGGAGGTGATCAGCCTAATGTGTTCAGGAAGCCCAGGTTGCTTTGACAGTGGCTTTCAGGTCATCTGCATTGTTGGGTCTGGTGTCTCTCATCTTCCTCATGCTCATATTCCATTGATTCTCTATGGTGTTTGGACTGGCCAATTTGCTGGAGAATCAAGGACAGTAACTCCTTGGTCATTAAACCAGCTTATGGAAACCTTGACAGTGTGAGCCAGTACGAAGTCCTGCTGGAGAACGAAATCAACATCTCCATAACGTTTGTCAGTAGGAAGAAGCATGAAGTGCTCTAAAATTTCCAAGTAGATGGCTGTGTTGGCTGTGGATTTCAGAAAACCCAGTGGAAACATCACACTGCACTTCAAGCAACGTGGATTCTGGGCCTCTCCACTGTTCCCCAAGACTTGGGGCTCTTGATATCCAAATGAAATGCAAACTTTACTTTCATCTGAGAGGACTTTGGACCATTGAGCAACATGCCAGATCTTTTTCTCCGTAACCCAGGTGAGACGCTCCTGACGGTATCTCTGGTTTAGGATAGGATTCGTCTGTGCGTAGTGGCTCTTGAAGCACTGACTTGAGCCTCAGTTCACTCCTTGTGAAGCCCCCCTATATTGTCAAAATGGATTTTACTAAACAATCATCTCAAAGCTGCAGTTATCCTGTTGCTGGTGGACCTTTTCCTACCACATTTCTTCTTTCCAACAAACCCTCTTTGACTACGGTTGGAATCTGCACTCTGTGAACAACCAGCTTCTTTAGCGATGACCTTTTGTGACTTACCCTCCTGGTGGAGGGTGTCCATGACTGTCTTCTGGACATCTGCCCAGTCAGCAGTCTGCCCCATGCTTGTGTAGCCTATGACCCAGACTGAGAGGCCATTTAGAGGCTCAGGAAACCGTTGCAGATGTTTCGAGTAAGTTAGCTGATCAGGGTTTGACACCGTGAGTTTTCAATATTTAACTTTTCCATAAAATTCAAATTTTCAGAGACATTGAATTACTGGTTTTGTAAAAAATCTAAGTAAAGGCTTGAAACATTTCACCATGTGTGTAATGAATTTATATAATATATGGGTTTCACTTTCTGAAATTAGTAACAAAAAATATTGAACTTTTTCAAGATAATGTATTTTTTTAGATGTACCTGTAATTTTATGGTATGGACCTTGGATATTAGAATTTCTATAATAAAGTAGGATATCCAAGTTCTGTTATTCTTCACCACAGGGTAAATTTTATTATGGTAGGGACAAAATGCTAGGGAAAATCTTTTTGTCTTATGTGGTGGTCAAATTATAAATGCTACAGTGTTAAATATACAAGATAAGAATGTGGGCGCGATGTATTTTTTTTCCAATGGCTCTAAATGAAAGCCTAATATGCTAAAGTATGACAGTGTATAAGATTATGTTTTTCCGTCAACGAACATTCCCACTAAATATCAGCTAAAATGTACATTATGCCCACTGTTAAGTATGGTGGGCTATGTTATGCTGTGGGCTGTTTCTCATCCAAAGGCATCAGGAACCATCTCAGAGTGCATGGCATTATGAGCTCTTACCAGAACATTTTAAATAACCTCTGATGGACTCTGCTATAACACTAAAAATGGACCATCAGTGGGTTTTAAAGTACAATAATGATTCAAAGCATATGCTCAAATCAAGAAGGAAATAATTCACCAAAAACAAAAATTATTATTATTTAAAAAAATCCAAAATATCATCACTGGACCGACAGCAGGCTCCTGCTACTGTTGAAATGAAAGTGCATGCTTGTACAATCACAAAGAGACAGAACAACTGTAACTTTTGTGGAAGGTATGCAAGCAGGCGGATTTTGCTATCTAAAAAAATAAAAAGACACTTTACCAGTGAAAACCTGGGCAAAGACTGGGACTTCTAGAATAATGTTCTTTGGTCAGTTCAGTCTGAAACGGAACTATTTGGACACCAGAAAAGAGCAAAATGTGTAGCAGAGGGTGCTTAAGAAAAATGTGAAATCATCTGTAAAATCATCTTGATCTCAGTGAGGTGTTTTGGGGTGAACTGAAATGGGATGTACATGCAAGAACCCCTCAAACATCTCACAGCTGAAAGTGAGGAGAAGGGCAAACATTTCTCAGACTGATGTCAGGTAGATGGCCACAAGAAGCATCTGAATTAAGTTATTTCAGCAAAAGCAGGTATTACTAGCTCATAGGGTGTAGGGTGTCCTAACTTTTTATTCTGCTAGAAAACACATTCTTGTTATGTTTTGTTTAATGCATAGTACATAATAATTGTTTGTTGTTTAATTGCAATTACATCATCGTGCTCATTTTCTTTGAAAGAGCTGAATATTTAATAGTAATAGTGTGTATAGGTTCTTATGCCTAGAAATGTACTGTTAAGATTTTGTTAATCTTGTAATAATTGGCATCATTACAAAGTTAAGTGGATCTTAATTAGGTGTTTTATTTGATCTTCCTCAAAGCTGAAAATCAAAGTTTTTATCACACTTCCTTGGCCCCTCACCCCATCCCCCTCCGTCAACACTTAAACGTGCAGTTTTATTTTTACAAGGACACATATAGGCGGGATGACAAACTAGCGGAATTTCCCAGCAGATTGTATTGCCACATTCCTTGTTAAGTGTTAGCAAAAGTGGTAACCCTTCAATACCGCAAGATATCAATTTAAGGTGCATCATGAAAACTTGGGGGTGGGCTGTTACTTTTTAATTTCAGGAATCGAACTTGCTTCCTTTCGACAATAAAGCATGAACCTCTTCTTCAATATCTGCTTTGTTACTGAAAGTAAAAGAAAAGGTTACGATCGAAGGAAGGAAGGGGAAAAAAACAGCAGAGCTTGAGGGAGGAGTTTATCTATGAGTAGTACATGATATTTTCTTCACTTTTAAGACTCTTGAGCTGTCAACATGATGGATAATGTTTTAAAGCAAATTCTCCTGGGAGTTATCTGTTGTCTGTACCATCAAGTGTGGAGAGCAGAGACAGAAAGAGAAAGAAGAAACTGACAGAGGGCAGCAGACAGAAAGAGCAGAACCAGTCCTCATTACAGCCACAGCCTGCTGGGGGTTGACCAAACAGGGGCAATTTGAAGCTGAAAGTTTAAAGAATTTCCCCATCTCTTTCTACCATTGCCTCTCTGTACTTAAATAACAAAGAAAAGGCACACATGCATGCATCTCCAGCACACACACCCTGTTCCCTATCTTCGGCCTGTGGGAACTCATTATCTTCCCAGATGAGCAACGCCACAAGTTGGTCTCCTGCCACCGTGTTCCTTTGTGACACCGGGTTCAAATATGTTGGTTGTTGAGACAGAGTGGCAAGAAACGCTTGACGCGCAGGGTTTTTGTTTTTGGTCCTTTGGTCCTCGGAGGGTGTATCTGTAGAGGTTTTGTTGAGCTGGGAGAGTTAGGCAGCACATTTTATGGAGAAAGAAATACTCAATGCTACCAAGAAACAGACTCACAAAAGCCAAAAATAAGATGAATGTAGAAGGGTTTAAAATTATGACATTTAAACTACACAATAACTAGAATAACAAGAATGGCTTCACATACATGCAACCCTCATTGAAAATTGTTTGGTTACATTTGAGTGGTTCAAATTATAACAAGCTCCAATTAAATACAAGTTCTTTAAAAAAGTAAAGATCCCCTATAGTTTTAAGGGATTGTTTGCAACATGCTTCTGCAATAAATCCTCTTATTACTCCTTGGCCTACTACTTTTACTAGTAGAACATCACTTAATCTTCTTCTATGATGTTTTCCAAACTGAAGCATACAGAGAAAGGGATCTTTGGACCCCATATCTTTGGAGAATTATCTAGATCATGATGACTTATCAGAACACTTATTTCTAAGGACTGAGATGGCCATAGATGAGGGGTGATTTTCTGTTTGGTCAGTCCTTTCTGTGTTGATTTGGACACATTGCTTTAGGTCATTATACTGCTGAAAGACCCAGTGATGATGCATAAACTGTTAATATCATAAATAACTTATTTTACTCTGCTTGTTGTTGGTCATCATATAAAGGCACTGGCAAAACTGAAGCTGGAGCCATAAATAAATGCAATAGAAGTGTTATTCTGTTAATGCCTATTTATTTTCACTCTTGTAATGCATTGACCTAAACCTGTTTTTGATGATAAATACCAGATTAGAGTTGTTTCTTGTGATCTGCTGAAAATATTATTTCGAAATCTTTTTATTTATTTTAATAGTAGTTTTTCTCAAAAGTATTTTCAAGGTGGTGAGCAAAGACTTTCCCTTTTCTTTCTTTCAATGGTTTTCAGAACCATTAGCCAAGCTCTAATTGAACAACACAAAGGAATATAACTGAACAGAATGATCATCAAAACTGAAAATGAACAGAATATGGAACACTAAATGTGACAAATGAAACCAAAGTCCCACAGACCAGGGCAAAAATATCTTTTGAGGGTTTGAAGATATCTTGGAGACCAAGAGACACCACCTGTGTAGAGTCAGAGATTGTTATGACTTGACCCAAAAGGTCCGACAAGGATATTTTGAAGGGAAAGTAGTTATTGTGGACAAAAGGCGAAATCAGATGTATGCATGCACTACATTTTCTTTGCTAATGTTTTAAAACTCAAAACATTCTTTGTTGCTACTGGATAACCTTTTCTTCGCACTGACAAAAGATAAATAGGGACCAGTTGCATCTTATTACTTTTTCCCTGTTCGTGGCACAAAGAAGAGAATCATCATCTTCTCTCAACACTTTTTTTGGGTGGTCACTCCTTTCAAACTCACATCAATTTCTAGAAAAAATCAATGTGGCGGATGGACAGGTGAACCTGCTATCTCAGGCGCATTGACGCAGTGACCCTGGATGGAGGTTAGCAGGTCATCCACTCACCGTTGCACACATGATCTACGTGCAAGCTCTCAGAAATAGGTCAGTGGCATAAACTAAATCCAATAGGATATTGCTTTTCATTGATTTTTTTTACCCCCCCTTGGGATAATGCACATATTTCAGAGGAAGGATAGGTCTAGATCTTTGAGTAAGTGTGTGCATAAACAACTGATGGATATAAGCACTGATGATTAGTCGTTACAGTGGGTGTTGACAAATGCCTTCATCACAAGAGTATATGGAAACATAACTCCTCTCTGACATATAGGAGACATAATACCATATAAGACAATAACTTAGAGAGAGTGAGGTATTATTACTGTTCTGCGCTGTGCTAGGAGAGACACAGAGGAGAGTTATTTGTTAAATGCCACCACAACTGTACTGAGGTCTTAATTGGATTTCCTCTCACGGTCATAACGCTCCCTCCACTTTTTATGGGAGTGACCTCGGACTCTGTGACACAATCATTTGCACACCTGCACCCTCATTTGGTGGCGGATACACGCAGATTTGCAGCATCAACGTTATCCTGTTAAAAGTAGGCGAATTTAATACAAATGGTGCAGCTAGATGTAAATCTTAACAATAGAAATATGTTAAACTGTGCAGAAAAGAAAGATTTAACAGCATTAAACCTGTAGAAAACTTCTAACATGTAGTTTGTCTGTAGTGTTATCACAGTGTATATGGCACTTGGGGCAGTTGTGGCTAAGCAGGGAAGAGTCGCCCTCAAGTAAAGTCATGTAAACTTTAATATCCACTAGGGGCAATTTGTAGTGCAGACAGCAGTGAAAACATAAAAAACAGCCATACAAAAACAAAAAACATAGATAGAAAATATTAGTCCTTACAATGTGGACCTGGAATTGACCAGGCTAATAGCAGCGGGAATAAAGGTTTTTTCAGTCTGTTCATCTTACAACATGGCATTTTGTATCTCCGTCCTGATGGTAAAAGGGAGAATTCTGCCCACATGGGAGGACTAGGATCGACCGAAATGAACCTAGCTTTCTTTAATTAAATGGAATTATGAAGATTACTCAAATCATAAAGAAGTATAACGGTAATTTTACTGCAAACCTAGGCAATTCCTATCGTTGAAGGTGACCCGTACCAACAAATAAAAGCAAAGGTAATAACAGATTCAATAAAACAGGAATAAAGCATCTTCATAAAAAAGACCTGACATTAAAAGTACGAAGCTTACAATAAAAGAGCATACGTGTTTTCATCAGTTAGGTCTCCCTGGTATTAACCGTATACTCTGGCACCAGCTCCTCTGTTTGGTCAATGATCTCCAATAGAGAGATCAGCATGGGAATTTTCCCAAAGTCTATGCGCATTGCCTCTGGCAGTTGAGAGGTTATAAATTTAGTCTAGGAATGCTTAATCTAGTGCTGGATTGATATTTTAGCAACTGTGTGAATATGAAGATTTTACTATAATAAGTTCACATCCTGGAATAGTCCAGAAAAATCAGAAATTTTAGCATTTTGCTTGTCTGGAAAAAAGTATTTTTAAAGTTCAAAACTGTTCTCTAACAATTCCATCCATCCATCAATCCATCCATCCGTCCTCCCTCCCTTCCTTCCTTTCTTCCTTCCTTTCTTTTCTATTTCATTTGTATTCCATTTGTATTTGTATTCTAAAGCTGTCTAAAGATGACTTATCGTATATTTAAACATGGTAACATATAGAATTTTGGCATGACAATCTAGAGAAACCCCAAATTTTCCACACATTTCCACTGTGATTTCTTATTCTGTGTAATTGTTCGGAATGTTCTACAAACTGAAAGAAAAATGGAATATGTGTAGGAAACCCAAAAGTAAAATCCTCCATCTACTGACTTTGGTTTTGCTAAATTAGGTTCTCAGAAACAAACCTGTCCGCCTGTTTGCAGATGGCAGAGCTGAGAATAATAATGCACGCCCACATGCCTTCATGCATACTATTTCTTCAGTCTTTGCTTCTGCTTGCAGGTCTTCAAACTCCCACACAAGCTCCTGCTATATGTCTCATTTTACACAAACTGGATTCCTTCGTGAAAGCACATTTATGGACATGCGTCCCTTCCTGCAACCACAGGTGTGATAAATTAGTTAATCTTCCTAATTAGACTTAATTAATGCTAACGAGCCTATCAACGTGAAATCGTGTGCGTCGGCAGTGTTTAATTACAGACCGCATAAATAAAATGAAGTCAGCATATTGTTGACTGTTTATATTTGGTCAACATAGATCCAGTGCTTGTGTTCATTTACATACATGATAAGGAAATTGCACTGCATGGCTATTAGTATGTAAATAGACTTATTCAACCCAGCCCATTGAGGCAACAATCATCCCTCTCAGAGAGCATAACAAATAAGCTCTTTCAGCACTGTGAAAGCAGGTTTCAGATGGTTTAAATACATTTTAATGTGGCAGACGGTGCTAAAAAGAGGAGAAATGAGGAAATGAACAGTAGCCACTTTCACACAAATTATTTATTCCCTCTTTTTTTCTTTTGTTCTCGCTTTGTAAGCAAAAGGCATAATGTCACATTTAATATTCACGACCGGCTTTGTGCCAAGTTCCCTGGAGAATTTTAGTGCCAGATGACGAGCAGGCTTCCAGGGGTCACCCGGCAATCCGGTCACTCTCTGAACACGCGTCAGCCCTCAGCGGTAGTGACCTAATAACTACTGCTGCCATGATCTTGACCACCAATGTCATTCCTCGTACTCATCTGGCACCTGTGGGAATCCTTACTTACTAACTTTTTTCCTTCCCTTTTTTTATTCCAGCATACCATAAGCTCATTTTTATCAGATTCCCCGCAGGGAGTGGCCTTAACATATAGTTGTGTCTATCCCTTCCCACCACTTAATGGGGTTTACTGATTTTTCAACTTTTGTCCTCGAGGGAGACATAATGTGCACATGGATTGTCCTTGTATTCTTTTGCCTTCTGATGTCAACAAATTAGTAAAGAGAGTCCAGCTATGTATTCTTGAATCTCAGTTAAAGTAAACTGATGTTCTCTGAAGTCTACAAACAACTTCACAAAGACCCAGGGAACATACATGACAGGTCAGAGATCTCCAGCCTAACCATCTCATACAGCGCTGTTGAACCCATGAATATCACCATGAAGACAACATGTCCAGCATGAAACATGTTGGTGGAAGCATCATGTTGTAGTAATGGATAATCATTAAATAAAACCTTTTAGAGGCTGCAGAAGCCTGGAGAATGGGGCGTAGATTTACCTTCTAGTAGGACAACGGCCCTATACACACAGCCAGTCCTACAATACAATGATTAAGATCAGGGGTCCACTGAACTTGCACTGGACTGGTACAGGGCCATGGGTCTGGGACAAAGCCATGGACTGGACAAAGAACAAGTGTAATCAATTGTTCAATGGTGTTGTATTGAGGAGCAGAGCACATGAGCAGTTTTATTTTGAAAGACCAGAGTTATGCAGGTGCTTCCATCAATGCATTTCACAAGTAGGAAGACACACAGGAAGATAAGAATGTTAGCAGATATTGATAGAACTCCTGCCGAGGTAAGTTGCTGCTTAATGTTTCTATGAATAATACACACCTTGGTAACCATGGACTAATTCTGGTCCATGGTTACCAAAAGATCAGGGACCCCCCCTATAGATCACAGCATATTGTGTTAGAATTGTCTAATAAAAGTCTAGACCTAAATCCTTGTGCGGATCTGTGGCAACTGATGTTTGCGGATCCTCTCCATTCAATTTGAATGACCTTGAGCTATTTTGCAGAGTAGACTTTGCAGAAATGTTATTTTCTAGACATGCAAAGCTGAGACAGGCATTCCAAAAAGACTTGCACTGTACCTGCAGCTGAATTCCTTCCAGTTCACAATTATTTACTACTTTATACCACTATAACATAAAACACAATTAGATTTTTTTTTTGTTCTATCACCAACTCATGTTGTCCTGGACAGTGAGCTGTATCGCTCATATTAAAAACCACCACTGCTACAGTCGTCCGCCAAGAAATGCTTGATGTTCGTGCGACACGTGTACTTTTTGTTTGTTTGTCCCTGTGATATCATCTGATAAACATACTCACTTCATTTCCTTTTGTCCTTCAAACATGACACCTCCTCTCTTCTTTGTTGCCCTCATCTTCCTTCCGAACTCACTCCGATTCAAAGAAAGCTCCCCGTGACCTCTTGTTATCTTCCGCCCATTCAATTCACGTGCCGCTCCCCTCGCCCCTTACCGCTCCATTGGGTGGCAACAATGGAGACAGGAGAGTCAAAATGGCAGCCACCCACCCTTCTGTCTGGCCAGTTGTCCCCTGTGGGGCCAGTCGCGTATCGGCCCAGCCAATCTTAATGCACGTCTTCCGCGACAAATTGGCCAGTTTACTTAAGAGTCTGCTGTGGCCCATGAATATTTGATGTGGTCAGGGATGTGGAGTGGAGGGATACAATGACGGGGGTCTTATCTTATTTAGCCAGACAGAGAGGGTAAAATCCTGGCCCGACCCAGAACACTCCGCTCCCTCTCCTGAGATTTAGAAGAGCCCAATCCTAGAGGAGTAGACAAGATGAAAAACATTTTCTTCCTACCACTGAAGTACAAAAAGCGACAGTGTGGAAATGGTGCCAATCAGTGCTGTTGGAAGAAGACCAAGTCACTTTTTTTCCTCTCCTCCTGTGATTGACATTTGGGGAAATCATACAATGGGCTTTCAACACGTTTGATAGACCCAGGAGTAATACAACATACTCCGGATGTTCTCTGGATCCGCTGAAAGAAAAATGCAAATTTCCTTCCCAGTAACAAAAAGAAAACGTTCACAATTTCAAAGGAGCTCTGAAACACCCCTCTTACAACTTGTGCATCCTCTTTAAAGATACAGAAGTTTGATTGTAAAATCCAGAGACATTGTTCAAGAGGAAATGTGGAAAGAAGTGTGAAATATGTTATTTCAGGTAGAGGACACAAAAGTCCAGATAGTTTTCCCAATTATCCCTTCTTCCCCTTCTCGTCTCCATGTGCCTCGTCTTTTTCTCCCTGGACTCAGGGGTGGCTGTATGATTTTAAAAAACTCCTCTCATATTGCCTTGACTGTGATGGCTAGTAATACTGTAGCCTCCAAATCAATGGAGCCTGTCCTAGATTTCGCTGCGGTCTCAACTCTCTCTATTAAGGGATCTGGAGGGTACTCTATATTTTTATTACCTGCAGAGAGAAATGGAGAGGCCAGAACCTGGATCTGATTTCTCTCTCTCTCACATATACACATTTATGTATTTACTGCACACCGATGCACATCGGTGCAAACTTGCATATCCTAGAAAGTGAACTTGCAAGCATGCAAGTACTGCAAGAATGCACATATGTGACCATGTAAGCTGCTGCAACACACCAGCTGTCTACTGACTGTACCTGAGACCCCCAATGCCTTGGAAAAAGGGACCCCAGCAGAGACTGTCTCTTTTCATCAGAAGATGTGCACACACACAAACAAACACACACACACACACACACACACACACACACACACACAGTCACACGATGCAAATGCCACAGTGGGTCGCGCTGACTGCTCTGCTGACTGTGCACATAAAGAGGCTGCAGCAGGAAAGGTTTCCAGAGAGAAGGGAGGATGAGATTAAGGGGGGGGGGGCTGGAATGAATTGTGCAGCACAGCATTCTTGCATCCCAGAAGTTTGCAAAGTGTAATATACCTTCTCTTTGCTTTGGAGCAGCAACAAGGATTCGATTCTAAGTGGATCATAAGTGAAGTGCCCATTTTTCCTTCAAGCTCTCTGAGATCATTCAGCAGATGTTCACAAGTCCAAGTCAGGTTTCAAGTCGTTAATGAGTGAAATTAACTTTGGTCTATTGGTATCTGCTACAGTTTAAAACAATTATTTACGTACACAGTACATTTTTTTTCTTCCTCTCAGACATTAAAGCAGACTAAACCTTTTGTCTTTTTTACTAAAGTTACAACTAACAAAATTATTTCTATTTATTAAATGCCAGTATTGTAAATTGTCATTAAACAGAACTACTTGGAGTAATTATGTTGGGTATCCTTCCACAATCCCTCTACACGCTGGAACTTTGACCCTTTCCTCCTGACAGAACTGGTGAAACTAAGTCAGGTCAGGTTCTAAGTCAAGTCTGCCTTGCAGAGGGCATCCTTAAGCCCCTCTGTAGCTGATTTGGTAGTATGCTTTTCCATTTGGAAAACCCATGTATGCCCAAGCTTTAACTTCCTGGTTAATGTCTTGAGATTCTGATGAAATATGTCCACATACTGTTCTTTCCTCATCATGCTGTCTATTTTTTAAAGTCCCTCCTTTTTTCAAGGCCAAACACAGAGCAAAATAAAGTTTTTTTATGTTGGTTTTGGAGTAATGGCTTCTTCGTCTCTGACTGGTCTTTCAGTATTTGTCTTTAGATGACTTGTTTCAAATGGGATAATGACACTCTCCCATTGTTTCACGTTTTGGGGTAGATTTCTACATTTCACACCAAAACATATTCATCTCTGGGACACAGAACAGATCTCCTTACTGAACAACATGATGACTGAATATTTCCATGTTGATTATACATTCTTGTACTTGTTTGAACACATGAATGTGGCAACTTCAGGAATCTGGAAATTGTACCCAAGGATGAATCAGACTTGTGAAAGGTCAATAGTTCTCTATATACTCTATATCACCAAATACATTAGGTGATTCCTGTTGATTTTGCCATGATGTCACACATGAAGCAGTATATCTGAGCTGGGCCTCTAGTTAACAGAACTGTTTTGAAGCTCCACCTGGGAAAAGAGGCTTTGGTACCTCTGTACATTCATATTTAAGCTTACAAAAAGTAAGCTTACCATGACATCATTATTTGGGCTTTCCCGAACTTTGTGAAGGCATAGTAACCATGGTGTAGGTAAACTTTGACCCTGAAGAAAGTGATGAAAAATGCTCAAATGCTAAATATTAGTCTTCAGCTTAATCTAGTTAGCCTATAACGCTGTATTTCTGTACATTATGAATACAAATCATGCATTGTTTAATCCTTAGTCCTAAAACACATTTTTTAACATAACATAACGTTATGAAATGCTGGAAATGAAATTGATAATTGAACTTATGTTAAGAGATATCTAGAGGTTTAAGATAGGGAGACACTACATGATTTTTTGCCCTATTTTACTCCGAATTCCCAGTTGGGAAAAGTCTGCATCAGTCTGCACTAGTGTCAGTCGACAGGGAGAGTCGGCACAAAAATCTGTTAGTGTGAGACAGGTTGAAGACGAGAGTCTGCAAGCATGTGAGGGGAACTGACCTGATCTGACCTCAGTCACAGTCAAACAAGCGTTTTGAAATTTTTAAGGTGGATCTGGGAGCAGTCAGGTGGTTTGAACTGTTCATCCACCCAACTGCAAGCATATGTTGCAGACAGACAATGAAAAACAGAGGGTGGGACACAGCTATAGCTGTCAACTAACTAATAACAATCACGTAGAGATAAAAGCACACAAAACATGGAGACATACTTGGATATTTAAGACTAAAAAGCAGTAAATAATGAAGAACCTTATTAAGAAATAAACCAAACAATTCACATATTGTACATAAAAGTAATGGGAATCAATTTAACAAATTGACATTTCTGACTGTAATATTTTCCACGTTGAATAAACCTATTCTCATTGTTTATTTGAGCAATCTATTCCAAACATGATATTGCTCTCTGTTCAGTTGGAGACAATAACATTTTTAGATTGCATTTACAGTGATTCCAAAACCCACAAACAACCACACTACCTCAAATACACGATCCTACCCCTTAACATCAGAATAACAAAGTACACAATCAACACTATTCAAATCATATTCACTCGTGGGTTCAAGTTATTACACATATTTTTAATTGCATCTCATTCATTTTATCGGGGAGTGTAACAGAAATACCACCCGTCGAAATATTGCCACCTACTGGTATGTTTAGTCATTCAAACTGTTGCCCTCGCAAGAGTTTTCTCGAAGGCTTGATGCGTTAAGTTCGCTTCTGTTGGTCTCAAAAATTCTTTAGTTTGTGATCCCTCAGCAGGCGCATTTGTTAAGTGTCATGAAACAAAAACCAGTTTGTTAGTGTGAACACATAAGGTCCTTTTCCACCTGGGAAAAGAGGCTTTGGTACCTCTGTACATTCATATTTAAGCTTACAAAAAGTAAGCTTAAATACGGATCTTGTAAAAAGTAGAAAACAACAACACTCAGATCTTAAATGTGGCAGGTGAATGGAAGTCAGAACACTGCAAGAAAGGGTCCATCAATCATCATTGCAGAGCACATAACCCCGCCCCCCAACAAAGTCCTGAAAAGTCCTACCCCAGACCAGGTACCCGAGTAAAGTGTCCGGGTCCACGTATCCAGGAAAGTGTGGACCTGGGAGAATGAACTTACTAAAATTGTGTCTAAAGGCATGGAGGGCTTTCAAAATTTCGGGTAATAGACTATTCCCTGCAATAGTCTTTTCAAAATTGATGACAGCTATAAAAGTAATTTAGTGTGTCTCCAGCTTTAGATGCAGTACCAACATGTTATATTTATGTGAGCTTGTTGTAGAAATAAATACATCCTCTCAGGGGTTGAAGCTAACAAGCTACTAAAATGTACATTGTATCAATCCACGTTAGCAGCTGAGCTGGTCAATCGTTAATCAGTGGGGAAAATGTTCAAACTATGAGACCTAGAAAGTATGGAAAAATACCATCTTCAATGATACTGCACAACTGATAGTCTAACACAAAATTCTAAAGTTCTTGGTAGAGCTCGAGCGCACTGATGAGTCGCAGCTGATCAGCAGATTGATGCAGCCAACCAAGCTCAGTTAGTGTTAAATCCACATAGGAGAACAGCCATTTTTCCACTAAACAAAATTTCAAATATATGCACCAAATATATTCAATTCTTGTGAAATTCTCTTGTGAAACATTCTATTCTATCTCATTGATATGAGCATTTTTAGTTAGAGCTGTTTTCCAGCACTTGGAGGATTTTTGACTTTTCAAGAAGCACATGGTGAAAATCTTCACCACCTTACAAGGAGTTGCAAACACAACCAATTCTACAGCAATTACACCAGTAATAGGGTGGAGAAAAGAACAGCTGGGCAAAACCTTTTGAGGTAAGAACCTTAAAAGAGTTTTTATTTTTTTATCAACCTCAAACAACCGATAAGTATAACTGCTACTGTATGTTTACTGGAACCTAGAGGTAAATGAACAACCATATCGACAAATAGAGATATCTCCCAACGTCCCTTCACCTACAGTTTTCCAGTTAAACCTCATATGTTTTATCTTCCACCTTGGTCATGGATCCTTCTGCTTCTATATCTTTGCCTTTAAACAAATCAGGAGATGCTAATGCTCCCTTTGCCTCACCTTCTAGGGAGGCCTGTCTGTCTCTAGAAGAAACTACAGTACACACAAACTGAGACCTCAACAATTGCCTCAGCCAATAATTACCTGACAAACAGATGACAGCTTGTGAGACTGTAGGTTCATGTGTCTAACCAGGTGGTCAGCAGCACAGGAACACTACAGGGTACTCACCATTCCTTTTCACTCTGTTCAACTTAGACTTCCAGTACAAGTCAGAGTCCTGTCTTCAGCGGAAATACTCCAGTGATTCTGCATCAGTACCAGAGATGGACATCCTGAGTAAAGAGAGCTGGTGGACCACTTTGTGGCATGGTGTGAAAACAATCATCTCATCTTAAAGGGTCCATGGATTCTTCATAAAATGCAGAATATTATGGACAACCAAGAGCATCATATTGTCTTCAGTCAGAGTCTTCTTCAGATCCTCTGTAATACTGACTGCTAGAGGAGATCATTTTTGCTCTTGCCCTTGATTCAAATTTAAATATCTTCCAAAGACCTCATTTGTATAAAATTCTATGTTTATCTGCTAAGCTACAGTGTAGCAAGAAAAACAATGAAAGCCTTCTGTAGTGAGTCCACTAGTGTCTTAATAGATGCTTCTAAACAAATTACAATGAGCCTGTCTTTTATACTTGTTTCTTACAGATCCAAGCCAGATTGATATCAGGGCATACACAAACATCTGTCACCTTACCAGCTAAGGGTGCTTACCTCTTGGACATTCAGGGGTTAAAGGTGAACAGCTGTCATCTGTCCCGCGAGCCCCTGCTTCCCATTTAAGAGATCGGCTCCCAGCCAAAGATACATCCAGCTAGCTTTCATCAGCAGCTAATTACATTTAGTACAATTCATTTTATCTTAATGTGCTTTTAATAGAATCACAGGGTCGGTCAGGGGGAGGATCCGGAAGAGGTGAGGAGGGCTAAGCGGAGGGGCCGTGAGTTGAGGCCACCAACAAAACCAGAGTGCCTGGCAAAAGTGTGAGCAAGGAAACTATCTGCTTCCCGCTGAGCATGAAGATGCTCAGCGGGAAGCAGATAAGACAAGAAGATGATAAGACAAGAAGATGCCAGAAAAGGATGAAGCTTTCATAATGAAGTGATGATTGTTTGTATTTTGGAGCCAGCAAGATTCAGGCCCTAAGAGAAACTCTGCACATCTGTAACCAATGTGAGGGGGAAGGGGGAACAGATAAGACTTTGATGTGCTGATAAGGAAGTTGCAATGACTAGGTATGATTGGTGCATTTGCGAGTAAAATAAGCACAGGGAAGAAAGGCAGCATTCAGTGATAGCAAGAGAGAAAAGAAAAGATGAGGAGAGCAACAGAAGTGACGAGAATATGTCTATGGCTGAGGGGGGTGGGGGAATGGTGGGTTCGGTGCAACACTGAGGAAACGTGCGAGTTGTCTGAAGAGGAAGTCCTGGGGGTTTGAGAGAAAAGAAAGAGCTGAAGTCTGGAGCTTTTGATAGTTTTATATCCGAACTCTGAAGTAAAAGGAAGGAAAAGAAAGTAGTTTCTCACCCTGACCTGTTTAACTTTTTGGAAAGACGAGCCCCACATCTGACATCTTGCTTGGTATTCAACTCACTCAGTTTAGCAATATTAAATGGACGGATTTTCAGAGAAGGAGGTCAATGTTTAATTTTTAGTTGAACTGATAAATAAATTACAGCCAGATCGATGGACTTTTAATCTGTGGCCAGTCTTGACAGGGAGCCAAGTCTTGCTCTCCGCCCACCATTTGCAGTCTGATTACCAATGAAACTTGTGTCCAACAGAGTTCACCATTTACCTGCACCCACTTCAATGCAACACAAAGAAGAACAAATATGCAGAACCCTTAACATTGTGAAATGCTCTGCTCAAGGCAAGCTGTGATGTTGCTTGAGATGCAAATCTGCCTAAAATTATCTTTAGTGTGAGATAAATGAATGCAAATTTTATGAGAGTTGCACAAATTTCTGTGAAGGTTAACTTCATATCATCATTTTTGAGTCAGTCAGCATAACCATACACCCATAAAAAGAAACCCAATAGGGGTAGACTTGTTTAACACTACGCTCTGTAAAGGCGTTCTGGCTCTGACACCTCCATCTACTTTCTTCCTCCCTACCACTGTCCACACAGTGCCATCCTTTCCTATCTCCTCCTCCTTCCCAGGTGTGCGCTCGTCTTGCGATGAAAACAATGTAAATCGCAGATTAGATTGTTGTTACTGGGCTACTATATCTATGACCTAATTATTGTTTATTTCCTTGTCCATTATCAGTATCTTGATTTGTAGTTTCTCTCCTGCCAAGGAGCTTGATTGCTGGGTTCATAGCTGGGCACTGGGCACCAGACTCGTCTCACTGTCTCTGAACCTGCGCTGATTGTGGCACTGTTGCTATAGTTTATATATTATTAGTTTACTAATCTGTAAATTATAGCCTAAAATGATAAAATTGTTACATAGGCTAGTCTTTTACTACCTTGAAATAATGCACCACAACCTCCTGCTAATGGGACGACTCGTGTTTTTTTAGACGGGGGAGGCTTACTCTCTGACCCGCTGTCACTGGAACTGAATGCTGACCAAGAGCCGTCAGAATCCCTCTCAACCCCAGAATCACCATCATCTAACTCTATATTTCCAATGCCTCTTGAGCAGAAAATATCCTTCTAGAAGCCATTTGTAGGATGCCAGTAATCTCATTCTCAGAGTGCGTTCTTGAGTGGCTGTTGCTAGGCAACGCTCGTGCGTATACTCAACTGCGGGAAAAAAAATATCAATGTAAATAATAGGGCCGTCAAAATAGCTGCTGTGGTAGTTAGAGGTAGAAATACTTAGATCTTTTTTACTTTGTTATTTTTTTAAATAGAGACATAGGAATCCACAAGACACAGGTTTAGAAAAAGCCAGGATGCCAGGAAGATAAGAGTTTTAATAAACCAGAATTATGGTATGTCAAACTTTCAAAACCTGGGAGTTCTAGTGTTAAGTGTTGGGAGTCTGGCAGTGATCCCCATTCCTCTTGTTCCTTTGCCAGCAAATTTCCTCGTGGTTAGTCTTTTTGCCTCAATAGGGTGTGGCTAGCTGAAGTTGGCTGATTGCAGATTTTGATTCTTAGGTAGGTGTACCAACCCAGGTTTTCCCACTAGTAGCTGAAGTTTGCTACTCTGCAGGATTCCCATTCGGCCAACTTTCGGTGACACCTACTTGACCCAGAGACCTGGGGCACCACGGGGCACATCAACCCCAAGGCCCGACAGAGCCAGGGGGCCCAGGCCCTGGCAAGTAGCCACCAGGAGTGAGCCAACACACACCAAAGCACCCAGCCCCAGACATCAAAAACCACCAATACACCACCGGGTGTATACCAGTCCCTGGCAGGGAGTGTGGCAGGGAGGAAATAGGCCTCACATTTGATGGGGGGGCTAAGTTGATCCAGAAGAGGGAGCAGCCCAAGACCCAACCTGACACAAAAACAGGCACACAGTCACAAGCACACATTACCACCCTCATGCCTACACATAAAAACACTCACACCCAACACGACACACAACAATTGATGTCGTACGCTAACTCACACTCCCTATACTTACGCTATACTCCCCGGTCCAGGTAACGATACACCAGAGGGGTGACCAGACCTAGGAGGTGGTCCCCTCCCTTCCAGGGCAGAGACAGGCAGACAGCACCAGCCCAGACTAATGCCGGCACCGCCAAACCCAAACAACCCCAGCCCAGACCCCAACACCCCACTCTGACCCCTGCCCCCAATGACCCCCGTCCCTATCCGAAGGGGGCCACGAACAACAGAGGGGTCTACCTTGTCCAAACGAGCCCAACAACTAGAGCCGTCCCAGCACGAAATACTCTCAAGCCCCCAAGGAATTCCAATCTCAACCCCATAAGCCCCCCAACCCCCATCCCCATGAACCCCAACATGAATTTCCCCACAAGGCCACTCCCAACCAGGACACAGATATGAAACACATGCCCCCGAGCCCAAGCGCCATCAATCCCCTCCCCACAGGGGCACACCCCCACACATGAGCTCCACCCCCATAAAGCTGATGAACACACACCCACACAGCGCAAGCTCCACACACAGCCCGTTGAAAGCACCTCCACCGCATCCTGCCCTCCACCACAAAGCCTGCAATAACAGCAAGGCACACTAAAATGGGACAAATTCACCTCGCAAGAGGTCAGTGGCCAGCGGCCAGCGCCACGCATCTGGGGCTGGTGGCCCCCACCATGCCCTGCAATAACACAAACACACCACATCACCAGTACTGCAACGGCAGCCCAGGGAATAACACCAACCAGCTTAGCTCCACTGTCACCGCTCAGCTGATCCAAATGCCAGTGACCACACATCTAAAAAGAGGACACAACCCCTCCACCACACATGCTATAATCTTTAATAAAACCGACAAGTTACATCTTCATAAAAACTTGCAGGATACATAGAAGGTAGGGGTGAGGTGCACAGAAGATGGACTGATGATGCTCTCAATTTTGAATGAACCGAGGAATCTTGGGGTGAGTTTCCGGGAGTATGCTTTCAGGGGAAAGTTCTTAGCGGAGAGCCAAACCTCTTGTCCGGGTACATATGTGGGACCGGTTTCCTCCTCCGGTCTGCATGCCACTTATCCCAGAAGAATGAATGCTGGAAGGGTTGTCTTGGTAAGAACCATGTTCTTTTACAGCGGTTGAGGTGAGTTCTGAAAGAGGGAAGAACTGGTACGGGACAAGATGATGGGAGGAGTGAAGGTTGGTAGCCTAGAGATGCTTCGAATAGTGACAGACCAGAGGCAGCGGAGATGTGGAAGTTGTGTGTATAAACAGCCCAAATGGGATTATAAAACCCGCGGAAAATAAAGTTTCATTGCCATTTCCAGCGTTTTGGACAGATGAGAAATGTACCGTTTTTTTTTTTAGTTGATCACAGACGCATGATCAACCCTCCTCCCCTCGTTTTTCTTCAGGCCTACCCATCCTCAACCGGTGGAGAGAAGAAATCAATGTCAAAGTAATTCCGTTCTTTTTATATTAAATGGGATAGGTGCATTTAGAGGTCTGGGCTGGATAAGGCATAGTTAAGGTGATTTAGAATCACCAATAGTTAATCCAAGGTATCAACTTGTTGCATGCAAGACTGATTGAAATGTTTTATGCTGAGCTGTTTTGATTTGCTGTGCAAGTGTGCTGAATCACGGAGCAATCAGCAAGGTTCGTGTTCATGTTTTTGTCTGGCTGATCCCAAGTGAGGGTTGTGGGTCTTCAACCATGGGTGTCCCAGGACTATGTGGGCATCCTTTATAGGAAAAACAAAAAACAAAATCTGTTCATGGTGGTTACCAGAGGAAATGAAATGAAGTGGATGAGGTTGAAGGTGGACTGTTTCGAAAGTGCTGCCATCTAAGGCAGTTAACCTTAACGGGTCAACCAGGTTCTGAGTAGGAATGTTCAACCTTTTAACTAACTCTGAGTTCATAAGAATCTGTTCTGCACCAGAATCAGTGAGGGCCAGGACAGGGAATCGATCTTGTTCGACACAGAGAGGGCACTGCGATGGAAGCGGGGGTAATTAGACAGAGAAGCTGGGCCCATCAGTATCCCCCTTTTTTCTAACGGGCTCTCTCTTTTGGCCGTTTAGCTCCGTGGCCTGACACTTACTGTTATGATTTGGGGTTGTTTGGTTTTTGTTTTCGGGTTTTTCCTTGTATGTTTCTCACAGTTAAGGTTTTGAATCGTTCTTCTCTTTATTATTTTCCTGGTCATGCTTTAGTTTTTGTCTTCTTGTTCATGTTTTGGATCTGGTTATGCTTTAGTTTCATGTTTTTCTAGTTATATTTCTATTAGTTTGTATCCTTGAAGTTCTGTTTTGGCCATGTCACGTTGTGTTCTGTCTGTCAATTAACTTTATTCGGTTCACCTGCACTAAGCTAATCTGTCTCCTTGCTCACGCTCCATAAATACACACCTGTTCAGTTACTCATCGCGGAAACATTTTCAGATCATGTCACCTGTGTTTCGGATCATGCTTTGCCTGTCTTGCCTGCCCATTTATTGTTTTGTTCCTGCCTCCTCTTTAAGTGAGTTTTTGTTTTTCCATTATTAAATCTTTTTCACCGTCATGCTGGCTGCTTGTCTGCATTCTTGGGTCCTACGCTGCACTCATCCTGACAGAATGTTTCCGCCAAACATGTACCTCGCGGACGGTAGGCAGGAGAGCACCAGGGATCGCTGGGTTCAGCAGCAGATGGAGGAGGCGATGAAATATCTCCCGTCCGATCTGGAGGTTGTGCCCTCTCCACTTCTGCTGGAGGAGATGGAGCTCGCACCTGCTGGTCCTGGGTCTGGCCGCAGTGCGGTGGATCTCTTTACGTTCCTGTCTCAGGAGGTGGAGAAGACGCTGCGCCGTTCTGCAGGGCTGTCAGTGCCGTAGTCGGCATATGACAGATCCAGGTTGGCGATTCCATGTCCGGGAACAGGTCCCCTTAGTCGCCGTTTATCCTCTCCTCCCCTTCATACGGCAGTGAAGCCCTCGTCCTCCTCCCGCCGCAAGAAACGCCAGCGTGGAGCACCGTCCTGTGTTTAAGCCGGCGAGGAGGAGGAGTCTCCCACAGCCGTTGCTGTGACGTCTGGAGCGGTTGTTTCCCTGCCAGCTGACGTGAGGGCTGCAGCAAGTAATCCCGCGTCTTCGTCTGCCACAGTACTGTCTCACAGGCTCGCTGCAGCACCACCCATGCCGTCTTTGCTCACTTCAGCCTGGTGTTCTGAGGCAACACCAGAGGAGCTGGAGGAGCGATTAAGGTTTTATGCACTCCAGCTTAAGAACTTCAGGAGGGTCTGTTTTTTGAATCCTTCTCCTGAGCTGGAGAAGGTCAAGCAGATGGAGGAAGATTATGAGACGGCAGTAAGGCAGTTTTACTGCCGTCCACCTTCACCCACGCCAAGCCACAAGAGCGCTGCAGCTGAGCAATCTAAGCCAGGTCTTCAGAATGGTGCTGCAGCTCAGTCCACGTCAGGTCTCCAGGGAGCTGGTACTGAGCAGCCCACGTCAGGTCTTCAGAGCTTTGCTGCAGTCCAGCCCACGTCAGGTCTTCAGAGCGTTGCTGCAGTCCAGCCCACATCAGGTCTTCAAAACGCTGCTGCAGTCCAGCCCACAGCAGGTCTTCAGAGCGCTGCTGCAGTCCAGCCCATGTCAGGTCTTCAGTCCGCTGCTGCAGTCCAGCCCATATCATGTCTCCAGAGAGCTGCTGTAGCTCAGTCCACGTCATGTCTCCAGAGCGCTGCCATTGTGCCGCCCAAGTCTGCCCCAACCTCCTCCACACGCCGCAGAGGACATCAGTTCAAGTTCACGCCTCGGCGCAAGTCATCAGGGGTCTCGGCGACGCCTCGGCTCAAGTTATCGGGGGTCTTGGCGACGCCTCAGCTCTTGCCTACACCACTGAGGGTCTCGGCGATGCCTCAGCTCTGGCCTACGCCACTGAGGGTCTCGGCGACGCCTCAGCTCTGGCCTACGCCACTGAGGGTCTCGGCGACGCCTCAGCTCTGGCCTACGCCACTGAGGGTCTCAGCGACGCCTCAGCTCCTGCTCATGCCACGGAGGGTCTCGGCGACGCCTCAGCTCCTGCGCACGCCACTGAGGGTCTCCGCTGGCTCCAAGGGTCACCCACTGAGGGTCTCGGGCGACGCCTCAGCTCCTGGTCTCAAGGTCTTCCAGGGGCTCATTGAGAGTCTGGTCCTTGTATCGAGGACGCTTCGTTCGAGGACGAAGCGCCCGTGGACCCTGTTCCTGAGGGGTTCAAGGAGCAGCTTGTCCTCGTTCTGGCCTCTGAACCCTGTGACGAAGGGTTCGAGGAGGAAGAGCCGCCGGATCCTGTTTCTGAGGGGTTCAAGGAGCAGCTTGAACTCGTTCTGGCCTCCAAGGGTCCCCCAGATGCTGCATCTGTCTCCGAGGATTCGCCCGAGGGTTCGCCAGGTGCTGCTTCAGCCTCCAAGGGGTCGCCAGGCATCGTGAATTCCAAGCCTGACTCTAACCCTGACTCCGGGCCTGACTCGCCTCCGAGGGTCCTCGATGCACCACAGCAAGCCACCAAACCGCTGGCTCCAAGGGTCATCCAGACTCCTATCTATGGAGTCCAAGTCTCCAGGGGCCCAGTCTGGACCCAGTTCTCCAGGGGCCCAGCCCAAGTCTCTACGTGCCCAGTCCAAGTCCCTGCGGTTCCCGCCTGGGTCCAAGCCGGACGCCAAGCCCAAGTCTCCGTCACGGATCAGGAAACGCCGAAGACCTCCAGACACCTCGCTGACCCCCACCCCCACACGCTGCATCTGTCTCCGAGGGTTCGCCCGAGGGTTCGCCAGGCGCTGCTTCAGCCTCCGAGGGTTCGTCAGGCACTGCTTGGCGCCCTGACTGCCTGCATCTTTGCCCCCAGTCTCCTGATCTGCCGCACCGAGGGTCCTCTACTCTGCTCGGTCGGCCTCCTGCTGGCTTCCAAGTCTCCATCTTTACCGCCGTTGCTGGCCGCCACGGTCTCTGCACCTCTGTCGGCCTCCACATCTTTGCCACCGGCCTCCATGGTCTCTCCGCATCTGTCGGCCTCCACGTCTTTGTTGCCGGTCTCCACGCCTTCGCCGCAGACCGCCCAATACTCTGTGTTGCAGGTCCTGGCGCCCGCCTGAACTGTGTGCCTGCGCGGGATGACCTCCAGAACTTTGTGCCTGTACGGGACGACGTCCTGGTCGCCCGCCTGAACTTTGTGCCTGCTCGGGGCGACATCCTGGCCGCCCCCCTGAACTTTGTGCCTGCTCGGGAAGACCTCCTGGTCGACCGCTTGAACTTTGTGCCTGCTCGGGACGACCTCCTGGTCGCCCGCCTGAACTTTTTTCAGCGTTACAACGCCGTTACCATTACCACCAATTAAATGGGGTGCGTTAAAAAACTAAAGCTACTCATTGAAGCGTTTGTCATCTGTCATGGCTCACAGCTACAGGAGCTAAGCTTTTTTCTTTTGTGAAGGAAGAAGTAAGGGAAAAAACAAACGCATAAGTGATGATGATTGGCTAAGGTAGAGTAAACTTTCATTGTAAGCCAATCAGAAGCAGTTTTCAGTTTACACACAAACCACAAACGCACACAGCAGCCCTGCTCAGGCAAAGCAGATTTAAGCTGCAACAATGGCGAATCTGGAGGGAATAATTGTGTTTTCAAAGTGGAAGTACAGAAACTAATTTATTCTTCTTGAGGTAAAAGGCAAGAACGTACATGTGAAGTAAATATTAAAAGTTTGATGTAAGTACTTGTCTATGTAATTCCACTTTATGCAACTAGCTTGTGAAACCTTAGAAAAATCAGTTACTAACTGATTTACCTTTGGGAGAAGTAACTAGTAACTATAACTAATTCCTTTTTTTAAAGTAACATGCCCAACACTGCTGCTAACACACATTTTTTTCTCACACATCTTTGTCCATACATGTTGCTCTTGATAAATCAGATTACATGAAATGTGTTATCTCTTGTCTTTGCGTACCCATTGAAACTAAAATTTACTATGTTATTTTGTGCCCAGCTTTGCTTCAACTGAGCTACTGAGATTTAATCTGCAGGTTAATATTTTCAGAATTCACAGCCACTCTTTATTTTCATTTTTCCCTCTAACAGACTGTGAGTTACATATTTCTCCTCCCTGTCAAAACAAAACCTTAGGAAAGGAAAATTTAGGTGGGGACATGCATTGATTTCTTCATTCACAGTCCCGGCAGAACGCTGCAACTTTCAATACAAATGAAATGAGCATGACTTTATGGAACCACACAGCCACGTTTGGTACAAATTAAAGGGGGTCATCATCTATCAAGTGATGAATTGCATTTTCTAGTGTGGTAACTGCTTTAGTGCTTTAATGCACTTTTGAAAACAATGGGAAACTTGGACCTTTGCAAACAGGCAGCTGGAAAATCTGTTCTAAAAGTAGATTAGTGGTACTTTTTAAAACTGACCAAAAAAATATATGTGAAAAATTTAATCTTTTGATTAGAATTCTCATATATTTTTTATTTGTTTGCTAAGCTACTATGATCATTTTTAAAATAACTCTACATTAATTATTTATGAATGCTAGTTATGATATTACTTGAGCGTTATCTTACATATTGTAGAAAATTATTTCACAAAAATATGTTTGTCTTACAGCAATCTCAAAACTGGCAAAACCTTGATCTTAATAGGATGCTCTGTATTTGAATCGAGCTCTGCTCTGCCTCAAGAAGATGTTTAACTGATAGCCCATAATACCTCTTTTCTAATACTTGCAGAGGTTTTTATTTTTTTTATTTTTGTAGTGGCCTCTAGGGCATCACATATAGAGCTCATGGTTGCCTACATGTGCCAGGGAAGTTTTGCTCTACAAAAAGGATATTTAAAGACAGTATCAAATTGTGTAATTAACTTTATTAATTCCAGATTCAATCCAGCATCAAAGTATGCAGGCCACATTGTTGTTATAGTAACCCTTGCTTGTATGACCTACAAGCATTTTGAGTAAATGTGTGTTGGTGCATGGGTGTGTATTTGTGTGTGTGTTTTAGTAGGTGAGTATATGTGTAGACGTGTACATTTGTAAGTGTGACGAGAGCAGTAGAAGGCCACCCCAAGCCGTGCAGGCCAAGCCCGGGAACCGGGCCCAGGGCTTGCAACAAACCCCCGTAGCATATCGCTTCCCAAGCTGGGGAGACCACCCAGAGCCCCGAACACGCTGGGCAGGCACCAGTTCACCGCAGCAGTTGGAACCCAGAGAGACCAAGGTATGAGGGACACTAGCTGACACAAACATGTTGACACCTGGGTCACCTCAGTTTAAGACTTCGCTTCAAAACCACATTCCAACCAGATGATGTCAAAATCAATATGGCAATGTCATTGGGGCTGTTTCAGGAGTAATAAGGCTTCCTCACCGCTCTCCAGAGCCATGCACACTCTTAAGTACCCCCTCATTGTCCCCCTCCCACTTCTCCGTTGTACCATCAAGCCCATCAGCAGGCTTAACCGGGAAGGGATCAATACATCACGAGGGGTCATAGTGAGCAAGGCGAGGTTCATGACACTCATACAAATGCCGTTGCCAGCCCACACTGCTACACTCATCACTGTCAAACCAACTGTGCCATGATTGTCCTTATCATCGCAATCTTTGCTCCTGCCTAAGCTACTCACTGTCTCAGCGGCTAACCAACAGTTTAAATGATAACAAAGCAAAGGTCAATCCCTCTTGATACTGCCAGACCTTGAGGTACATGGGGGTAACGTTACTACTGACATCCAGATGGGATCTTGCCAGATTAGAGCTGGTCGCGTCTTGCATCGTCCATTAGACTTGCTGGCTCGAAAGGACTTTTTTTTTTTCCCCTGCCTCCTCCATCCTAACCCCTCATTACAGCCAGTTTATCATGCCAAGAAGAAAGTGGCAAAAACAAATTAGTCCACGGAAGGGGAAAATAGCCCGGCATATCGATTCCCCCTTTTCATGCCAGAGTGGAGCACAGAAAATATTGGGCTATAAAAGGGAAACAAGGATATAAAGCCATTATGGTCCGCACTTAATTGATCCTACTTCCCATAACAAATTAATTGTGCGTAAAATGGCAGATGGCTTTGATGAATGTCATAAAAAAGGCTTGTCAGCAGGCCGGTGTGTGCGACCTCTCTTGCTGTATGGTATGAAGGAGCTGCTCAGAAAGCAGGCTTCTGGGGGTGCAGCATGTGTTTCTTTGAGTACTTACATCCCAGTGATCCGGATGTTAATCACATTGACTTATTGACATCATAGCTAATTGTTTGCTGCTACTCAATAGACCTTTTTTTTCCTGTTTTTCTTAATGTCCGATTTCATTCCATAACTGCAGTTGCGGTTCAGGTGTTTGTTTGCCTTTGTGGGAGTGTTTCCATGTGTGTTGGCTTCAGTGTGTGTTTACACTGACAAGCTGATGTCCCAGAAGCAGAACAAATGCTAATTTAATCAATTGGCTATAAATCCTACTGGCCGCTGACTCATGCGTCTGCTGCCCTGGGGACCCCAACAAAAAACCCTACCAGTGCAGTTTGCTCGGGATACACACACCCTGATGCCAGCGCACACACACATCCAATAATCCATCTTCCATTCTCATCTTTCTGTTTGCATCCCTGCACCATGAGGAAGAGGAGTCACAGAGTACAAGCCGATAAGCATATGTTGACATATGGAGATAATTGTTATTTTTTGCCCCTCAGTTTGAGGTCCTCAGATGTTCCCAGGAGCTGTGCCAATCCAAAAATTTTTCCACACATCTTTCCTGAAATGCCTAAAAGCAGAGTTCATTCAGTACAGCTGAGGTCTGGGCTTTCCAAAAATGTAATATTAGGCTGCTTTACTCAATCAAGTAAAATTCTGATGTGTTTTTTGGTAATTTTCTTGTTGGAACATCCAATTGTGTTTATTTTATACCTGTCTAGCTGATGATTTGGGATGAAGCTGAAGAATTTGGATGTAGTCCTTCATTTTTCTATCCATTTTGGGCGGTAATACATCCCTACAGCATGATGCTGCAAGCACCATGCTCAATTGTTGGAGTGTTCTTCGATTTGAAAGCCTCACAACACCTTTTTATCTTTGTAGCCCTATATTTGACTTGTCTGACCATAAAATCTTTGCCCAGAAGACTTTTAGTCTCATCCATGTGGGCAGATGCAAATTTTATTCAAGCTAAAGCAGGTTTATATAAAGCTTTTAAAATTGCCTGATTTAAACCCAAAAAGTTAAAATGAGCTTTACCAGATGGAATTATGCCAAAAGCTTGATGGTGGCTCCAGAAAGTGTGTGAGTGGGACGCAACTTTCTAAGCGACTAGTAACCAAATATTAGATGGGCTGAACATAAATATTTAAGCCTATATGTATTATTTCGATCCAGTGAGGATTAGGAGAAATTCTAACATGTGCACACATATTATTTAAAGATGTTTTTTTATAGTCATTGCAACCAGGAAAAAAAATAGTTCGAAGGAATTAATTTCAACTCCAAAGTTGATTCACATTTATTACCATGCTGAGTGTGATTGATAGTTCAAAGTTGGAATTCTTTGAATCATACAGATTGCGTTCAACTCCTTGTTACCTTCCTAGCGACCCGCTTGGAGTGCAATTACTTATTGAGAGCATATTCCCTAGCAAATTTGCCCTCTACTCTGCACATATTTCTGACACACCTGCAGTTTAACGACATCCACTTTTCAAAAAGTTGCTGATACGGCGTCTCTAGCTGGGGCCTGCAAGTCTACTTGGGGGGCACATTGGGGCGGTGGAGTGACAGGAAAATAAAAAATGGAAATGCAGAAAAGTGACAGAAAGTAACACAGAAACAGAGGTGACAAAAGAGAGGAGTGAGGAAGCTACTGGCTGCCAGCAGCGTTGCTAGATGGTGCCCACAGGCTCTGTTAAGAATTCTGCGGGGCCTCTGCAGCCCCCCTGCTCCCCATCAATCTCTGTCTGCTCTGGCAGCCGCCAACGGCTGCATCTTAATCTGCCGGGGCCGGACGTGAGGACGGACAGGTCGCCTGAGCCATGCAGTAAATAACCCTTCTCCTCACTGTCCTCTTTGGTTCCGCTGTGCGTACATGTGCACAGAAACAGCCGAGCTGCTGATTTTCTGCACAAATAGTTTCTGACTTTTGTGAAACATTTGAGTGTTTACAGTATATTTTGGGGTTTTTTTTTAGCTGTGAACATCTGCAAAAATTATACTTTGGACTGAAAGAAAGTATTTTAAGCATGGAAAACCATTGTAGTTAATGTACAGCTATTTCTCAGTATCCATCCACCCATCCATCCATCCATCCACCCTCTCATGCATCCATCCATCCATCCTTTTGTCCGACCGTCTGTCCATCCATCCATCCATCCATCCATCCATCCATCCATCCATCCAATCTGTAATATTTGTAGCTTCCATTTCCCTCTAAACACAACAAAGACTGACAAAATTACCAACATTCAGTAGAGAGGAACTTCTCAACATCAGAGAGTCCTCTCTTGGTTTTTTTTTTCTATTTGTACATTGTAAATATGTATATTCTGTAATGCAAAAACAAAAACCAAAGAGCAAAGTGTACCGGAGTCAAATTCCTTGATTGTATGTACAAACTTGGCAATAAAGCTGATTCTGATTCTGATATGAAACCCTCCTACTGCTAGGGTTGCTTCTACAACACCTCCCTCAGATGAAGGTTCACAAGGTTAATTGACCCACATGGTGATATGATATCATTGACATCATGACGTACAAATGACCGATGGAAAACCAATGTTACCCCAAGGCGCCTCTGGCAAGACGAAAAACAAAGTGCTGTGTGACAAATCGGCAGTGAGAGATTTGCAGAAATGCCACTATTTTAATGGTCAGCTTGACAAAAAACTTTGATGAGAAAAAACTTTTAATAAATCATTTTTCCTTTTTTCAGAGATAATCATAAGTTGGAGTCCAAATGTGTTCCTATTTAAACTAAATAAAAATTGTCAGTTATCATGAGCTCCTTTTTTGAAATGAAAATTTATATGTGACTTCTTCTGTCCCGTGGTAATTGTACTCTCTGTCTAGGTGGACTTTGAATGCACCTTTAACATCTATCAGTTTTCATGTGTATCTTTCTGTTCCTCTGTCACACAGAAGCTTGTACATAAACCCTCACAAAGCAGCCATCACCGCCCATACAAGCGGCGGCGCTGACAGCTGTGCAGATCTGACACAAAAGATGCACTATCATAGCGACACGGAGGAGGCAAGGTGAAACAGGCCCGGCGGATTAGAGGGCGGCTATCTCTCGTGCCCAGAGTCTTCTGAAAATCTGGGAGGCGGCCCGGCACGAGTCGCTGAGGTCCGAGGCTGCGAGGTCGCTCCGCCTACAACCTTTACCAGCAGCCTTCAGCGAGGATCAAATGAATCTGCAGCCCTGCTGTGCTCACCTCCCCCCTCTCTTCTCTTCCCCACCGTAATGTGTCAAAGGTCACAAAATCCTCCCTACCCTCCAACTGCACTTGCTCCAGTTGCTCGGGGGCAGAGCACATTGTCTTCCCACTAGGATGCAGGTTTCCATGGCAACCTTTGAACTCTGTAGCAGGACTCGGGAAGGGATAACAGCAGGGTTTGCAGGGTAACGGGAGTCTGGATGTGTGATTTGGCAGCTTTTCTTCATTTATATACGTATATACACATGTATTTATATGAGTGTGTGTGTGTTTGTGTGCACGATTAGCATACTTACAGTCTAAGAAGATAAAACATATTAGCCTAGATGAACACAGTTATACTACAAAGACACACTGTCCTCCTTTGTTTGATAGATGACCTTATGGTCTGTGTCACTGAGCTGAAGCGTCGGCCTCTGTTGGGAGTAATATTGTCTAAATGACATGTTATGATGCGGAGAGGCACTTTAGCGAGGTCTCTGTCACACGTACACACACACACAGGAATCTTGTTTTCCATCTGTGTATGTGTTACCTATTGCATTCCTACTTGGAGCGGTGACTGAATTTCCTTTCAAGAAGATGAATAAAAATCTTGCACTGAATGTTTTGTTTACATATTTCATTTCCTTTTGGATTTTGTTTTACTTAGAGTTAAAGATGATCCTGTTAGATTCTCAAAGACCAGCATTAATAAAGCTGGAGCAAAACATTTAAAAGTAATGCTATTACAGACAGAGCAAAAAGTGTTGGATTCTCAAAGACCAGCGCTAATTGTGCAAATAGAGAAGACACAGGAGAAAAAGGGATGTGTTGGTTTCACCAAAACTTTTACAATGCAGCTGTAAATACTCCGTGGTCTATTGGTTTAAAAATAAAATCCTATTTTCCCATTCTGACATCTTGTCGGGACCTCATGCTAGCTGTAGGGTAGTATTTCTACCCTCCTCTTTGTTATTTCTCCATCCTGTCGTGACTTGTAGATGTTTGAATTTTGTTTTGGGTCTTGCCTCTGATCGTGACTGTTAAGGTTTTCCAGGTGGTGATTTAGTTCATTTAAGTTAAGTTTCTTACTTGTTCTTGTTTAGTGGACTTTAGTTCAGTTAATTCTGTAATATTTATCCTTTTGTTTCATTGTCTTTGTTGCTCTGTTCAGTTCCTATCATGTTTTGTTTCTATTCTCAGCCATTACCTCCATGCCTCCATAATCAGCTTCATTTGGACCACCTGCTTCATGCCTATCAGTCTCACGGTTTTCACCTGTGCCGTGCTTCATGCTCCATAAGTGCTCTTCTGTCTGTCTACTTCTTGCTTCAGAATACTGTTTGCAATGCCAAGCCTGTTCATTACTGTTAGTTTTTTGCCATTGCCACGTCATGTCTGCCTTTACGCCTCACCTTTTACGTTTTTTTCTTTTAATACTAAAACATTTTCTATTCACCACTCTGCCTCTGCCTGCCTGTCTGCACTTACATCCGCTCCGAAAACCCACACCTTTGACACATCCTGACTTTCTGACCCGTTTGGGTCAGAAAGTCATATTAAGTACCAAGGAAGACTGTTACCCAGGACTTGATAGCATTGTTACATCAGCATGTATGTATTGTAAATACAGTAAAGAGTTGGGGCAAATAGTGACCGCAAAAGCTTGAGCCCATCTCAGTAAATATAAGTCTTACTTTCTGTTTCAGTTTGTACAGACGGTTTATGTAAGTGATAAATGACTGATAATAAGTCAAGCAAAGATATCTGTGAGTATGAAGGCTTCGTATAAGCCATAAGAGACAGTAATTTTTACCACAACTTGTTATCTTATACAGGGAAAACTGATCAAATGAATATGACTCTTGTTGCCTGATCCTGTTTCACCTTGAAGCAAATGCTGCTTAAATCCTAAACCAACTTGATGGCTTTTTGCCTACTGGACACTCTGATTCCCAGCATGTTATACGTTTTTCTCCTTTGAAGGACTTTGACCTCCCTGGCCTTCATAATTAGGTCGTCTAAGGCAGATATTTCCAAACTTGTATAATAAACCAAACCAAATAATTGTCATAAAGACAATCATGCCAGTCTGTTACAAAACAAGGGGACAACCTATATGGGAACATAATGCATTGTTTTTAAAATTTAATTTTGTCCTGTGAAAATATCTCACACCACACACCCACCCTACTCTATATCTGGTGAACCAGTGATCTAAGAGAAATTTTGGGTATAATGTAGTCAGGACCATGTTTTTTCCTATTACTGACCCATTTTTTAGCCCGGCAGTACTAGTGGGCCAGAATGGGCAGTATCCATGAAACAAATGTAAATACCAAACATTAATAACAAAAATGATGGGCAGGATTGATACAACCGGATTCATCCAACATAGTCTTTGAATAAATAAATGAATAATTTCGCTGGGATTATTCAAAATTTGTTTAGACTTTCTAACTCAGCATTTATATCTGGAAAAGAAAGTATTGTAAATGCAAATATGCAATAACAAACCTTCCTTGTTTTACTCATTAACCAAATCATATCAATAAAAATGTTTTTTTCTTAATAAGGAAAATGTTAGGACACCCTACTCCTTAATAGCAAGTGTTACCACCTTTAGAAGAAAAACTGCAGTGAAATGTTTCTTGCAGCCATCCATCAGTCTTTGATATTAGTCTGAGGAACATTTGCCCCACTCCTAATGCCTGGTTTACACAGCAGGATTTCTATGCCGATTTTTGGCCCAATCTTACCCTTCCAACATTCTCTGATATTCGTAATGGTTCTTAAGATAATCTTATGAGATATTCCTGCTGTCTCGGGTGTGTTAAGAGTGATCTAGTCTGCTCAGAAGAATGTCGGGACCGCTCTGACCTCATGTCGGGGATTGGATTACTTTGAACTCACTTTTGATCTTGAGAGGGTTTGCGAGATTTCCCGTCTGACCTCTGAATGTGAAATCCGTTCGTGTGTGGTGTATTGTAATTGCCGTGTGGCTGGACACCACACACTGTAGGACCAAACCTGTTATATCTGCGATTTTTTATTTTGTGGTGGTCTCTAAGGTTTTGAAAATCAGCTGGCAATTTGAAAATCCGGCCATGTGAACTAGACATAACTTTCAGCTGTGAGATGTTTGAGAGGTTTTGTATGCAGCTCATTTCAAGTCACCGAAATTACATCTCAATGAGATCAATAAATGGGCTTTGACTAGGGCCAGGACTTTCCATTTCTCCATTCTCAGCAAGCCCTTGGTGGCTTTATTGGCATGTTTTGAGACATTGACATGTTGCAAGATTCAGTTCAGATTGAGCTTTCTTTTTTTTTCATATTCTCCTCAATCACACTCTGATCCTTAGCATTAGTTGGTAGAATTCATGGTGGATTCCATGAGGGTGAGCTGGCCAGGTCTTGCTGCAGCAAAGCATCCCCAAACCATGGCACTTCCAGCTCTTTGCTTCACAGTTGGTAAGGCTTCTTGGAATGTTGTCTTTGGTTTATGCCAAACATGTCCTCTGTTCTGGTGTTCATCTAACTATAATTTGTGTAAAACATTATTCCAAAAGTCCTGGACTTTGGCTATGTGCTCTCTTGCAAACCTCAATCTGGCCTATATATTTTTACTAGAGAGCAAAGGTTTCTTCTTTACACACCTCCCATTAAAAGTTAAACTCCTTCTTATTGTACAGACAGTACAAATTGAGACTGCTAGAGACTGCTGTAGGTCCATTGATGACATTTTTGTGTTTTTGCAGACTTCTTTAAGCGTCTTGCGGTCAGCGTTCAGGGTGAACTTACTTGGACGGCCAGACCTGGGTTTGCTGGCGGCTGTTTTTAATTACCTCGACTTGCAGACTATTTTCTGTACAGTGAAATGACAAATTCTTTTGAGGCCTATTTAAATTTGTTACCAGATTCATAAGCTGCTACAGTCTTCTTTCTGAAGGCCTCACAGAAAACCTTGAGGAAGCTATTGCTGTCAATTCCCTAGTGTGTTGTCCTTGGTTTTCAAGCTGTGTCTTTTACATTGGCATATGAGTTGATGCAGCTAACCTTATCTCTATGTACTTTAGGTGTTTTTCTCTCCCATTAAAAGTACTATCGGCTCAGTGCTGCTGTGTTTAGGCATGCCTCTTTTCTAGATGCAGTCACTATTGTTACCATTACCCTGCACTAAAAGGGAGCAGTTCCTGTCCACTGTTGCCACTTGCTTACTCAGGATGTGGAATTGCTGCAAAGTCAATGACTTGATGAATCTATCTGGGCTTTCCAGAGGAGAGCTTTTTCCAAATTAGCATTTCTGTGATGACCTGAATTTGGATGCAGTCAGTCAGTCAGTCAGTCATTTTCTACCGCTTATTCCATAGTGGGTCGCGGGGGAGCTGGTGCCTATCTCCAGCAGTCTATGGGCGAGAGGCGGGGTACACCCTAGACAGGTCGCCAGTCCATCGCAGGAATTTGGATGCATTGTTTTATAATTTGGATTGAACTGGACTGTATATAATATGCCAATCCGACTGTATTTTTCTGTTCTGGGATAAATTTGATTGGTTTGAATTCATTGTGGACTGAATTTGATTCTATGTGAATAGATTTGAATTTGACCTTTTTGTCTTGTCAAATGGCTTTTGAACTGGCTTCTTCCAAATAAACTGAATTGAAGTGATTATATCAGCATTTGGCGACTTATTTTATGACAAGAAAAACAACAGAAAACATTGTTTATTATTGTAGTTTCTTAAGGTTATGTTGCTTGTATTTGGTTTGCTTTTGATTTATTTTCTGAATGTGTTGTCTTCTGTTGTCATGTCGTTTTGCTTTTGCGTTTCGTCTAATTTGTGTTCATCACACCAGGAAGCGAAAGGTGCAATTTATTTTCCGCAGCCAGCCAGCTGTCTGTCTGGATGCTGAAGCCGTGAAAAATGGAAGTTAAAGATAAAGCAATGATTGTTTTATAATGAAACTGAAAATGAAATCACATTTGCATTTTAGACTTTTTCATGTCTCAGGATTCAGTCAAACAAAATCCTTACCTTCACTTATCCAACTGAGTTAGCTCTGCTGATAAAAGCACTGTGAGGTGACTTATTTAATGTGCCTATGGCTATGTGATTGGACATGAACACATTTAACCTTTAAGTACAAATGACAGTGGAAGAAGGGGGGATGCTGGAAAATCTTCACAGGAGTGAAAGATAGAGAAGGAAGAAAGGGCTGGCACCTTGACGGACTGATTGAGATCAGCCAATGCAAGCTGTTGCCTATAGCGAGATTAGCGAGAGGTTTGGGTCAGCACACTCTGTGTGTTAAAATACCTTCCTTGCCTTACAGCTGCTGCTTGAAACTGCACGATAGTTTTTCTTCCTATCCCTGAAACTCACATCTTCAAATTTGAGAAACTGGCTTATGAGATAGAGAGAAGGAAGAGAGAGAGGTAGAGAACCTGTATCCATGGCAACCTCAGCCAGGTGCGCTGGTTCATATGCAATTCAGGTAATTTAACACCACAATGAAAAGCAGCATGCATATAAGGTCAGTGGTATTCAAATGCACCATGTGTCCTTGCCTCTGTATTCATATTTGGGCTCGCTCTCTCTCTGGGCTGCGCCATATGACCTACCATGCACCCATGTGACCTGATCTCTGCCACCGCGCCCCCGTTTGAGTGGCAGGTATGGTATTTCCACCCACTTTGATTGAGGGCCGCATCTAAAATCAGACAACGATGTTGACGGAATATATGAGGCGGGTTTTAATTCGCTCAGTATCAATGCGCCTTGTAGAGACGGTACGCCCTGATACGAGACGTACGTGTTACATAAATCGCCTCGGGGCAAGATTTGGACTTTGTAATGATTTTTTTATATAACTGCTTGATTAAAAAAACACACAGTGTGAGAGAAAGGTACAAATGGAAGGCGAGAAAAAGATGAAAAGAGGGGAGAACAAAATTAAGCAGAGTGACATATAGGGCTGGATGTCGATGGGGGTTTTAGAGACTTGTATTAAGCCTGAGGCTTTAACAGCTGGCTTTAAGGGGAGAAAGAGAGGGTAGGGCTTCAGGTTTCTGCTTCATATTCCAAAGACTGATCTCCCATCCTCCTCTCCCTACAGTGCAGTGAAAAAATATTTGCCACCTTATTATTTCTTAAGGTTTTGGTCAGAATTAGATGTGACAGGTCCTGTCCTACAGTTGCCAAAAAAACATCTGTTCATCAGAACGATTCATTTAAGAGGTTTTGTCTGGGTAGAGAAAATGAATTCAGGATCAAACAATTTAAATATTGTTTTATTAATATTTCATTGTGTTTTGCTTTGTTTTAATGCTTGAACTGTGCCTCAATTAGAAGAAAATCAATCAAAATTGAAAATCAAAATTGTGCATTACATTTAGGACCCATTTGACTGCCACTTCTTACACAGAATTGCCCCGCACCAATCGTGTACAAACAGTTAAAATGAGAATATCACGTAGCCTGTGGACAATCCCATATGGGGCTCATTTTTCATCTTATTTACCTACCATAAGTGTCCCGCTTTTTACCCAGAGGCATCAAACATATATTAGCCATCAACAAGGACCTATTATGTAACCTGTGAACAATCCAACATGGGGCCAATTTTCTCTCCGGGTACTCCGGCTTCCTCCCATAGTCCAAAAACATGACTGTTAGGTTAATTGGTCTCTTTAAATTGCCTTTAGCTGTGACTGAGTGTGTGCATGGTGGTTCGTCCTGTATGTGTCTGTGTTGCCCTGCGATGGACTGGTGACCTGTCCAGGGTGTACCCCGTAGACTGCTGGAGATAGGCACTAGCTTCCCAGCGACCCACTATGGAAGAAGCCGTATAGAAAATGACTGAAAACGTTTTTTTTTTTTTACTTTTCTCAGCAGTAAACAAAGAATGTTTTTTTTTTTTCAATTTCTGAAATTAATTAGATTTTATTATGTTTTAAAACTTAAAAAAGTGGAAAGTTAGAACTGACTGAACAATTGGCTGGACTTTTTTATGAATATGAAAGTATGAGCAGGCATAGCCGATGCCTTATATAGATTTTACAACCATATAACCACCTGAAAACCGTGAATGTTTATGTTTAGAATTTTTTAAATAAGACTGTGCCCATATTTGGGAATAAAACATGTTTAAATCACATTTGAGTTATTTTGATATTTCAACAACCTAGTCAACCAGCGGTACCTGAATGCAGCTTGTACACCTGCTGGAAAAAACAGTATCATCAATGAAGATTCCTCCGACTTGCATCTCATACAACATATGGAGTTTAGGCTAATTGGATGCTACAGGTAGGATGTCAGTTGATTTTTCTCCAGTACCAGTGATTTTTACATTCAGCTTGATGTTTCAGGAGAGTAATTCAATTAAGTGCAGAGCAAGCTTTGTACTATATTGCTAGTGAAAGATCCGTATGCTGATTCTTTCTCCACTGTAGCTGCATTAAATACCTGAATGTTAGCAAATAGCCGATTTTAGCAGGTAATTCTCTCTGTACACGTGGGTACCGAACCGACAGGGCTGTACCGAAGATTTTTGTTGTGCACCATTACACCCCTAGTTGCACAGTATGCCCAGAATAGCCCTATATTAGAACTAAAGTCATATTCAATAAATTAAATATTTTTGAACACTTCATTTATTTCAGAAACTCAATTCATTGGGTGAAACCCATTATGTAGATGATTTACACACTGACTGATGTTTTCAAGCCTTCCTCTCTTACAGCTAATGACATATTTTATTAATTAATTTATTTTTTTACAGGGACAGTGCATATAGATATCATTTCTGTCAATAAGCCGGTTAGCCAGAAGGTTATTTTTCACCTGCAGTCCCTAGATAGATGGTAAAAGTCACCCTAAAAGAATAAAAACACAGCATGGATCTCCATTTTTAGCATTTTTCCTACCCATGTTGGTCCCATTTCTTACCTATATTTGTCCTTCATCAAAGCCCTATTTAATTCATATATAAACCATTGTCGGGAGGCCAATATGCCAAATAAATGGCAAAACTAACTTTGATTAAACCATAGCTGTTGTCACAGGGAAGGAAGTAAAATGCTTATCACACCGCTGTAATTGAGGATGCATTCAGTCATTCGTTTTTCTTCTGAATAGATGGAACTGCTCAAAATATCATGAAATTGAAAACGTGCACAATATGCATGTTGAGCATTTGCACATTAACAATGCAGATAATCTGCAGGCGCAGATCCTGCAAGAGCACATTCATTGATAAGAAGAGAAACCTCTCCTTTGGCGCTGGGCTAATTATGGTTTGTTAAGGCTATCCTTGCTGGTGGTCATCATTACAGGAAATCAATGCCCAATCAAGTTTCTGACATGCACTCATGGAGTAGCAATAAAGTCCGCCTAGTGACGAATGTTTATCAGATTTGCTGTGAGAGGTTTTAATGATAACCGGATGGTTTATTATCAGAGCTGGAAAGTGCAGATTTTAAGATTTTACTTCAAGCTATTTTTTTTACAGCAAGGTCAGATCAAGATTATTTGCACACTGATGGAGTAAATCACCCACTAGGAGAAGATGAGCACATCCCTAAGTGTGGCTGAGTGTGTATTCTGAGGTGCCTGAAATGACCTCGCACATACAAATGATAGCCATAAATTGATCTGAAATTCCATTTCCCCCCACAGGATTTGGACCAGCTGTAGCTGCTTAGGACCAATTTCATTCCGGCAGAAACCTTCTTCGTGCACCGTGTCACGAGTTAATGAGCACATTTTATGGCTCAAGTCAACAACCACAGAAAGGCAAACATGTTGCGGTTTATTACATGATAAATAATGCAGCCATGGTCTTCTCATTCAAATAACCTAGTTGTCACGATGTGGTTCTGGGTTGGACCAAAGCGCAGACAAGAGCCCGGGAAGCGCATTTCAAAGCAGTCTTCAGCTTTATTCAAAGTTCACAAAATGTAACAAAAAAACACTGCAGGTACTGACCAGACTGGAATCCAAAACTTACAAGGCTGAACACTGCAGGCTCATGGCATGGACAAGGGTAGCAAATGTGAGCGAGTTGTAACACAAGGAACCCACAAAACATAATGAAACAAACCAACTAATATACAGAGAGAGAACAAAGGCAGGTAATCAAAGGAACTAAGGACAGGTGAGGCAAGGAGGCAGGAAGGCAGAGGGAGCAGGTGAACCTAATAAAACTAAGGCATGAGGAAAAGGACTAATTAACAACACAATGAGCAGACCTAAAACAAAACTATAAACCAAGATAAATAAAACATAAGAATCAAGAATAAACATGAACTAAAGGAAACTGAGAAATTTGAGGGAACACAACAACCTAAGGCCTAAAGACTTAACAAAAATAGAAGCCAAAAAGGAACCCTGACTAAAAAGTAAACAAACCTAAGCAAACACTGACTGAACCAAACTGAGGATGAAGCAGAGGAAACGAGGACTAGAATACAAGTAAACAATAACTAAAGCTAACCTATAAAGGAGGAACTAGAAAACAACGATAAACTAGAGGAACAAGGTTAAGAGGGACCGGAGAACTAATAATAATAATGAAACCATTCTAAGAACAGGAAAGCAACGCCAAGGGAACTAAGGGTGAGAGGAGAACACACTGGGAGGCAGAAGAAAACCAGAACTGTAGGAAAAACAGAAAACATGAATACAAAACCAAAAACAAGAAACCTCTAGTTAACAGTAAACAAAACCAAACACAAAGTCCAAAATGTCACATCCTGACACTAGTAATACAAAGCCTGTCATGCATTTCAAGGATAATTCACATGTATTTGATCATATTAGACTAGGATTAAACTAAAATAATAGAGCTGAAGCAGAAAATGGAAATCTGCTACCATCACATGGCCAATAATTGTAATCGCAGCTGCAAGAAGACCACTTTCTTTCATGAAAATAAAAAAAAAAAATAATTAAATGTATTTAAATGTAGTCAGAAAAAACTAAAATAAGATGACTTTTATACTCATTTTAAAAATATAGACATGATTTTTTTCAGTTAAATACACAAGCAAGTTCATAATCCATATCTGGAGGGACATTTTCTGAAGTTACACTTGACTTTTTTAAGACAAATTGGGTGTTTTTTGTGGCATATATGAAATTACACAGATACACATTTATATTTCAGTCATTCTCTAAAAATGGTAAAGACAGGCGAACATCCCATCAAAGTTAGCCACATGTAAGGTGATCTTCATAAGTTAGGAAACTGCTATGATAAGAAAGGCACTAACCTAAATCTGCCCATATCTAGAGTAAGAAAACTGATAAAAAACTTTCAACTGGAGCTGACTTCCAGAGCATACTGTCCCACTTTTAACTGGTACAGGAAAAAGAGAGCACGTCTTCAGTTTTGGCATTCCTTAACTGACTTCTAGTTCACTTCTGAATACATTTTAAAATCCATTCATATGTTTTTAAATGTCTTAACTGTTGTACGATAGCTTCTTTTTATTTTTATCTCTGCCGATTCATGCATTTTTTTTTCAGTATCGCTCACTTGATTATTTTATTGTACAGCACTTTGGTAGACCTTGTTGCTGTTTTAATGGGCCTTATTAATAAAGTGGTATGGTATTGTAAATTCATGAACATTCTTTTACATAGATGCTGCATAGAAGTTCTATTTAACAATGTTGGGTTTGATTTCCTTTTGGTTCTTTAGGCTCCTTTATTATTTATGACGTAGAACTATTCTGAGAACCTAAAAAAATATGGGCATTTTAATGAATATTCGTCCATATTTTTTATTAAAAAGCGAAATGTTAAAAATGAAAACGTTAATATTTGATAAAACGTTAATATTTACACAGCGAAATAAGCTACATTCTCGGCTATCTCCGTAGATCTCCCAGTCCCCTCGGTAGTTTCCGTAACCGTCCGGCTTCCTCCGCCGCGCCTCGGAGCCTCTCGGCAGAGTTGATTCCTTCGCTGTCGTCGCCTGCCCCGTCCTCCTCTCCGTGTTGTTGTTCTCGGTGACGCGACGGAGGTGTAGCCTGACGCGATCTCTTACGTGTCGGTCTGAATAAAAGTGGAGCTCCGTAGACCCGGGAGTGACGAAGCGAGTCTGTATTGGTAAGAGGACACGCGTCCGATGTTTGCTAAACAGATAATATATATGGCTGCCCGCAGATTATATTTGTTGCCACATTTCCGCACAGGGCCAACAAAGAGATCATGGCGGCGGTTGTTGCAGCGGCAGAGGCTCACAAAATGAGTCAGTCTCTGTAACGCTGAGACATAGGTATTAATGTGGGAGTGGGCTTTATTTTTTTTATTTAATAAACTACGCAGGAATTGGTTTCTGAACCACATATCTCTTCAACGTTAGCACAGACTTTGTTTATACCAGTGATGAATAAGAACTGATTAAATAAACCAGTATATCTGTCCTAGGTGTAAAGAAAAAAACTGGCTGGCTTGCAATGCATGCAGACATTTCCCTCCATACAAGCTTCCAGCTAGCAACATAGCGGTATCAGCTAGCACAGCTTCAGGGAAAGCTACATTTAAACGCTAATGCCAAGCTCCAAACATTGACATGTATATTAAAAAAAATTGAGCTAACTGGAAAATTAATATATCGTAAATGAACTGATGCTAAACTCTGATATCATTCATTGCATTCATGTTAGCTACCTAGCATGCTAACATTTATAGCAATGCTATCCGTAGCTGCTAGCTGCTCATTTAGCTGCAGCCTTTTAGGCTAGAAAACAAATAATGCTTCATGTTTCGACGTCATCGATATCTTGCCGTGTGTTCTCGTGTAGCTCAAGTGGACATCGCACATTCTGCTGTGTGGAACAAACCACACCCTCCCTCAGCCAAAACGCAGCCTTTAGAGTGTTTATTGCAGCGTACTGTACAGCAGTTTTACTGCACACAGGGCAGAGCAAGATGGAGCCAGTTTCTTTTTCATCATCATTTAGGCGTGGATTGTCTGCGTTTAGAAAAACCTTGAGGAAAAATACCAAAATACTATGGCTGCATGATTTTAACTGGAATTATTCCTACTGCCCACAACATGGAATGTGCTTCAGATTATAATATATGATTATAAATGACATCCTTGTTATTTTGATTTGGAAACGCAGACTTCAGAGAAACATAGAACTAACTCCCACATGATTTTATACTAGTTTTGTTGAGAAATATTATCCTTTTTTTCATTCTGTTTTTCATTGAGTAACACAGGTTAACTAGCCTGGAGTCTGCTGCTTTACAAATGTGTAAATCTATCTATAGGTGGCCAGGTCATGCCAGGTGGCATGACTGTTTTTCCCCAATGAAAGCATGCTGGAAACTGTCATTTAGTTTGCTTTTTTAAAATTAAAACAACGGAGCTATGTAAATATATTGGCCTTTAAAGGGGTGAAATCCCAAAATGATAATATTGATATGAATATTTTAGGCTAATTGTTGTTTTTTAAAGTCTCATAGTGAGTGATTTTTTTTTTAAGTTGCAGCACTAGGCTTTCATTTTTCCAACAGTAGGCAGACAGGAAAGGGAGAAGAAATTCGGCAGAGGTCTCTGGGTCCGGGACTCGAACCCCAGACGGCCGCTTCTTGGACTGTAGCCGCTATCCATGAGTCGCGCCCTTAAGACTCTGCTGTGGCAGTGGATGGAGGTCTGTCTCACCAGATTACAGCAGCACTGCTGAAGTAAAAGGGGCTGCTCAGGGTGTGTGGATTTCATCTAGATTAAAGTCACCATTTAAGTGGAAACCCACGCAGAGGTGTTTCCAGAACGTCTTCAGTTTTTTGAGAAGTTTCTGCACTTTTTCTGCTAGAGAGCAGAATTCATGGTACCATCCAGTCCAGCAAGTCATCCAGGTCCTGGTGAAGCAAAGCAGCCCCAGACCACCACCATGTTTATGTCAGTGTGATGTCCTTTTCCTGAAACTGGTAGTTTTCTACCACATGGAAAAAGATGAACATTTTCCCAAATGTTTCACGGATCGTCGGGAGGATTTTGGGGCAGGTTTTTGTGTTTTCTTTGGTCAGCAGTTCTTCGGGCTTTGGAACTCTCCCATGGAGGCCATTTTTGAATTTTTGTCTGTCAGCTACTCCTGGGAAGGTACTCCAGTGTTTTTATTTTTTGCACCATAAAAACCCCTCAACTGAACTTCCTGGGTTTATTTGTTTGTTGCAGCTTTTAGATGAAGATGGAAGCTGGTACAGAGGTACAGCAGAGTGGTGAAACAGTTGTCTCTGAGTCCGAGGTGCAGCAGATCACCCTTGCCCAGGTAATTCCTACCATCTTTGCAGATTTACAGATGGCTGCTCCGTTCCTTTAATTAACCCCGAGGCGGTTGCATGCCGCCGGGTTTGCAGGCGCCCATCGCAGCGGGCCAGGTATCCTCCGGCGGTCCAGGAGTCACTATAGTGCAGCTACCTAACGGTCAAACAGTCCAAGTGCACGGGGTGATCCAGGCTGCTCAGCCTTCCGTCATTCAGTCGCCACAGGTCCAGGCTGTACAGGTAAAGAGAAGCGAAAACACTTAAAACTCTCCCACTACAACCAGTTTCCTTCATCTTTAGATTAAAGCCCTCTGTTTTGTTTTATTCGCTTATAGATTGCCGCAGTGGAGAGCGAGGATTCCCAGGAATCTGTAGATAGTGTCACAGATTCACAGAAGAGGAGAGAGATTCTTTCTAGACGGCCTTCTTACAGGTTTGCTTCACATGTCGGATAAAAAAACGGCACAAGAAAAACAAAGATGAAGAATTGTGTGCTCTCTAAGTGAAAGCTGAGATTCAGCTGTGGTTTTATTGGCCTGAACAGGAAGATTCTTAACGACTTATCGTCAGATCCTCCTGCCGTGCCTCGAATTGAGGAGGAAAAATCCGAAGACGACACAGGGCCAGCCATCACCACAGTCACTATGCCCACTCCCATTTATCAGACCAGCAGTGGCCAGTACAGTAAGTGTTTGCCACAGAGGATCATTTAGGTGTGATCATGTGGAAGCCATGCACTCACCCCCCCTCTCTCTGCAGTTGCCATAACTCAGGGCGGGGCCATTCAGCTGGCCAGTAACGGCACAGATGGTGTGCAGGGCCTGCAGACCCTCACCATGGCCAACGCTGCTGCAGCGCAGCCTGGGACCACCATCCTGCAGTACGCCCAGACCAGCGACGGCCAGCAGATCCTCGTTCCCAGTAACCAAGTGGTTGTTCAAGGTGAGGACGTGTTTTAGCTTTATGCTTTACTTACAATCATTGAAATAGAAAGTACACCCTCTAATGATTCTGGGGTTTTTTCTGTGTCGGGACATAGTCAAACATATCTGGACTTCACCGGGTTTTGCTGTGACTCACAAAATTATTCACACCCTGTAGTCATAACCACAAACCTCTATGGATTTTATTGGAATCTTTTTAACAATGATTAGGCAGTGTGTTATGTAAAGTGGGAGGAAAATAAGTTTTACACATAGTGTGTCATGTCAGAAAGTCATTTTGATTCCATCGTCTGAACATGGAAGGGGTGTGGCACAACTTCTAACCTACTGAAGCATGGCGGTCCTCCGAAACTGGACAGGCTGGGCAAGGAACGTATTTATCAGAGAAGCAGCCAAGAGGCTTTGGAGGAGCTGTAGAGATTCAGAGTTCTCACCAGGAATTTTTATGGGGGGGCTCCTTCTGCAGGCTCGTCATGATATGACGATATGCTTTACCGTTAGCGGTCGCGCAGGGTCATAGGGTGAAAGGAAGCGGGAACAGACTCAGCGCATGTGCTATAGCCAACATAAAAACCACACGGAGGGAGGCCAGATGTCAGTCAAAGGGTGATGCGCTGGAATGCGCTGGCGAGAACCCTGGAGATTCACACGTCAGTTGGGAGAATCTGCCTGGAACATGGCTATTGGTCGTACACACCACAAATCTGCACATGGTGGCAATATAGGGGCAAGGTCAAAGGTACTGTTTACAGTTTGCCACAAGCCATGTGGGGGACCCAGCAACCTGTGGTCAGGTGAGACAAAACCAGACTTTCTGGAGTGTTGTCAGTTTATTCGTTACAAGGACTAGTTAAAAAGCAAGTAGTTAGTTAGCTTTGAAACACCTAAAGTACCAATAGAGGCAGATTCACTCATTCCACAGCTATTAAATCTAAATAAATCCAGTACGTATGTGGCCTGTATGTAGATGTTGTCCTAATGGGAGAAACACCACAACGTTCCGTGTTTATTAAATCCTGATTCTCTTTAAGAACATTAGCTGACAAAGTCTTCTGTTCTATAAATGAATGAAGTCTGTGTTGTTGTGGCTGCTTATTTTAGTGATGGTCTGGTAGAAAAGAGCTAGAAGGTCACAACAGCTTCCTAAGCTCATCTCTGCTGGATCTCCCACCTGAAAGCATTAGTTTTAATGGTTAGGGCATGAGCCATCAATTCAGAACATGGAGAAACATGGTGGTGGCAGCATCATGCTGTGGGGAGGATGATCAGTTGATAGGAGGATGGATGACGCTAAATACAGGGAATTCCTAGAAGAAAAGCTGTTAGAGGCTGTAGACGACTTCAGACTGGGGCGGCGTTTCACCGTCCAGCGGGACGGCGACCCTAAACATACCCCAGAACATCCGGCCCTGTAATCAGTTGGTTCTCCCTCCTCACGGCTATGCACTACTTCCTGTTGCTCCTACACCTAAAGTGTTGGCTTGAAACATGATGCACTGGCTGTCAATCACATAGGATGTCTGTCTGTTTGCCCACCAGCTGCTTCTGGTGACGTCCAGGCCTACCAGATCCGGACAGCTCAAACCAGCACCATCACTCCGGGGGTAGTCATGGCAACATCTCCTTCATTGGGAACAGCAGGAGGTACAGAGGAAGTCACACGGAAAAGGGAGGTCCGACTGATGAAAAACAGGTACTTGAATCCGTGAATGGAAAAAATCAGACTCCCAACACCCCCAGAACCCCTTTTTGTTTTTAAGAGTAATGTGAAACTTGAATTGAATCTGTGTGCCACACAGGGAGGCAGCCCGGGAGTGTCGTAGGAAGAAGAAGGAGTACGTAAAGTGTCTGGAGAACCGTGTGGCCGTACTGGAGAATCAGAACAAAACCCTCATTGAGGAACTCAAAGCCCTCAAAGACTTGTACTGCCACAAATCAGAGTAGAAAAGTCACCGAACACCGCCTGGGGGGGCAGCGGGGGCCTACGTCCCCATGTACAGAGACTCGGCTTAGAGCCAAGCTTACAGAAGCCACTCCTCCTTTTCTACTTTTCCTGCTTTCTTAAAAAAACTGCTGATGAATCTGAGAGTGGCAATTACTAAGACTTAAAAAGTTGTCTGTCCCTCTTTGAAGCATCAGTTTTCCATAAAAAGAGGTGAGGCGGTGTTTCTGAGATCATGTGGGAATATCCAGGAAAGCATTCCAGCCACTGGTGCCCAGTCAGACTGGGCAGAATCACCAGCAAAGAGGAACTGACATCAAACACCTCCCACGATGGAACCCGGTCGCTCAGAGAGGTTCCCTTTATACTTGTACCTTGCATTCATCTGTTACCTAATCACTATAAACTGTAGGTGGGTCCTTTTATCTCTGACTTGTATTTTGTTTATCCTCAGTTTATTTGCTTCTGTGATGCCTTTGTTTTTTTTGTTTTTTTACATAAATCTGCCTTTTTAGGACACGAACAAACGGCTAAACGTCAACTGTAAAATGCAGCTTTAAGAATACAGTATTGAACTTGGGAAACATTTGATAGTTTGTCTACTTTTTTTGTTTTTACCTGAAGATAGAGGCTAAATATTTTTTAATATAACCCAAAATGATGCAAAACATTTAAAGTTCCTGCTACAGGAATAAATTAGGGCAGGGAGTATACGATGTATCATAACTTAAGTGGAAAGAAATCGTTTATTTTTTGTTAAAGGTGAATTTCAAAAATGTACTGACCTTTATTTTTACTATTCTTTAACAAACAAAAACTGGACTCCTGCTGCGCCAGGCAGATTAAAAAGTACACCTTAGGTTTTTTTACAGGGTTCTAAAGTTATTTAAATCTAACTTCCTGTATTTCATTCAGAAGAACATTTGTATAGAAAACTTAAGTATAGCCCATGAATCTTTAGACATCTGGCTTCACATGACCCAGGTACTGCCTCTGCAAACCAGCCCAAATAATCACCCCTCCACCACCGTGCTTAACAGTAGGAGTAAGGTGTTTTTGATGTTATGCAGTTTAGTTCTCTCCTATATTGAATAACTACTTTACCTTTTAAATTGTAAAGGAGAGGGGGGGTGTACTTAGTATTTAAGTCTCACCTTTATCTTTATGACTTGACCATGTCAGTTTTTAAATATTACAACTTGGTTAAAAAAACCTGCTATTTTTATTATGTTCTAAAACACAATACCCTAACATTTAGAGGGTGTACTTACTATCCATAAAACCCTAATTTGTAAATCTTTAAAGACTCACCGAATGAACATTGTTTCATATTGCACAATAGGCCCAGGTCATTATTTGGACGGTTTGTGAGGAAAACTATAAATTTGATCCGATTTAATCTCCCTCCCCCTGGAAGTCCATAGGGAAACGGAGCGGTGTGCACTTTCCTTGCTTTTTAACAATCCTGAAACATTTCAAAGAGCTTAAAAGGCCCGGAGCCGGCTGCTCCCTGAGAATTCCTCCTAAGGTTTTACTAAAGTGTTTTCAAGTCATTCACATGGAACCTGAAAAAAAGAATGTAAAGTGCGACCAGATCAGAGAAGAGTGAACGGAGCTGTTATTTTCATAATGCAGAACGTCATATTGTACTATGTATAGTCATGAAGTAGTATGCTGTTTTTATGTTGCTTTTTCACATTTTCTAAATGTCAACATCAACTTGTATAAGAGTGCGTTTCTGTTAGAGGCATATAAAAGAGATTTTTGGCAGCTGATAATAAACGTGTTTCTGGTGGTTTTTTTATTTCCTTTAAACCTTGTTTGGTCGAATAGAAAAACGTGTTATAAATCCCTCCTCATAGGGAGTCTGCATGCCTTGTACACATGAATGTCCCTGTCTTTGTCATAGTAGACCTCCTCCACAGCGAACTGATGCCGGAGCATGCTCAGGAAGTTGGTGTCCCGCTCGTAGCGGATCTTGCAGGCCAGTAAAACAACAGTGCTGTCCGAGCATAAGTGCTCCAGGGTCAGCAGCAGGGCTGGAAATGTCTCCTCCAGGTAAATGATGTCTGCTCCCAGAACCAGATCAAATCCTCCTACTGGGAAACGTTCAAGGCCCTGACCCCAGGTCAGTTCCAAGACCGCCACAGAGTCGCGGGACTGTGGGGGCAGGTTGGCATTGACGTTGGCAGAGAGGAATTCCAGGGCAGCTTCCCTGTCTGTGATGGTCACATGAGCACCTGGAAAATGGGGAAAACGGCCAACTCAAATCCAAATATTCATTGAAAATAAATACATTATTGATCAGTAATTCATAAGATGAGCTCATAAATAAGTTATGTGGCTCCCTCTTTATTAATAGTCACAAAATCAAAGGATTTTCCTTCCAATATATTTATAAATCATATAGTCTGAAATTTGTGTTGACTAAGATTTAGTTTGAAAATACTTTCTAAAGTTTAAAATCACATCAAAGCTACAGTGGATGATGTCGATGTGACATCACACTCAAATCTGAAGAAGAAGAAACTGGGAGGTTCTCTTCTTGCAAGACCCCACATTTATTTTTAATGGAACAATTATGACACCGTACAATAAATCGTTACTAATCATATTAGCACACTATTCCCAAACTAGCCATTTCCTTGGGTTTTCCAGACCGTTGGCAGACATTCATAGGAATATTACGCTAACTTTTTACAAGAATGTCACAAAACTTCGATAGCCACAACACAAAACCAATTTTTCTACAATATGACCTATAAATTCTAAGTAAAACATGAAGCATGAGGTAGTGAAACATTTTGAAAAGTTCTAGATGATTGCAGAAGCTAGCATGGATGATGTCACACACTGACCTATCTGAAAGTTCCACCTATAGAAACTTTAGCTGCCAAAAAGCATCCAAGCAATGGTGCTCAGAATACAAAAGTAATATGGATGCTACGGTGCGTTGCCCTGGCAACCTCAATCAGCTAAACAGAATATGCTTGGAAGTTCTTTCTCGACGTTCTGAAACATAAGTTTGGGTATTCAATCTGTCGTAAGGTATATATATATATTACTAACTAAAACGGAGTTGGAGTGAGCACCATGACTTAGTATTTTTACAAACAAAATTGTTTTTAAAATATTTGGTTGGCTATTAATCCACAGTTCAAATAGTAAAACATTTTCACTTTATTTTTGCTTTTGTATTACATTCATTAAACGCACAGTTTTGTGGCTTGTAAACACATCAAGAAACAGCATATTATTCTATGTTCTGTGGTTAAAGATTAGTATGATTCTAAATATTGGTTTCGGTACTGGCCTTAGAAAACACACTAATCAGTCGACTGTGAACTTACCCAGCAGCGCTGCTACAATCCCCACCAATCCAGTCCCAGCTCCCAGTTCAATTGCCTTCTTCCCCTTTAACTCCACTGCTCCCAGCTCCAGATACATACACATAACAACTGCCTAGGGGGGAAAAAAACAAACATTACATGATTATCTAACCCCGTTGGTTCTGTTGCAGCCAAAATGAAACTCACTGCATCCCAGACAACTGCAGCCACCCCCAGCTTCCTCCAGTCCTGAGCCAGACGGAGGTCCTGGTTGGCAAAACGGAATTCTGCTGAGGAATTGTGGAGTTTGGAAAGTGCAGGGAGCGGATTTTCTTCATAAGGGACGAGAGCCATGCTTCTCATGCATAACACCTTTCATTGAGTTTCATAGAGCTGGTGCGTAACTCTTCTTCTTAAACCTATAAGGAACCTTGATCGTTTACTGACTCACTAGCGCCATCTTCCGTTTCTTTTTAACATCCCCACTATTAAATCCGTTAAGGTCGACTGAATTTTCGGTACCAGTTCCAGAGAAGTCACTGATTTAGCTTTAAACCGAAAAGATAACACAACAATGTCCCTTGTTAGATCAAACCATCACACCCGACAGCGTTTGGACTATCACCACATATATAGACGTGTCGACCAATCACGTTACTGCTTTAATAGGCTTACCCAATGAGAAACCGTGTTTTTCTGAAGGCCGTTCAAGGGGCGTAGTCTCTTCATGAAATCAATGAGCTTTGAAACGTTATTTCTTCCGTTTCATTGGTGCTATGTTTTCAGAATAAAAGCATAGTTATGTGTAAGTTTGAACTTACCATATAAGCCTTTAATGTGGTGCGTATATGACTGAAACTGAATCTATAAATCAATATTTTCTCAGACAGTGAATTAGACAAAATTTCATGTGAAATAATGCATCAAAATGGATTTTATTCTGTCTAAAAGCTTAAATACACTTTGGCTTTGCTTAAATCAGGGGTCTCAAACTCAAGTCCTTGAGGGACAGTGTCCTGCAACTTTACGATGCACCTGAATCAAAGACTAAACTTACTTTCTCAGCATATAATCCCAATGATCTGATGGTCTGATTCTGGTGTTCTGAAGAGGAGACATCTGAAGGGTTTAGAACATCGGTCCTCAAGGGCCAGACTTTGGGACCCCTGGTTTAAACAGTGTTCAGCTGGTACTAAGGGGCAAAGAGCCAATAAAACATCCTCATATCATTACACCACCCTGGATGTTTAATACAACACAGGATGGAATCAATGCCTTTATGTTCATTACAGCAAGTTGTGACCCTACCACTTACCACGGTCTAGTCCAAAAACCTCAAGTGCTCAAGTGCATGTAACTAGAGATACTGTTGCCTGTCTATCTCCTCAAAGCAGTCTGTCCATTCTAACTTTGACTTCAGAACTAATTTGACGTATGGAGGAAAGTGCCAGATCTGTCTGTCTGGCACCAACAGCCATGACACGCTCACAGTCACTCAAGTTGCTTTTATCTTTCCACATTCTGGTGTTCTGAACTTCAATAAGGCGCATCAATATCTAAAAGCATTGAGTTGCTGTCATGTGATTGGCTGAACTAACTAACTGTGAGGAAAGTACAGGGGTTGGACAATGTAACTGAAACACCTGGTTTTAGACCACAATAATTTATTAGTATGGTGTAGGGCCTCCTTTTGCGGCCAATACAGTGTCAATTCATCTTGGGAATGACATATACAAGTCCTGCACAGTGGTCAGAGGGATTTTAAGCAATTCTTCTTGCAGGATAGTGGCCAGGTCACTACGTGATACTGGTGGAGGAAAACGTTTCCTGACTCGCTCCTCCAAAACACCCCAAAGTGGCTCAATAATATTTAGATCTGGTGACTGTGCAGGCCATGGGAGATGTTCAACTTCACTTTCATGTTCATCAAACCAATCTTTCACCAATCTTGCTGTGTGTATTGGTGCATTGTCATCCTGATACACGGCACCGCCTTCAGGATACAATGTTTGAACCACTGGATGCACGTGGTCCTCAAGAATGGTTCGGTAGTCCTTGGCAGTGACGCGCCCATCTAGCACAAGTATTGGGCCAAGGGAATGCCATGATATGGCAGCCCAAACCATCACTGTTCCACCCCCATGCTTCACTCTGGGCATGCACCAGTCTGGGTGGTACACTTCTTTGGGACTTCTCCACACCGTAACTCTCCCAGATGTGTCGAAAACAGTAAAGGTGGACTCATCAGAGAACAATACATGTTTCACATTGTCCACAAGATTTGCGCTCCTTGCACCATTGAAACCGACGTTTGGCATTGGCATGAGTGACCAAAGGTTTGGTCTGCTATAGCAGTGGAGCTCCTGACGGACAGTTCAGGTGGAAACAGGAGAGTTGAGGTGCACATTTAATTCTGCCGTGATTTGGGCATCCCTTTCAAACAACTTCCTCTTGCGTCCACAATTAATCCTGTTGGATGTGGTTCATCCTTCTTAATAATCATAATCTTTATTGGTCATTGCACATGTACATTACAACGAAATTTGTGCTCTGCATTTAACCCATCCCTTATAGGGGAGCAGTGGGCTGCCATTGTGCGGCGCCCGGGGAGCATTCTGGGGCTAAGGGTCTTGCTCAGGGACCCAGAGTGGCAATCTGTGGTATCTGTGATACGAACTCGGCCCCTTGTGTCCCCTCCGGAACACAAACCTCCTGCTCTAACCACTAGGCCACTAAGCCACCCCACTTGGTATGCTGACATTACCCTGGATACCGTGGCTCTTGATACATCACAAAGACTTGCTGTCTTGGTCACAGATGCGCCAGCGAGACGTGCACCAACAATTTGTCCTCTTTTGAACTCTGGTATGTCACCCATAATGTTGTGTGCATTTCAATATTTTGAGCAAAACTGTGCTCTTACCCTGCTAATTGAACCTTCACACTCTGCTCTTACTGGTGCAATGTGCAATCAATGAAGACTGGCTACCAGGCTGGTCCAATTTAGCCATGAAACCTCCCACACTAAAATGACAGGTGTTTCAGTTTCATTGTCCAACCCCTGTAGTTGAACAGCTACATCTACTAAAGTGGCCTTGAAAGTGAACGCGTCAGGTATGCAACAGGAGCTTTTATTTTGAAATGCAGAAACCGGAAGCCTGTCTGAATGTAACTGCTACGCTACCAAGCACTGTGACGTAGAGGACGTGTCTCCTGCGAATGCGAGGAGATGGACGTTCCCTGTATTATTCATACCCGCTTCCTTCCCGTACTGTCGGTAATGTTTGGAGGTTTTTCCAGCTGTTGAATCCGTGTTTTATCCCGTCGATCAGCCCGGGGACTGTGGCAGATCAGCGGACATGGATTGATCCATTATTCCTGGGGAAGGGGGAGCAGCCGAACCTGGGTAGACCTGAGCGTTAGCCGGATAGCCATGGAGGCAGACAGACGAGCCTGGGACTGTTGGATCACCAAAAACTCTGCACTGTTAAATCCGAGCATATTATGAATAGTTATTCTTAGGAAACTGGTGGTTTCATCCATGGAAGTCTGGGATAAGTGTGCACACGCCCTGAATATGTCAGCTGTCTGTGCCCACTCTGCAGAAGCCTTAGTTATTCCATGCATCCCTGTCTGCTGCTAGAAAATCCAATTGTCTCTACATTTTATTCTTGGCGCCATAAAACTGATTTAAAAGTCATTTAATGCGTATAGGTGTTATGTGTTTTTAAGTGCCACCCCCCTTCCTTCCTAAAAGGTATAGGTTGAACTTTGACCCTTGGAGTGCAGTGTTATCAGCAGAAGGCCCAGCTTTAGTTATATGGGAACCAGCTCTGGCCGGAGCAGGGCAGGTGTAGATCAGAAATGGGAGGCTCCGCGTCCTGCTGCTTCTCTCCAGGGGAGAGTCCAAAACTCCACAGGAGACACGTGGATCTGGACGAGTGTCCCATCACCACCACAGAGGACGTGAGCGAGGACACTGGGACGTACCTACAGCACATCAGCGACAGGGAGCTACCAGATGGTTGGTTTGGCTCATAGGTGGGGGAATACTTTCTGCAGGTAATGTGTCATGATTGGTCAATGAAATGTTTCTTTGCAACAGAACTGGCCCAGGAGGCGAACCCATCGGACCACCCCAGAGCCAGCACCCTCTTCCTCAACAAGTCCCAGACAGATGGTTGGTATTCCTCCATTTATTCCAGTTATTGTCTCACTAGCTGTCTTATTCACATTGTTTTCTCCTTCCAGTGCGTGAGAAAAGGAAAAGCAACTATATGAACCATGTAAGTCTTCATCAGTTTAACCTTAGAAAATCCCCAAAATGCACGAAAAAACTAAATCTTCTTATTTGAAGCAGAATTTATAATCTAATGTGTGATTTTTCACTTACTATAAGTATTAAGTAAAGTCAAATTTTAAAACGTCTAACTGTAAATATACAGTGGCGCGAACAGGTCTTTGCCATTTTGCAGACTTCTTTTGTTCTCCAATTTTTGTGAGAAATCAGACTAAGATAACCTGAGTTAATATAAAAAATAACTTTTTAAATGCTGATTTCATTCAGTAGGGGGAAAAAAGCTCTCCGAACAAACCTGGTCCTGTATGAAACCTAATAATTGCTTGTGGCACTCCTCATCCAAAACCTGAAGCATCATACCATCACACTACCACCACCGTGTTTGTTTCTGCATGAGGTTCTTTTTCTGAAATGCTGTTATTTTCTCCCCTGATGTAACTGATATTTGTTTCATCGTGAGTCTGGGTGTTTTGGATTCACCCTTACCCCCAGATACCCCAACTCGCCGGGCAGACATTAACACACCACAGAGGCCAGAAGGACCAAGGGAGTGATGGCACAGTGCTAGCCTACCTTGTGAAATAGCCCCACTAGAGCCCAACCCAGCCTCTGCTGTCCACGGTCGCCCTGACATATTCCCAAGCAAAGCGGGGAAACAGCACCGTAGGGTCCCCCCACCCTTAGCCCGCCAGGTCTATCATCCTACACCCCAAGACCCTACTGTTGTTTGGTGTTGCCCGTGGTAGGGAGGAGGGGATTTGACAACATTAAAGAAGAGCCCATTTCCAGGGGTACCTTTTGACTTGGCAATCAACAGCTTGAAATCTACAATGTACCCATTCACATCAGCCAGTACAAAGAACTTGAGTCCCCATTTTGTTGGCTTTTCTTTCTGTTTGGTGCCCAGCCTGACCTTCGATGCCACCATTCTCTCATCCACATTTTGGATACAGAGACATGTACCATCACAGAAACGCTGCCTGAGATGGCAAGAATACCGTTCCTGAACAGGAAAGGGGCAGGAAAGAGAATTAGAAAAAAATATATTTTTGTTCTTCAAAAGCCTGAGACCTTTAGGAGGGGCATCATAGTCATGTTCAGTTGCAGTCCAAGATTTGTCTGAAGTTCCAGTGGTGTTAGGCCCTTCCATTTAAAACTGATTAGATTTCCTGCTGCATTTCTGTTTGTGGTTGTTCACAACGTTTTGAAGACTTCAGCATCAAAGAAATCTAAAAATATGTCACCTGCTGATGGCTGCACACCAGGGGTTCGTTTTGGTGGTTGGGGTACCACATCATGGTTTGCCTCATTTTTCCAGCAACTACATTGTAATATAGTTGCCACTTAGCAGGTTTTACAAAAATCATTACTTAGTCCTGTTTAGATTTATCTGCTCCAGATTCGTTCCATCATCCAGGTCACTCTCCTCCCCTATAAACCTTTTGTAAGGTTTTCTTTAAGATTCTAGATATGTTTGTTCACAAATTAGAGTTAAAAATATGATGTTTGCACACCGTGTTTCTGCTCGTTAAACTGGCAAACTTTGGTGTGGCTATGAATAACTATTTATTAAGTTAGTAATTTAGATAAAAATGACCAAGCTCTCAGTCTCTGTCAGTTATTGTTTAATAAATGCCTGTCTGGTGGTATTAGAGAACACTTTATGAAGGAGTGAATTTGCACACCAGCACGCCCTGCAGACATGCATAGAATAAACACAACATCTCTCCAAAATGCAAGAATTTAATAACAAAATAATTCAACTCCAGGTTAAAATACTTTAAGAAACTCTCGAACTAGACTAATAGCATTCAATTGAACTACTAAGTAAAGATTTAAAGCCATGACTAAACTACCAAAAAGATAAGACCAAAAGCAATAAATAATAAAATGAAACGGTGATGTCATAGTTCAAAGTGAATATGCATGCTTCAGAACCAAGGTTTGTTTTGGGGAACGTGGAGTGAGGCCAAATTATCTTTAAAACGAATGTGTTCAAATAACCAGTTCACAAGGCAAATCAGAAGGGACAATAAAACATTATTTTAATAAAATAGTATTTTAAAAATATTCTTTGCCGAATTTGAAATGAATAGCCTTTTGGAAAATTGATTCTTGGGCCTAGTCCTCATGTAGACCATACAAAATCCAAAAATTAGAGGGGACTTGGAACTGATCTTTGTGTAACACCTTTGTCAGCTTGAAGGAAGCTGGAAGAATCCTTGTTTTAATACTGATGTTGTTAATGTTCCAGACATCTCCAGGGCTCCTGAGTAAAAAGTATAGTTCCTGCTCAACTATTTTTATTGACGATAGCACAGTCAGCCAACCAAACCTTAAGAGCACCATCAGATGGTAAGCATCCCCACCCCATTTGTCTAAATAATTACTAAAAGATACAGAAATAATATCGTTTTTTTCTCATAATGTTGTTTAATAATACCCTGTGTCTTTTCCAGTGTTGCTTTGGCCATATACTATCACATCAAAAACAGGTAGGAAAAGTTTGGAATGTTGTCATGGATTCCTCCCATTACCGCAAGTGTTGTGCAGATTGTTCTCATTTCACGGATAGTTTTAAATCATCAATTCAGTCAATATTTTGTGAACCTTTAATACAAATCAGGTGTCCTTGCAGGATTTGCTCATTTGCACCTTTATGGAAAGTACACATGTAGTAGAGATGTTAAAAAGGATCAAAATTATCTCAGTGTACAAAGGTATCAGTCGGGTGAAGGGTACAAAACTCCTCAGCATCAGACAATTAAATGTTCATCGTTTACATAGAGAATATTTAGAAGTGGAAAACATTTAGGACATATCTGCTCAGATTGTATATTAGCCTCTACAATTGACATTTAATCTCTTAAGGATGTTTGTCTTCTGTAAAATCCTTTCTCAGTAGTCCCGTCTAGTTGGGAAGATCAGAGGTGCTTTCTGACTGAATCAGGGACGCACGGCCTGCGAGTTCCTTATGCCGACCACATTGACTTCTTGACTGCAAATTTGCTCAGGTCCTTGTAATTGTCCTCACACAGTCTCGATATGGCTTACAGAAAATGCAAGCAAAAAACATTTAGTGCCCGAGAACGACACCAGGAGGGACACCAAAGAAGAAATACTGCTGACCACCAGTTAGCGATTTTTGGGCCTGCTTTTTGCCGTGTGGCTCCAGAGGGAAACTGAGGTGGTTGTGGTCTGCCAGAGAAGTAATTCTTGGCATAGACTAGCATGTTGATGTTGAACTGAAGTAGCTCCAAGGAATTCATGGCCGTGCAAGTAAAAAGAATGAACAAGTATAGCTTGTTTGGTTGAGTTGAAGGAGAAAGCCTCTTCTCTTTTAAGCATCTGCAGCAAAAAGGGGCCCCCCCCTGTTCTTTTAAATGATGTCCTCTGGAAATATGAAACCATAGTAGGGTTTGACTTTAATCTTCAGCAGTATATTTAGAGAGAACAGCCTATACCTACGGCCTACAGGCCGAGCGGTAGTGTGGAGTACCCGACCTTCTTGGTGTCCCTGTCGGGGGTGCTGGATAGTGCCCCTCCCAGGGACTCCATTATTCTGCTGGGGGACTTCAACGCCCACGTGGGAAACGACAGTGACCCCCTGGAAAAGGCGTGATCGGGAGGAATGGCCTCCCCGATCTGAATCGAGTGGTGTTTTTGTTATTGGACTTCTGTGCTAGTCCCCGGATTGTCCATAATGAACAGCATGTTCAAGCATAAGGGTGTTCCCTCAGTGCACTTGGCACCAGGACACCCTAGGCAGGAGGTCAATGATCGACTTTGTCGTCGTATCATCAGACCTTCAGCCGCATGTTTTGGACACTCGGGTGAAGAGAGGGGCCTGAGCTGACCACTGATCACCACCTGGTGGTGAGTTGGACCGCTGGAGGAGGAGAAAGCCGGACAGACTTGGCAGGCCCAAGCGCATAGTGAGGGTCTGCTGGGAATGCCTGGCGGAGCCCTCGGCCAGGGATGTATTCAACTCCCACCTCCGGGAGAGCTTTGACCAGATTCCGGGGGATGTTGGAGAGATAGAGTCCGAGTGGACCATGTTCTCCGCATCTATTGTCGATGCTGATGCCCGTAGCTGCGGCCGTAAGGTCTGCGGTGCCTGTCGCGGCAGCAATCCCAGAACCCGGTGGTGGACACCGGCAGTAAGGGATGCTGTCAAGCTGAAGAAGGAGTCCTATCGGCTGTGGTTGGCTTGTGGGACTCCTGAGGCGGCTGACGGGTACCGTGAGGCCAAGCGTGCTGCGGCCCGAGCTGTGGCAGAGGCAAAAACTCGGGCCTGGGAGGAGTTCGGTGAGGCCATGGAGGAGGAGTACCGGTCGGCCTCGAAGCGATTCTGGCAAACCATCCGTTACCTCAGGAGGGGGAAGCAGTGCTTCGCCAACACTGTTTATAGTGGGGGTGGGAGGCTGCTGACCTCGACTGGGGACATCGGGCGGTGGAAGGAGTACTTCGAGGATCTCCTCAATCCTGCCATCACGCATTCCCTGGTGGAAACAGAGGCTGGGGACTCGGGGTTGGACTCTTTCATCACCAGGCTGAAGTAAACCGAGGGGTTAAAAGCTCCGCGGTGGCAAGGCTTCGGGGGTGGATGAGATCTGCCCTGAGTACCTCAAATCTCTGGATGTTGTGGGCTGTCATGGTTGACACGCCTCTTCAACATTGCATGGCGGTCGGGGACAGTACCTCTGGACTGGCAGACTGGGGTGGTGGCCCCCCTTCATAAGAAGGGGACCCGGAGGGTGTGTTCCAACTAAGGGGGACACACTCCTCAGCCCCCCTGGTAAGGCCTATGCCAGGTTTTTTGAAGAGGAGGATACCCGGGCCCCAAAAGTCAAACCTCGGCTTCAGGAGGAGCAGTGTGGTTTTCGTCCCGGCCATGGGAACACTGGACCAGCTCTATACCCTCTACAGGGTACTCGAGGGCTCATGGGATTTGCCCAACCGGTTTTAAATGTGTTTTGTGGACCTGGAGAAGGCATCCGACTGGTGTCCCTCGTAAAATGCCTTGTGGAGGGTGCCCAGGAGTATGGAAATGGGGGCCCATAATTGGGGGGCCATCCGGTCCCTGTACGAGCGGAGCAGGATTTTTTCCGCATTGCCGGCACTAAGTCGGACCTGTTTTCCCGGTGCATTTTGGGAAACTCCCCCCCCCCGGGGGCCCTCCCCCTTTGTCACCATCCTGTTCATAACTTTTATGGACATTATTTAGACCCCCAAAGGGCCGGGGGGGCCGGGGGTTTGGGGCCCCCAAAATGGTTTTTGGGTCTCTTCTTTTTGCGGGTCGTGGTCCTGCGGGCCCCCCTCTAGCCAAGCCCTCCCGGCATGCGCTGGGGGGGTTTCGCAGCTGATTTTAAGGGGCTGGGATAAGTCAGCTCCTCTAAGTCAAAAGGCCCCATGGTACTCGCCCGGGGAAAGAGGGGGTTTGCCCCTCTTCATTTTGGGGGGGATTCCCTGCCTCAAGTGGGGGAGTTCAAGTATCTCGGGGCCCTTTTTCACGAGTGGGGGGAAAAAAGGGAGCGGGAGATCGCAGACGGATGGGTCGGCGCCCAGTAAGGGGGGCCCGGCTGGGGCCGGGGGGGGGGTTCCGTTGGGGTGAAGAGAGGGGGGGGGGCCCCGAAAAGTAAAGGCTTCGTTTTCCCGGTCGGGCCCTAGGGTTCCTACCCTCACCTTTTGGCCATGAACTTTGGGCCCTGACCGAAAGAACGAGATCCCGGATCCCAAGGGGTTTGAAATGAGTTTCCCTCCGTGGGGTTTGGCCGGGCACCCCTTAAAATTTTTTAAAGGAGCCGGCCATTCGGGGGGGGGCCTCGGGGGGGGTTAAAAGCCCTGCCCCTCCACATCAAAGGGGAAAGGCCAGTTGAGGGGGCCCCCTGGGGCATCTAAAACCATCCTTTTGGGCCGGCCTTCCCCCGGGAGGTGTTCCAGGCACGCCCAAACCGGGGAGGAGGCCCAGGGGACACCCGGGACCGCGGGAAGGGCCCCTATGTCCCCTGGGTTTGCCTGGGAACGCCTTGGCCCCCCCCCGGGGGAAAGGCTGGAGAAGGTGCCCGGGGTGGGGGACGTCGGGGTTTTTCCTCTGCTGGGGGGTTCCTGCTGCCCCCCCCAAAACCCGGTTTCCGGAAAAGCGGAAAAAATACGAGTCGGCTTTAAAACCAAAAACCTCTTACCCTTTTCCCAAATACGTGGTGGGGGTTTTATGATGGGGCCTTAGGCCCCTTCAAGAGACCTTCACGTGTTTGGGAGTGAATGCCCCACCTCATGTAAATACGGCTCCAGGCCAAGTTTTAGGTTTCTAGTTTCTTTTTAACCAATTTTTAAAGGATAAACACAAAAATACTCTAAGAATTTATGGCATATATTTCAACGGTGAAAAAGGCTTAAAAACTGCAAATAGAACTGCAACAAAAACACTTTAGGGATGGATGGATGCAAGGATGGATGTTGAAGAAACTTGGGCTAGACTCAGCTATCTGAGCCAGTTTCAGACCTGTTTCCAAGTTGCCTTTTCTGAGTAAGTGGAAAAGATTGTTTACTCCCAACTGAATGACTTCCTTGACAAGCATTTCAGTCTGGTTTTTAAGCATTCCACAGATCAGAATCAGGCCTGTTGAGTTTTTAACAATATTCTATTAGCATCTGACTGTGGGAACCTTGACATGGTAGATCCTGATTTCACAGTGGGTGGGAATCGGATGACCAGCGCTCTGTGCTTACCTGCCATGGGAGATGCCACAAGGCTTTATTCCTGGACCACTTCTTTTTCACTGTACCTTTTGCCACTGGGAACTATTTTTACAGTAATATGGCATTTCCATTTCTCCCTGAAGCAGTCTAGTGCTCACCCTGTTCAGCCCTTTGTTGACTGTCTTAGTGACATCAAAACGTGAATGGCCCTTAACTGTTTTGTATTTGAATGAACATTAAACCAAAGGGTATTTATTCAGTTCAAAATGTTCCACCATCTCCTCTATTTCTTATTTTAGACGTCTCTAAGGTTAAATCTCTCCTTTCTATGCGCGACTTGGAATCAGTAATCTATACTTTTATAACTTCCTGGTTGGATTATTGCATCTCTAGTCTAAAAGGAACTAGACAGGTCACTGTCACGCCTTCAACTTGTCCAAAACGCAGCATGATATTTTAACAGGTACAAAGAATCAAGAGCATGTCACTCCGGTGTTAGCCTCTTTGTGCTGGCTGCCTATTTATTTCAGGATCCATTTTAAAGTCCTTTGTTTTGTTTTTGTTTTTTTCTCTTAAAGGTCTCTTAAAGGCCTTGCACCAGCATATTTGTTCAACTTGCTGAACCCCTACGCCCCATCTTGTTCATTTTGCTGCTGGGTGTTTCTAAATCACAGAGGAAATCGCGAGACGATCGAGTGTTTTCTGCCGTGGCCCCAGAGCTCTGGAACGAGCTGCCTCTGTGCATAAGACAAGCTACTTCGGTTGATGTTTTGAAATCTCGCTTGAAAAAGCACTTTTACTCTTTGGCTTTGAACACATTGTGAGTTGGACATTGACTGTACCATTTAGTCCGTTTTATGGAGCTATGTTGCTGTTTTGGAGATATGTGTTGTTTTTTGTTTCTCTTGTGCTTTACCTGTTGTGCAGCACTTTTGTCAACTGTATGTTGTTTTATACATAAATGCAGTATGGGATGGATGGATGAACAGACAGACGGATAGATGGATGAAGGACGGATAGACTGAAAAATAGATTGGTGGATGGGGTGTACTTATTTTTTTATGCATGGGTTTTCTATGTTAGCTTCCCCTTTGGCTATGTGAAAGCTGCTTTTGTGCACTAGAGGTTATATGGAAATCATTTTAGGTTCTTAAGAACCACATTGTTTTAATTGTGTTCTGATCCATAAAACCCTAGGAAGTAAAGAGAAGGTACTTCCTTTACACAAATAATTGATCCTAGACCCATAGAATGCCGTTTAAACGCTTTTTAAAATTTTATTTGTATAGTAGCATTTGAAATGCATTTGTAGGTAAAAGGAGAACCTATTTTGACTTTCAGGATTGTTTCCAGGGTGTTATTCTGCTGTCTCTAAACTTACATTCGGATGATTCTGTGCGATTTTACCACGAGAGAGCCAATGACATTGATAGGGATAGTTCTTTGTATATTTGGATAGATTATACCCAATAATCGTTGTCACATTGATGTTTCTGCAGAGATTCCAACCGATCACTGGATATATTCGACGAGAAGAAGCACCCTCTGTCGGTGAGTCTTTGACCAAACATCTGCTCGTTTTTTTTTTTTTTGGTGGGATCTGATAAAAATTAGTCTTCATTCCAACAGAGAGAAAAGGTCCCGGATGATTATTCTGTGGTTGATCCTGAACACAAACTGATCTACCGCTTCATCAGGACGCTCTTCAGCTCTGCGCAGCTCACGGCTGAGTGCGCCATCGTCACTCTGGTAAAAACAAACATGTTATCTCTCTAAATATAAGCTAGGAGCTACACAGTTTGGGCAAAGACTCCCAGGTTTACATAAGTAACGGAAAAGCTTTGATTATTTATATTTCAACTCTTTACTCCCTACCCTATCCTCCAGGATTTGTGCACATCCATCCACCCATTAGTCCATTCACCCAAGCATCCTTTTATTCTTACTTCCGTCTTTTTACCTTCCATTTCCATCCGTCCATCCATTGAGTCTTTCCTCAACAGAAATGGCAGTAAATTTGTTCTTGACTAAAGTGCAGAAACCTCCTTTAAAATCGTAGTTGTCTCCTTTCAGGTGTACCTTGAAAGGCTTTTGACGTACGCCGAGATAGACATCTGTCCCTCCAACTGGAAGCGGATCGTTCTTGGCGCCATCCTGCTGGCCTCCAAAGTCTGGGATGATCAGGCCGTCTGGAACGTCGATTATTGCCAGATCCTTAAGGATATCACAGTGGAGGACATGTGAGTGCTGCTCTTCAACCAGCTGTCTTTTGAGATGGTTTTTTTTTTGTTTTGACACGATTGATGAAATCTTTGCGTTGACCAGGAATGAGATGGAACGTCAATTCTTGGAGCTGCTTCAGTTTAACATCAACGTTCCAGCCAGCGTCTACGCCAAGTATTACTTCGACCTGCGCTCTCTGGCAGATGACAACAACCTCAGCTTCCCTCTGGAGCCACTCAGCAACAAGCGAGCCCAAAAGCTAGAGGTGAGCAATTCTAGTTTTTGTTTTTTTTTTCCTTCGGTGTCCCTCCTGGTGGTGTTCTCGGGCACTCAAGGTTTTGTGCTTGCACTTTCTTCAGGCCATATCCAGACTGTGTGAGGACAAGTACAAGGACTTGAGCAAATCTGCTATGAGGAGGTCCATGAGTGCAGACAATATGGTCGGCATCAAGAACTCGCAGGCCGTGCTTTCCTGATCCAGTCTAAAAAGCATCTCTGATCTTCCGAACTGGACGGAACTACTGAGAGAGGATTTTAGAGAAGACAAGCATCCTTGAAAGATTAAATGTCAATTTTAGAGGCTAAATATATAACACTATAACTTTATTAATCATGTCTTTGTGTTAAGTTCAAAAAAACTTCAGTGGTTTTCCTTTCAAAGCATGAAGATTTGGTAACATATATCGGAGGAAAACAGTATATAATGCTTCCTGAAGTTGCACAATTTTCTTTGTATCTCCTTTTTTATTATATTTTTGGGGAGCAATATCCAGCTGCTGCCACCTTGTTCCCAGCAGTATTTACACAAAAACTGTCTTGAACTACCCTGTGGCGTAGTTCTGCACATGGACAACAAGACGTTTTGCTTACTGTGTAGGCTCCTATAGCTGTGAAATGAACCAGACTTTATTTAATTCAAATAAATTTCACTCGCTGATTTTAAGTTAGGTGGAAAAGTGTGTTCAGGTGTTTTATTTTTTGTAGGACACTGAAAGAAGATCCACAACAATGTGGATATATTGTAAAATTACTTTTGCTTTACAATATAAGTAATTTAAATTCCATGATGTATAAAGTATTGTTTTATCATAAATATTAATGTCTCAAATAGTCTGTTTCAGTTGGATACAATTGGCTAAAGGGCTTTGGGTCCCGTATCAGAACCGTTAACTACCTTTACAGTGTCCTATTTGCGTCGGTCTCAAGCCTAAATAAATGCTGAAGGTTGCGTCAGGAAGGGCAACCGGCACAGCGACAGGGTACTGGTGGAAAATTATATACCTGTGGAGGTATGGAAGTGTCTAGGAGAGACAGCAGTAGAGTTTTGGACTAGGCTGTTTAATGACATCTTAGAGAGCAAGAAGATGCCTGAGCAATGGGGAAGTGTGCTGCTACCAATTTTCAAGGAACAAGGGAGATGTGCAGAGTCGTGGCAACTGCAGAGGAATAAAGTTGATTTCTAAAGATGAGCTAGACGGAGGCCAGGAGAGGGCAACTGTGTGCAGCAGTGTGATTTCTTGCCAAGAAAAAGTACTACAGATGCTAAATTAGTTTTGAGGATGTTGATAGAGAAATACAGAGAAGGTCAGAGGGAGCTGAATTGTGTTTTTGTAGATCTAGAGAAAGCATATGACAGGGTGCGAAGAGAGGAGCTGTAGTATTGTGTGAAGAAGTCTGGAGTAGCAGAGAAGTATGTTAGAGTGATGAAGGACATGTATGAGAGCTGTAAGACAGTGGTGAGGTGTGCTGTAGGTGTGACAGAGGAGTTCAAGTGGAGGTGGGACTGTATCAAGGTTCAGCTCTAAGCCCCTTGTTTGCTGTGGTGATGAACAGGTGGCCGATGATAGAAATCTCCATGGATTATGATGTTTGCAGATGAAATTGTGATCTGTGGTGAGGGTAGGAAACAGGTAGAAGAAAATCTGTTCTCTTGAACTCTCTTCATCCTTTTCTTCTTGGCACTTAGACAACAATTCTGAGTGCTACTCTGCCAGACAGGACACTTAAAAAATGGCATCCAAACAGTGAATGAACACAGAATTTTGTAGCAAACAAAAAATTGTAAAAACTTTAATTATGTTTTTTATTTTAGATCCCTCAAAGTAGCGCCCTTTGCTGTGATGACTGAAATATTAACCTTTAACCGTCTCTCAGTGAACCTCTGGGAAGTTCTTTCAAGACTCTTTGGAAAACCACCTCAGGAAGGTCATGAAGAGAATACCAAGAGAGCAAAGCGGCAATCAAAGCAAAGGATGGCTATTTTGAAGTATGTAAAATATAAAAGATGTTTTGTTTACTACATATTTCCATGTGAGTTCATTTATAGTTTGCCTTTGTTGAGAATCTACAATTTAAATGGTCAAGAAAATAAACAAACCCTTTAACCGAGAAAGTGTATCTTAAGGTTTTGACCAGTAGTGTAGATATTCCTAGCCTTTGCAATGAAGCTCAAAATTGAGTTCAGGGGCATCCTGTTTCCACTGATCATCCTTAAGATGTTTCTACAACTTAATTGGGGTCCCCCGTTGGTAAATTCAGTTGATTGGACCGTATTTGGAAAGGGACACACCTGTCTATATGGACTGTGGGAGGAAGCTAGAGTACCAGGAGAGAACCCACGCATGTACGGGGAGAACGTGCAAACAGAAAGAGCCCTGGCTGGAAGTCGAACTCACAATCTTCTCGCTGCAAGGCAACAATGCTAACCACACTGTGCAGCCCCCCTGCTTTAACCATTGCAAAAAAGTCAGTTTTGATATGTGTGTGATAGGTGTCCTGTTAGAGCACCCAATTCTGTCTTTTTTATCATCTGACCCAATCTGTCATCTTCAGATGAAAGAAATTGGATTCAGATGTTGAACAATCCAGGAACCATAATCCTAAAACAAACGGGAAGCTGCTGGAATACCAGTGTCCCTATTCAGAGTGAAGCGAGTTTAACATCAACCTGAACAGAGAGGGTACCAACCAAGGATGAAATACCTATTCCAAAATCAGCATCTTCCACCTTGACTGAAATGTGTAACTGCTAAAATGGATATATATATAAGTTGACTCTGCATGCCAGAACACAAACCAAGCATAAAGTCAAAGGAATTGTCTCAAGGCAGAAATCTGAGGAAGGGTACAGAAAAATGTATGCTGCTTTAAAGGTCCCAGAGAGCACCGTGACCTTCATCATCTTTAAAAAAAATATGTTTGGATCTAACCAGGATTCTTCTACAACTGAACGATTGGGGACGAAGGGCCTGAGTGACTAAGAACCCTAGAGTCACTCTGTCAGAGCTTTAGTGTTGTTCTGTGGATAGAAGACAGCCATGTCTGCAATCCACCAATCAGGCTGGTATGGTAGAGCGACCAGACTGAAGCCCCTTCTTAGTGAAAGAAATATGGCAGCCTGCCTGGAGTTTGCCAAAAGGCCCCCAAAGGAAACACATACCATGAGAAATAAAATTCGCAATGACGAGTGAAAAAAAACTGCCAACTCTCATCACATGGCCAATACAATCCCTACAGTGAAGCATAGCGGTGGCAGTATCATGCTGTGAGGATATTTGTGGTACCACGATCCGAGTTCCTTTCAGCCAAGGAACTGGGAGACCAGTCAATATAGAACTGAATAGAGCAAAATACAGAGACATCCTGGATGAAAACCTGCTCAAGAGCATTCCTGATCTAAGGCTGGGGTCATGGTTTCATCTTTCAGCAGGACAATAAGCAAAGCATACAGCTAAGATAGGAAAGTCACCCTCAGACTAATCAGTTCTTCTAACACTGAACTTTGAATGTCTCGTGAGCTCTTCTTTTGGACCTCTGAGTCAAACAATAAGATGGTAATACAAAAAAGCCCCAAACAAATGTCCCACCAAAGTATAAAAGAAGGGGATTGGGCTTGCCATTGATTCTGATAAGGCTCTCTTCTTGGTTCTGGTACTGCATGAGAAAACCAACTATTTTTTTCAAACCATATTGTTTACATGTCAGGGAGAGAGGCTTCATTCTGACTGTCCAGTTGCTAAAAAGAAAATGCACATTTAACCATTTAGTTTGATGCTTTACAGCAAAACCAAGCACAGTGGTAGTACACATTATCTGCCACAGGGAGGGAGTGTTGTTCTACAAATCCAGATGACCTAACTGCAGGCAGGAGATAAGTCCATGTGTTAATGCGACATCCTACTGACGCTCTGAGATGTGGTGCAGCTTGCTTATATCACCACTGTACTCACATTGCTTAAAGACATGGAACAGATTCTCGGAAATGTCACTGAGGACGTTTTTTTTTTGACATGACATTAGTGACAAATGCATAAAACTGAAATCATGTCGGATATTTTTAGTGGAAGGAGGAAAACGAAAACCCTACTTGGAGATAAAATTTACATCGGGTAAATATTCTAAACGGTGTGAGGTAGATGAAAGCTGTGATGATCTGGAATGAATAGTCCTCGTGTGCCTGTGACCATGTGTCCTGTAGGGATCACAGTACCAAAGCAGCTTCATTAATCTCATATCATCACGGGACTTGTCTGAACTCTAAAAAGAGGGCCAGAGAGAACAAGCGGGACCCCCCCCCCCCCCCCCCCCCCCCCCCCTCCGCCCCTCTCTTGGGGACTCTCTCCATTTACCCTCTACACACTCGGGTCACTCCTCACATCACACACTGCTCAGCTTTACAATGTCAAACTGCTGCTGCTGATCTGCACAGAATGAGTGCAATGTGCTTACTGCTGATGCAGGTTTTCAGATCTTTTACATTCTCAGATGGGTTATACGAAATGTTTTGCATGATTTCTATAAAATGGCAAAAGCAACGACGTAGAAACATCAAATAATAATATACCTTTAGGAATCTCAAGGAAAGAACTTTATAAAAAATAATCTTTAAACCCAAAGTTTGTGTTGAGTGTGGCTTGGACTCATCTCAATGTGATGTTGTCTGGGAAACTTGGGAACTTACTTTTGGATATTATGTGGTTCTGTTTGCATCTTTAAGGCATGGCCTTGAGCTTGCATTGGACAGGTCTGATGCTGGGAAAAGCTTCAGCTCTTGTAGATCTACGGCCTTAGTTCTCACCTGGTAAAAGGTGAAATACTCCTTATGCGTCGGTGGTCAGTTTCTGTCCCAAGCGGAGTATAAGCACATAGGAGATTGTAAGATGCGGGAGATAGATGGTAGGATTAGTGGTACATTTGTTTTAATGTTAGCACTGTTAGGGTATATTGTGGTGAAGAAAGAGCTTGCCTATGGTCATGAGATATGGATCAGGACCAAAGTGGCTGAAATTAGTTTTCTAGTGTCTGGATGTCAGAGATCCTGTTTGTGGTTTTCATGGACAGGATCTTGAGGTGTACTCATGAAAAGGAGGTCTGGTTTAGAAACCTTACGGTTTCAAAGCTATGATCTTCAGCGGCCACTGGAGAGGTTTGCGGTCTGGTTAAAAGTAAGCTTCTTAAAATTTGAGGCTGTGGTTCTTAACCAATTAAAAAAAGAGTTCTTCCAGGGTCAGTCTCTTTTTCAAGCAGAGTTAATGTATCTGTTTGTCTGGTTTATGAGTGATGGTAGAATTGAAGATAGATAGATAGATAGATAGATAGATAGATAGATAGATAGATAGATAGATAGATAGATAGATAGATAGATAGATTACTAAACCCGTCCATCTGGGTAAAAGACCAGAGCAATACTTGCATGGCAAACCTGAACCTCTCAATTTACTGGTCCATCTATTTTTCCATTTCTCAGATATGGTCATGAGATGATCACTGAAAGAATCAGATCCCTGAAACAAGTGGCTGAAATGAACTTCCTCTGTAGGGTGGCCAGGATCAGTCGTAGCGAAGAGGTGAGCATTCAGACCAAGCTGTGCTTGTTCCTTACGCAGGGCAGCACTTTGTTACCGATCTTATTTGTGGTGATTAGGGATAGCATCTCAAGGCGTAGTCAAGGAAAGAAGGACGTCTGGCTTGGGAACCTCTGTCTCATTTTTATTTTTTTCAAGTTCTGTTGGTATCAGCCATGACCTTTAGTGTGCATTGAAATTGTTTGTGGCCATAATAGGATTTGTCTTCTATAAGTTTGAGGTCATTGTTTTCAACCCGAAAAAGGTGGAATAATTCCGAATTAGGGGTGAGTCTCTTTAGTTTCTTGGTTTCTTCTTCATGGGTGATGGAGCAAAGGGATGGAAGACTGATAGATTGATCATGTGGTTCTGTTGGCGTCCTTTATTGACCTTCAGCAAGAATTGGAACGGTTCAAGGCTGTGATGAGATTCATCTCCTTTAAGTCTGAGGCTGTGGTTCTCAACTGAAAAAGGGTGAAATACTTCTTCTGTTGGTGAGTTTTTGCCTCAAGCGGACAAGGTTAAGTATTTTGGTGTCTTGATCACAAGTGATTCGTAGAATGGAGCATAAGATGGATAGACGATTGGTACCCTATCTGCAATAATGGGAATGCTGCTCCAATGTACTTTCTCTTGATTCAAGCATCCGTCTGTGTTTGACTCTCACCAATGTTCATGAGATACAAGCAGCTAAAATGAAAAAAAATACTTTTTTTAGGGTCTCAAGGTTCAGCATTAGAGATAGGATAAGCAATTAGTCACCAATCCTGTTTATATTGTACATGGAGAAGATCTCAAGATGTAGTGATGGTGAGGAGGGTGTCTTTGGCCAAATTGGGAACCTCAGGTTCTCATCTTTGCATTTTGCAGATGGTTCTGTTCTGTTGGCATCTTTATGCCATGACCTTTAGGATGCACTAAAGCAGTTTGTAGCCAAGTGTGAAAAGGGTAACACATAATGTCTCAAGAGTAAGCAACACAAAAAAACAACAATCTCATTCAGTTCATGTAGAAATTAACACTACTGATGACCTGGGTCCTTTGAGTGCATTGTTGCATAACATTATATAACCAGTCCGCATAACGTCCTAATGCAAAACTGTTAGTTGTTTTGCATTAACAAATTTAAAACATTTGGCTGAAATGGACACAGAATGTTTTCAAATTTGAATAGTTTTACTCCATGTGGAGAATTTTCCCCTGATTCTTCAAGATAAGGTTGTTCTGACTGCTGTCTACTGTAGGTAAGACACTGATATCTACTCTACAAAACCTCACTTTAAAATAATTTTTATTTAAGTTTTTCACTTGTGTAAAATCTTTGTTTCTTCAAGAAGCGGCAAAGACTTTCCACAGAAATGCACCATGCTGGTTGATTCATGTCCATATTTAGGTCTACACTTTTGCATTTCATCTTAAACTTGGAGTATGTTAGGATCTATATGTGAGAGGATTTACTAGAAATATGGGTAAAGAAAGTGCAAACAAAAACTATATTCTTGTTTTGCATCAAGCGTATCCAAAACCGCTATCTGATCCAAACACCCGCTGTATAATGGCAAAGCTTCCACCTCAGTTTTGCCCTCCTTGGCCATTGCTGAGCCAACTGCTGATGGTTTCTCTCTCCTCTAATGAGCTTGGCGTACGATTTAAATCTAGTTTTGCGCCCCTGGCTTCTGGCATCTGAGAAAAAAACAAATACCAGGACGACCAATCTGTCACCGCCACAGCAGTAATTAGCCAGATGCCAACGGTCGGCCAGATCCAGAGAAATGCTAAATTAACCTGGGTCTGTAACGGGAGCAGAAGGGAAGGTGAGGAAGCTGTAATATTTCTCTTTTTACCAGGATGAATCGGAGTAGCTGAGATGTTACAGGGGCCTGAACCATTAAAATGTCACACGTGATTGCACCTCAGTGCTGCGCTGGCTGCTGAGCGTAAACAATCCGTTTTACAACTGCTCTATCATCACAAAACCGCTAATCTATATACATGTTTTCATGTGCACAGCAAAAAAGAAATGTTGGCTGGGCTCTTTTGCTTTATATGTTGCGGTAAAGACAGAATTCACTCATGCATTACCCTCCAGCGCGTGCGGTGCTGCTTGATTTGGTCCAGTTTTGTTTTTACATTGCTGAAGATCAATGAGGTCAAGTCAAACTGCACAATATGTAAATATCCTCTTAGGATCTGGGTTTTAATTCTCCCGTGTGCTGGGATAAGCAGAAGCATTAAACTGATTCCTGCACTGTTGGAAAACTGTGGAAAAGAGTTTGCTTCCAGGAGTTCTGCCCCATTGACCTGTTTCTGTCCTGGTTTAGTCTTAATTAATGGAGAAAAGACCAGTTTTTTAAACACGAGTGTTGTCCCTTAGTTTCTCTAATTAGTCCTTATTGTGCCATAATATATTGCTGTGGATTTTGTATTCTTCTCCTGAGTGATATATTTGTACAATGAAATCCTTCTTTGATAAATTCTCTCTGTGATTATGGCTTAGGCAAAAAAAGGGACTGTAGAAGTTTATTTCAGGTAAATCAAATTTCCTACAAATGATGGCAGGTGTGAACTCTAGAAGAGTTTGCATCCCTCCCTCTTGACCTCTCAGGGGCTAGGTCACCAGGAGGGATGGTAATGTGCCCTCCTTACCTTGGTCCTTCTGAGTTTCAACTGGTGCCTGCCCGGTGTGTTGGGGGTTCTGGGGTGGTTTCCCCTGCTTGGTGTGGGGCGGGAACCTGTTTTTCTTTTGCACCTTTTTAAATAATTTTTACATTTTGTCCCTAACATATCCGTTTGTTTTTCAGTTAGTGATACTGTTAATTATCAAGGTAAGGTTAGAAAAATGTATTTATCATGGCTAGGCACCAGTTCCCCGCGACCCTGTACGGAAGAAGCAGGTAAAGAAAATGGATGGATGGATGGATTTATTATGGTCATTTTTTTTTTTTTTTTTTACTTGACAAACCTCAGGCATTTCAACAAGGCAGTGGACACTTTTGGGAGCCAAGGTGTGTTCCAAACATCTCAATTGAATTTAATTCAATTCAGTTTTATTTATATAGCGCCAATTCACACACGTCGTCCCAAGGCCCTTTACAAAGTCATTTCAATTGAATCATACCGATTTCAAGTCAGGTTCATACATTCAAATTAATCCTAACTGTCAAACAGTGCAGTCAGATTCAGTTTATTATATAAATGTGTTAAAAAGTTTTTCTATCTAAGGAAACCCAGCAAATTGCATCAAGTCAGTGACTTGTAGCATTCACTCCTCCTGGATGAGCATGTATAGACAGTGGGCAGTTGCCGGCATTGACTTTGCAGCAATCCCTCATACTGAGCATGCATGTAGCGACAGTGGAGAGGAAAAACTCTCTTTTAACAGAAAGAAACCTCCAGCAGAACCAGAACCAGGCTCAGTGTGAGCGGTCATCTGCTGCGACCGACTGGAACAGAGCAGAAAGATAAAAAGAACACAGAAGCACTGATCCAGGAGTACTTTCAATGGGAAAGAAAGATAAAACAATGATGAGTATAGCTCCTTTAGAGGGTTCATCTAGGAGAGAAAGACAGCTAAGGAAATGAACTCTGAGCCAGTTTTCAAGTCTAGAATATGAAAAAGAGCACATACAGTTAGTCACAGCAGAAGCTCAGCCAGTAGCTATGTCTAGGAGGGAGACAGGGTTAAACAGTTGGCCATGACCATGACCAAAATAACAACATCCAGGATTCAAGTGGCTGAAATAGGCTTCCTCTTTAAGGTGACACAGTTGTACCTTGGAAATAAGTTGAGAAGCTCTATCATACAAAACGCTGAATGGAGTTGGTGATCCTCCACATTGAGATTTGGAAGGTTTCTGGGCATGCCCCACTGAGGCCCTGAGAAGATCCCAGAAGTGGTTGAATAAACTATATCTTCCTCTTAACTTCTCTCTGACTTCCAGAAAGCAACCTATCAGCACAATTTGCCGGTGTGTGAGCTGGGGAGATACATACACTCATATTCTATGGAGAGTCAAGAGCATAGGCCTACCAGTCTCTATTTCCAATAGGCTTGGTCATCACTCTATACTAATCACCTGTTGTCTGGACTCTGTCTGCCTGCGGATCATCTCTGTGCTGCAGCTATTAGGAAGATTGCTTTCACCTGCTCCTTTCAGCTCCCTAATTATGAATCACCTGCGCCACCCGTGCACCTGGCTTTATAAGCAGGATCCGTCTACCTGAATCTGCCTCCCTGTTCATGACCTCGTTTCTGTGCCCTGACCACTGCATTCTGCACATTTCCTGCTGTCACCTGACAATCACACTGAGGAGCCGAAATTCAGTTTGCCGAGTCTCCCACAGATTTTGAAAAGGTTAGTGGCTTTATCTCTGAATTTTAGCATTATTCTCAGTTCTCTGCTCAGCCACTAACCTGTCTGTCTGCCCTCAGAGGTTCCTGACCCTGCCGCTGGTAGTCTTCTGTCGAACATCAACCATAGTTTCAATAAATCTTTAGAATCTTTTTGAATCCAGAGCTGTAGTGGGACATGATGGGCATCACGGCTGCAGCGTCAATGACTAACAGGGAGTGCTGCCAGTGGGCATGATGAGGCTGACCAACGCTGTTGGAGGTTGGGTGTCATAGAGAAGCATAGACTGCTGTTATCAGGCTTCTCTTCACAGTCTTGGTACAATGTCCAGGCTACCTATAGGACTTGTCTACTGCAGGTACAGTATTAACTACTCCCCAAGGTTTGTAAGTTCTAAACTCTCCCTTAAATTTGCAGAACATTCATCTGCTATACTGCTTATTCCATAGTGGGTCACTATGGGCAATAGGCGGGCTACACCTTGGACAGGTCACCAATCCACTGCAGGGCAACACAGAGACATACAGGACAAACAACCATGCACACACTCATTCACACCTAAGGGCAATTTAGAGAGACCAGTTAACCTAACATTCATGTTTTTGGATTGTGGGAGGAAGCTGGAGTACCCAGTGAGAACCCATGCATGGGGAGAACATGTAAACTCCATGCAGAAAGACCGCGGCTGGGAGTCGAACCCAGGACCAGTCATGTTTGCAGAACATCCATCTAATGCCCGGCTATGTTTTTTTTGGTATAAATGACCAAAAACCTGTTTTAATGATCAGAAAGGGTTCCACGAGTGCTTTAGGGAAACCCAATCCTTGACTACAGAATAACCATTTTTAAGCCAGAGAGGGTCTTTTGACCTGAAGTGTAAAGTACTCTGAGGTCTCAATCATAAGATCGTTATAAAGCTGAGGAACAACTGTTGAGAAAGAGACCAATAAACAATCACCAGCCACTTTATAAAGCACACCTTGTTGGACCTTCCTTTTGTATTCAGAACTGTCTTAATTCTTCATGGCATGGATTCAACAAGGTTTCAAAAATGTTCCTCAGAGATAGAGGTTTTGGTCCATGTTGATATGATCACACAATTGCTGCAAATTTGTTGGCTACGAGTCTCCCGTTCCACCACATCCCAAAGTTGCTCAATTGGATTAAGATAAGGTAACCGTGGAAACCACTGAAGTACAGGGACCTCACTGTCATGTTTGAGAAACCAGTTTGACATGATTTGAGGTTTGTGGCATGCCACGTTATCCTGCTGGAAACAGCCGTCACAAGATGTTGACACTGTGATCTTAGAAGGATGGACAAGGTCAGTAACAATACTGCTGTGGTGTATAAACAGGGCTCAATTCATACTAAGAAGCCCATAGTGTGGCACAAAAATATCTCCCACACCACTATACTACCAAAACCACCTTTTCATGTTGTTCATGTCTAATTCTTACCTTCCCATCTGAATGTCACAAAATGTTTCCAATCTGTTATGTCCAATTTTGTGAGCCTGTGAGAATTGTATCCTTAGTTTCCTGTTCCTAGCTGAAAGAAGCAGCATTCAGTGAGTTCTTCCCTATGTGGACCTTCAGAGATTGTATCAACGATTTTCAGGCACACACCTGCTGCCCACTGGATATTTTGTCTTTTTCTGGCCACATTCTGTAAACCTGAAAGATGGTTGTGTGTGTGAAAATCCCAGTGGATCAGCCTTCTGAAATAGACCATGCCACATTTAAAGTCAATTAAATCCCCCTTCTTACAAATTCTCATGCTCAGTTTGAACTTTGGTAAGTGGTCTTCACCATGTCCAGATGCATAAAAGCATAGAGTTGCTGTCATGTGATTGCCTGATTTAATGTTTGTGAAAACAAGCAATAAAGTGTAGCTAATGAAGTGGCTGCAGAGTGCATGTTTATGAGACTTACACACTCCACCTATGAGTCTCATCGTCCATGTCTGCCTGTACTTTAGTCGTTTTGTTCCACTCCCACACAGTTCTTTCATACTGTATAATCCTCTTTTGTATGACTCTTTTAAACACCGTTTACTGTAACAATCAGACCTGCATCCATTCCCTCCATAGACAAAACCGCCAAATACCTTTACTTAATGCAGCTGTTGTGAAAGAGATAAAATATGCAGGTTGTGTTTTCCTGATGGCGATGAGGTGAAGAATTAGCTGTAAGAAAGGAAAACGAGAATGTCTTTCTTTTTGGTCTGTATGTACACTTGTGCTTCTCTGCAGCCGAAGTAACAGCTAACAGGATTAGACATGGCTTACATAAACGTCTCCCATGGCAACAGTGCACAGACACAAGGAAAAAGCGAAAACGAGAATCATCGCCGGAAAGCGTCATCATCCTCAGTTTGGTCAGCTGACTGCCAATGTATGAAAATACATTTTTATTCATCCTTTGGGGCAAAAAGAATGTTATTAATTAATATTTTTCATGTAAAATAAAGAATTAAAATCTATATTGCATCTGAAAGAACTTAAATGTGTTTCTTCCTGCTATGTGTGCAGCTTGTCTCTGCCTGCTTGTGTACGTCGGTGTCTTGTGGTCTGCCTGTGTTGTGACAGTCTGACAGTGCTGCCTCAGGTTCTGTCCCCTTGGATAAACCAAGCAGTTAGAATGCTTCATTTACCATAATTCCCTCAGGGAAGACACATCGTTCACTGACTCTCCTAGCTCAGGCTCTGAAGGACAATCTCTTTTTTCTTTTTTCTGATCACTTTCACTATTACTGCTAACAAAGTCAAATTGTGGCACGCAAATACAGTTGAATTTAGATTTTAACATACAGTTTACAAAAGGACACAGACTTTTTTATATCTTGTTGCTTTGTTTGAATTCTGAAGTCTACATACAGTATATGTTCTTAATATTTGGCAGAATTTTCTTTGAAATGATTAGGGCCAAATGTTTCAGGTTTGCTTCCACAAGCTTCTAACAAAAGTTTGCTGCAACAGTTAACCGAAACCCTAACTGGAGTAACTGGGTTGGGTTTGCTCACACACAAATTTTGTCAGCTCTGCCCACAAATTTTCTCTGGGACTGACATCAAGGCTTTTTGATGGCCACACCAAAATATTTAATTTGTTGTCTTAGAGCCAGTAATTTGGCAATATTCTTGGAGACAAGGACCCACTTTTGCCCAGGCTTTAACCTCCTGGTTGGTCTCTTGAGATGCTGCTTTAATATCTCCTCCACGTACTTTCCTCATGGGGGCTGCACGGTGATGAGTTGGTAGCACTGTTGCCCCACAGCAAGAAGGTCCTGGGTTCGATTCCCAGCCGGGGGTCTTTCTGCATGGAGTTTGCATGTTCTCCCTGTGCATGCATGGGTTCTCACGGGGTACCCAGGCTTCCTCCCACATTTAGGGGGACCAATTAGGTTAATTGGTCACTGTAAATTGCCCTTAGTTTTACAAGGTTACAACCCAACTACTCAAATGTGCTTTGTTTTGTTTTTTCCTTTTAGCTTTTTCCTTTCCTCACAGAGTCCTAAATACACGCTCTTTGATTAGCCAAAGAAAATCAGTCCTGACCGATGTTCTCCCCCTCTCTTGCTTTATGGGCATTTCCTCTAATCTTTGTCTTCAGCACTGCAAATTATCCTTATCCTGATATCCCTCTGCTGAGTCTTTCTTTACGGATGAACTGCATTGCGCTGATCTGTCACTTTGCCTCACAGTATAACAGAGTCTCTGCACCCAGTATTCGAACACATGGCTGTGATCGGTGATAAATGTGTATAATTATACAGAGTAAAAGCCTGTGGTCTTCTTATTGATTTCTTTGCTCATTTAGGGAATTAAGGGGTCTGAATATTCCTAAGCACAGCAGACAGAGCCAGGGGATTAAATGTAGAGTCCATCTTTCAAGGTATATTCCCATGTACAGTGATTCGTTCACTGAAACTCTTATTCTAGTTTAATGAGAATTCCAATTTATTATTCTAAGGTTGGAAACAACACTTTTACATGTTTCCTTTGTCCTTTCCCACATCGAATAAATCAACAGTGGCTGAAAAGTGTCTCTCTGACATTGTTTTTCCTGTCCTGCTCAGTGTTGACGGTACCTCTAAAAGGGAACTGTGTGATTCGAACAGCGTGTTCACCTTGAGATGTCTCCCCTGGGACTGGTGTTTTTGTTGACCACAAGGGGGTCTTTAACCTACATAGGTAGCTACATTAGCGGGGCTAAAAGCACATTGGAAAACAGCCAAGTCAGCAGCAGGACATGAGCTATGAGCTGAATCCTTTGACGTGGAGGTGTGGATGTGTGTGTGTCTGGGTTGTTGGAAAGCTTCCCTCAGGCTTTTTCCATGAAACTAGCCTGCAGAAGGCAAACATCAAGTAAAGAACAGAAGGACTATAAGTATGTGGCATTTTACGTCAAGGTAGTGGTTTTTCTGCAGTACCTGAGAAAAATCTCCCATTTCCACCCCATGATTTTGAAGAAGTCAGAGTTGATTTTTGTTTTAGTGTCAGAACAGTCCTGATAAGTTTCCATTACCCTGACAACTCTTAGTCTGAACAGATACAGTGACGGATCAACCTTCTCCAACTTGTCCGTGACAGTGAAAACTGCAGAGCATGGATCATTGAAAGGCAGAGAGCAGAGACTCTGGTCAATTCCAATTTGGCTTCGGCCTTCAGCTGCTCACGACGATAACGGATCTGTTGAGTTGCATTACGCTACTGTCGTCTGGCTGATACCTGATTGCTGCTTATCTGGGAAGTTTACATCGCTGATGACCCCTTAGGGACCACTGCTGAGCTAAAATGGGTTGTCCTCAACCAAGCTGTAAGAGTAAAACGTCTTTAGAAGCTTTACTAAAGGCGTCTACCTGAATAAAGTTCTGAGAGCATAGCATACACTGTCAGAGCTGCAAAAACTCATTAACTGACATTATTCTAGAAATCTACTCAAAACTATTATTGGTAAAAAATGATAATGCATACTATTTCCGGGGAGGAACAAATTAGGACACCCCCACATTTAGTCCCACATAAAATGGCTAAAATTACATAAAGTCATATGGAGGTTCGCTCTTTTCAAACCATAGACATTTATTGCGGTGTGCTCCTGACTGTTAAAGCGAGGTAGGGTCCAAGGAGCTGTCTGAGGCCTTCAGAAAGAAGACTGTAGCAGCTTATGAATCTGCTAAGGAATTTAAATACGTCTAAAAAGAATTTGAAGCTACTGTATGAAATATACTAAATGATATGGATAGTGGATGATATTCAAAGCAAGTCACAACTTGCCCAGGTCTGGCTGTCTAAGCAAGCTGCAGATCGCAAGATGGTATGAAAAGTGCCCAAAGAACATTCTCAAGCTTTAACAATCCAGCCACAATGCTGTATCTTCCAGCATGGCAAGGCACCATGTCACAAGACAAAAGTCATAATGTAGCTCAAAGATCAGTACGTTAAGATTCTGGACCTGTTGTTGGGGAACTCCATGTACCTTGGTACCTTGACCTTAAAAATGAATTATTTGGGGGTAGTAGTGTTTGCACCACTGTGTTCAGTTTTGTGGCAAAGCACGAAGATCTATGAGAAGACCGTTTTTGTTTTATTGCAGAAGATTTCAGTGTGCCATCCCTACATCTATTGTCTATACCCAACTATACCTGTTGGGATGCAGGTGGGGTAGGGTGGAATCAGGAATGTTACCTGCTTGTGGTTATAATGTTATTACTAATTGGTGTACAACAGTTTTATCATCGCCTCTATCTTTCTGGTATTTTGTATCCCTAGGTGACCCTGGAAAGGCAGGTAAGGGTAACATGTGTGTGTATGCAAGTTGGGGGAGTAGATGTTTCTAGATAACTGAGTTTCCTTTGGCAGCCGGCCCCAGATGTGTCACCGCCCATAGAGCTCCACTCTAAGTGCACTCAGGTGCCTCCCTGTCCCTGAGCATGATTTAGTCTTGCTAAAGATGAACCTGTCACCTGGAGGATTTTCCAAGAGCAGAGCAGGAAACAGTTTCTGTTTGGACGCAGACCTGAAGAATTTAGTTTTGGCTTCTTTTTAATTGTGAGTATAACATGCTCATACACAGAATATCATGTCGATTCAGACAAATATAAAGTCTCTGCTACTACAATGCTCATGTGCCACTGAGACTGACTGATTAGGGCAACTTAACTTAATAGACTGAACCATTGATTACAGGCCAAAAAGGGGTCACCTCTGTCTCTGCGGTGCCTTTTCCTGGATTAGATTTAATGAAGCAAGACATTTCAGAAAAAAAAACTATTATTGTTATTATATATTATTATATATGGCCTAGGAGTCTTTACTGACATTCCCGCAGTACCAAATCAAAGGAGGCTCTCAATTTGAGTTTGAGATTTTTCCTTTTACACAACAAATATTTAAATATGGATTTTTATGTAGGGGTTTCTTATCAGCAGAAGAAAAATAGAAACCTTGCCTATTGCTAAGCTAATACTGTTAGAGAAATAACTGAAAACAGGAGAAAATGGAGAGAAATGGAAAGCAGATTAGTCTGCATGTTGGTGAATGACGAGGTGTGCGATGGGACCTAATCTACTATCTGCTCTGTATAGTGCACACTCTGTGCACTGCATGTGAATGGGTTGCTGGTGCAGAAGACTAAACCCTCTACCTCCTTCTGTCATGTCTTTGCCTTGCAGCTCCTATACAAAGTTGCCTGACTATTTACAGAAAACTATCCCAGAAAGAATGTGTTCACCTTGTATGTCCTGTTTTAATTCAGTCTGAACAAAAACGCCTGAATCAGACTAACCAATCATGACTTGCTTAGCTAATGTGCTAATCAAAGGCAATGTTCCAAAATGAGGCAATGCTGTCCTTCCTCTTTTCAAGAATAATGCTATCAGGGGGTAGGCTATACTAGAGAACATAAGGCAAATCAAGTTCACAATACTGGTTACAATCTCTCCTCCATCTTGTAGAAATGCTTAAGTAATAGTGCTTGAGCTGGAATATTTGCAAACTTGTATTCATGGTAACACTTAAGTTGTAAAGTAGGCAGCATGTTAATAAAACGGCATAAATGTTATCCTAGGTATATGGTGGTTGCAATAATACCACAGCTAACCCACCACTCTGGTGGACATACAGGACAGAATAAGACCTTGCTACGCGAACAACGCGACAAACGTTTTGTTTGAAACTAAATGATGGTTCTGAGCTGTAAATTGTGGCAATCAGAGAAAAAAAGAAATTAAAGATTTTATGATTTACATTTCATAAAAATAAATCAGGATAAGTGAACTGAGGACTTTCCAAAATAAGGAAGACCTGGTTTTCATTATATAGCATTGGATGGTTTACGGAGTTAACACTACAACATAGTCCCTCTGCTCATATAATTTCAAAACAGGGTGGTCTTCAAAAATGCCAAAACACAATCCTTGCTCTCATTTAAACTTTTAAATTGCTCATCTCGGCCTCTGTATTAAATGGAAGATTTGTGAGATTGGTATAATCCTAAAACTAAAATTGGCATGCTAACGCTAATGTTAGCAAAAAATAAACAATGTCTGCATTTAAACTGAATGTTCACTTCTGAATTATGCCAGCATGACAAATAATGTAAAAAGTTGTTAAACATGAGACAGCATTTTATTTCTCTGTGGCTGTGCAAAGATGTGCTCCATTGGAGAATTTCAAGGTCAATTTAAAACTACTAAGGCCCATTTCACTTTTTCCATCATGATTATCTCTAAGGCTTTTGGAAATTTTTTCTGGAGTGTCGTTGCAAAGTCCGGAAATAATCAATTGCGATATTGTGGTATGACTTTAAATAGGCTGCTCATATCAGTAAACCCTCCAATGTGGCTGAATTACAACAATTTCGCCTAAAAAGAAAGGACTAAAATTTCCCACAGCGCCGTGAAAGACTCATTGCTGGTTATTCCAAACACCTCATGGCAGATGTTGCCACCAAGGGTGGCACAACCAGTTATCAGGTTTAGGGGGCAATTACTTTTCACATAGGGGCACTGTATGTGTAAAACATTCATTGCAGTCTTTACTGTAAAAATACATTACCCTGCCCTTGTAAGGTTTGCATGTAATGAAAAACTAAGCTAACCTTTGATCAAGCAAAGACGACATGGAAGATTATAAACACAACTAACAATAATATTAGGAGTAAGGTTTTCAGCTGTGAACTGAAACTTAAACCAATGCAAAAACAAAGGTAGAGTTGAATTGTTCAACTAACAGAACGACATCCTTTATTTTTGCACTTGATAAAACTTAAACATCTTTGAAAAGATGACATTAAAATGTCACTCAGATGGAAGTATTGTTGGCTGCTGGCACATTTTCACAGGCTTTCCAGTCAAAGACATAGGCAGTGTGACAATCCAGTCAATAGAAGTCAGCAGTGATTATGCAAGTTGCTTATGCCTAATGGGTAAGGTCAGCACACTGCCAAGAATGGGAAAGATGCCCAGCCTCACACTGAGAAGTACATGTTCCTCGTTTATTTCTCCTGTAGAGAGAAATGACACTGCTGAAAACGGAGAAAGCAGAAGGTTTAGTTTGCATAACATCTGTGTAGACCATCCCTAGAAATATATTTTAATTTCACTGCACACCATACAGATAGGGTTTCTGTGTTTAAATATATTTGATGTGTTGCAGCTTTTGAAGAGGAAGTTAAGTAGATCCTTGGTCATCAGGGACATGACAATCCTGAGACAAAATAGAATAGTTCTGATCATAGATTGGGATTTCCAGGATTGGATAGTGGTACTTATAGGGCCGTTAAGATCACATGGGTCACCATTATTCATTTGGGTCATTACCACTTATGGGGTGCTTTGTAACAAGGTCAGCAGGTGTTACAGCAACATGTTTGAAAATGTGAATGGTTGTGAAACTTCTCTGAGGAGAACAGTCAAGGCTACACCGTAGCTGTTTGATAGGAGAAACCTTTATTGTTGTTTTTTCTAGTTTCTGGCCTCCATTACCTCATTCTTCAAAACAAGGGTCTTCCTTGTCTAGAGTGTGTACATTAGAGTTCCCAAAAGAAAGTCCCTCACTCTTGAGATCTAGATGGATGGTTGAATCTGGACCTGATGAGATGGTTCTCCTTCGCTTTACCATTGTAGAGGTTGAAATATTCATCATCTCTGAGAAACCGCAAGGATATAAAACCTCAATGATATTCTGGTGAGAAATTACTTCTTTATTTTTAGTTCTTTTCTTCTTCTGCTCTGAGAAGACAATATATATAAAACAGCACTTTATTCCCCCAAGAGCTATGGTTGAGGTGATCTTAAAATAGTATGAAAAGGGGTGTGTTCTTGTCAGCGATGTCCAATCGGTTTATGTTCATGGACCTTTAGAATAATGTTGAGGTCTTTGGGGAACCAGTGTTGTTTCTAATTTGTAATGAACCAAAACGTTAAGAACGGAAATAATGTTAGTTCAAAACATGTTAAAATGGTTAAGTCAAAGTCCAAACATAAATCCAAAATCTGTTACAAGACTTGAAAAGTAACATTTACAGTTGATCACCATTCATTCTGAATGAACTTGAGCTATTTTGAAAAAAAATAATCTGCAAAGATTTAGTGTCTAGAGCAGGGAAATACTTTGAAAGACTTGGACCCATAATTGCAGTGAATAATGGGGTCTTGATGAAAATTCAATTTGGAAGACTCACCCCCTCCTGTGCTCCATCCAATGAGTCCACCATGCGTCCCGCTCCAGTCAATCAGTATCAAGTCCGCTTTTCCTCTTCAGCCAATCACCGTCCAAGGCTCCGCTTTGAAGATCATCACTCACAGACTTCCTCGCTCTTCAAGCTGAGCTGCGACCCTCCTCCGCCCCTTCTCCACCATCTGGCTTTCTAGCTCCTCCTGATTTCCATACCTCATCAGGCCTCCAATCCACCACCAGTCGGATCCCAGGGGGAAGACATCTCTAATTCTATTCATAAGTTGTTCATTCAAGCTCATGTCATTCTCAGTGTTCATGTCTTACTCCGGAGTCCGAGCGCCAAAGAAATAAATATTTGTAAATAAACTTCTCTAATCGCCACCTATGAGTTTTACAGGACTGCACTACCGTACACAACATTTTTCAAATTTTTACTTCAAGTTTTTGCAAACAATGTATAATTTACCAGGTAAAGTAGAAGGTAGATATGACCTTCTACTTTACAATCATTGACTATTAGGTGTTTGACTGTCACATAAAATCCCAGTAAATCCATTTGATACATAGAGGTTTGTGGTTGTAATATGACAAAATATTAACAAGTTCAAATGGGTATGAATAGTTTTTTGTTATGATTTGGGGTTGTTTGGTTTTTGGTTGTGGGTTTTTCCTCTTAGGTTTCTCACAGTTAATCATGCTTCTGTTATTTATTTTCCTGGTCATGCTTTAGTTTTTGTCTTCTAGTTCATGTTTTGTCAAGTTAGGTTTTTGGATCTGGTTATGCTTTAGTTTCATGTTTTTCTAGTTGTTTCTATTAGTTTGTATCCTTGAATTTCTGTTTTGCTCCAGTCACGTTGTGTTCTCTCCTGTCTGTCAATTAACGTTATTTGGTTCACCTGCACCTAGCATTCAGTCTCCTCGTTTCACCTGCTTCTTGTTCATGCCAAGCCTTTCCATGCCTGTATTTGCCACCACATTCCGAAGTAAGTTTAATTTATTAAACCATTTCACTTACCATCATGCTGCCTGCTCGTCTGCATTCCGGGGTCCTCCGTTACACCACACCTGACAGATTTTTAAGGCACTGTATGTGCCTCGTGCATCAATAGTAATATTTTTTCTTACGTATTCAAGGTTTGAAAAACTGAATTTAATGCATTTTTTTTGTTTGAGGGTTTTAAAATCTTGGGTCAGATCAAGGGAACAAAATGATCTACATTTTTACTTTTTTCCCAAGGACTTAAATATCAGGACAATATTTAATACAGTATAAGTGTTTACTCTCTTTCAAAAACATGCTTACAATATTTTTTAGTAAGTAAAATGAAAAGGAACTGTGCAACAGTTCCACCACCTGATGAATTTGCTTGTGAACAACACATTGTGATTAGAATATATGATCATGTCAATGCCACATGCATGCTCAGTGTGAGGGATTGCTGCAAAGTCAACGATTCAATACAAGCGACCGTCCACTGTCGCTACATGCTTGTCCAGGAGGAGTGAAAATTCAAGTCGGTGACTTGTTGCAATCTGCTGGGTTTCCTTAGGTAGAACACTTGTTTTTACCAGTTTGAATATAAGACTAAACTTGACTGCATTGTATGATAACCTGGAACAGGAAAATCGGGAATTTATGTATTTGTTTTAGAATCTGTCTGTATGATTGGATTGGATTGAAATAAGGTTTATTTTGTAAAGTGCCTTTAGATTGTATTTGTTGTGAATTTGCACTATATAAATAAATATAACTGAATTAAATACTTTTACAGATGGTAGATCAGCAAAGTACTAAAAAGCAAAGGCCCTACAACTCACCCTTGTGGCATTCCTACAGTGGATCCTTTGTTTGAATGCTGTTGACTCACAAACACTAGTTTTAATCTCCCTGATAAGATTTACTCAATTCAATTCAATTCAGTTTATTTATATAGCGCCAATTGACAACACATGTCGTCTCAAGGCACTTCACAAAAGTCAGGTACATACATTCCAATTAATCTTAATCATTTAAAACAGTGCAGTAATAATTTGTTTTTATTCAAATTGGATAAAAATTTTTCTATCTAAGGGAAAAACCCAGCAGATTGCATCCAGTCAGTGACTTGCAGCATTCACTCCTCCCGGATGAGCATGTAGAGACAGTGGACAGTCACTGGCGTTGACTTTGCAGCAATCCCTCATACTGAGCATGCATGTAGCAACAGGGAAAAGGGGAAAAAACTCCCTTTTTTAACAGGAAAAAAAACCTCCCGGGAACCAGGCTCAGTGTGAGCGGCCCCATCTGCCACGACCGACTGGGGGTTAGAGAGAACAGAGCAGAGACAAAAGAGAGCAAAGAAGCACTGATCCAGGCGTACTTTCTATGGGAAAGGGAAAAGGAAATGTTAATGGATGTAGCTCTTACCCTTTTCACCTAGAAGAAGGAACAGATAAACTCTGAGCCAGTTTCAAGTTTAGAGTCTGAAGAGAGCACATAGAGTTAGTTACAATAAAAGTCAGACAATTGCCATGTCTAGGAGAGAGAAAGGGTTAAACACTGAAAGACAGGGCCATGTAGATCATCGGTAGAGGGTCAGCATTAAGTTGTTGCCAGCAGAGGCTTGGAGGATTCCCCTCTCCAGAAAGGTGTTACAGGCAGACACAGAGTCAGGTCAGGTGTAGCTTCTGGAAGAAAAGGAGAGAAAAAAATTTAAAAGCTGAAATAACAGCAAATAATACAAAATTTGAAAGTAGTGTGAGAATGTAGCGAAGGGTAAAAGTGGTCATTAAGTCCCCCAGCAGCCAAGCCTATAGCAGATAACTAAGAGATAGCTCGGGAAAAACCTAAGCCACTCAAACTAAAAGATTTATAAAAAATGAAGTTTTAAGCCTAGCCTTAAAAGTAGACATTTTGTCCATTAGAGCCCATGAGGGCCTTTTGTTTCTAAAAACTAAAACATTGGGAACCTTCTCTTCAGATTGACCAAAACCCTTTGGAAAGAGAGGAGGTCATACAGGTACAGAAAGGAGGGTGTTTTTGCACCCAACCATAACTGGCCGGTTTTAGGTAAACCTGACTCCCCTTACCCACCAACAAGGGGAGAAGAAGACGGAGGTAAAATAAGGAAATGCTCAGGATAACCAAAGCCATTTAAACTAAAAGGTTTTTATCAAAAAGGAAAGTTTTAAGCCTACCCTTAAAAAAGTGACGGGGTGTCTGCCTCACGGACAAAACTGGGAGTGGTTCCACAGGAGGGGGAGCCTGATAACAAAAGGATCTGCCTCCCATTCTACTTCTAAAACTTGGGGGAAAACCACCAGTAAACCTGCAGTCTGAGAACGGTGCTTTTTAAAAAACGATAAAACAACGATCTCTGTTTATGATGGAGCAAAATCTTAAGGGCTTTATTGTGGGGGGGAAAATTTTTTTAATTTATTCGGGATTTAAACGGGAGCCAATGAAGGGAAGCTAAAAGGGGGAAATTTTGACTCTCTTTTTAATTGTATCAAACTCTTGCTGCAGCATTTTGAATCAGTGAAGCTTTTAACTCTTTTGGACTCCGATGAAAAAAAATTAAAAAGTCCCCCCCTGAAGTAACAAATGCATGACTAGTTTTTCAGCATCAATCCGGGCGGGAATTTCAATTTTTGGGAAATTTTCGGAGAATGAAAAAAGGAGTCCTAGAAACCTTTTTAAATTTGAGATTTTAAAAGAATGCCCGGGTAAAAAGTAACCCCAAAGGGTTTTTTTTACTTATTATCGGAGGTAAATTTTAATTCCATCCGGGTTAAGGATGACAAAAGCTTTTTTCTTTTTTAAAGACCCCGGTCCAAAAGACAACAATTCTGCTTGCTGAATTTAGAAGCAGAAAATTTTAAAGTACCCAAGTTTTTATGTTTTCAAACATGCTTTTAATCTATCTAATGGTTGGGCTTACAGGATTTAGGATAAGAAAAGCTGGTATCATCAGGAACAGTGAAAATTTATCCTGGGGCCCGAAAATTTGACCTTTGGAAGCATATATATAGAAAAGAAAATTTGGCCAAGTACTAAACCCTGGGGTACCCCAATTAACCATGGAGTTTAAAGAGATTTATCATTTACACAAAAACTGGAATCGGGCAGACAAAAAAGATTAAAACCAGCCAGTCGGGTTCCCCTGATCCCTACAGCATATTCCAGCCTTTTAAGAAATATTGTGATCGACTGGATCAAATGCAGCCTGAGACTAACAAACCAGTACAGACACAAGCCATTATTGAGGCAATAAGAAATCTTTAGGACTTTAGCAGAGCTTTTTTTCAGTGCTAGATGAGCTCTGAAACCTGACTGACACTTTTAAAAACGGGGTTTCATTGCTGGGTAAATGCCACACTTTGGAAAACAACTTTTTCCAAAAATTTTAGATAAGAAGGGAAAAGATTGGATATCGGTTGAAATTTATTAAGTCATTCGATCAAGGAAGGTTACCCCCAGCTTTTATTTGTGGGGGTCTTAGTTTCCCCAGTGTTTTTGCTTAATTTTTTTATACCGACTAAATCCTTGCCATGAATGTAGGAAAACTACTCCTACCTTTCCTCTCTAATCACAGTTTCTTGAAGGAAGAAGAAAAACAATTTTAATTTCAGTGTTCTTTTAATAGTAGTATAGTTAATTTACTTCTAGGATCCCAGAACTCCCCTATCACAACCATTCCCAATGGAACAATTGCCAGGTAGTTATGATGAGCTAACCAGTTCCCAAACTTGCCCTGCAGTACTCTGATCCCTTGCAATTCCCAGTGAAAGCCAGGGAAAAGTAAAAAAAAAAAAATTATCGGTCTGGTTAGCAAGGGAGAGTTGTTTTAGGTGTTATCTGTTCTTTGTCAATTTAGCTTCTTTTCAATCCAAAATTGCATGCCTGCTCTGTAATTGCAGTAGCCCTTTGAGTTAGTACTAATTGAGGGGTTTCAACCCAAAACTTTTGTTTTCTGAATTGAACACAAATCATCAGATAAACTCATTTCAGATACAAAAAAAAAAAAAAGGGTTTTTAGAAAAAAAATTTTATGGAAAGAAAAATCAGATAATAAGTCCAGACATAAAAGGGGAATTGTGCCTTGACAGTCTAATCATGAGCAAAAAAGTAGAAGATGCATAGCAGTAAAGAAAAAGATGCAGGATATGGGGTGAAGAGGGATCAATGGGAGCTTTGGGAAACTGCACCCAAAAAACCGGGAAACTGTGGTATTCCTCCTGCAGAGCGCTTCATAAAATGTGAAAAAATAGAAAAAATAAAAGAATTACCTTCCACTAAGTTAGGTTTACGGGAAAAGACAGTTTTGGGGGAAATGTGTATTTTGACATGATCTCCCCTGTGTTAGGCGTTTGAGTTTGAGTTTTTTATCCAGTTTTTTCGATGTATGTTCTCTTTTTCCTGCCTTTTAATTTAATGAATCAGATTCTTAATTTTTTCTTTTTTTTTATGGGTCCCCAGTGCCCTCTTCGAGTCTGCGAGGGGTTCTCCCAGCTTCCACGCCACTTTCAGGGTTCCTATGGGGGTCCCAGTGGCATTCAGTAGCCCGGGTCTCCTGAGCTCTTCGGTGGTTTCCAGCTGCAGAGTTTTTATTTTGACAATTTCCCCCTTGGGTTCCGCTTTCTCTGGACCAGTCTAGAGTTCCATTTTGGATTCCAGTCTCCTCCGTGGGTCCCAGCCTTCAGAGCCCCACTCTCCTGATTTCAAGTCTGGTGAGCTCCAGTCTGCTGAGCTCCTCCTTAAGTTCTCAGTCTCTGGGCCGACAGTCACCTACATCACCCAGCCGACCTCCAGACTATGTTCTCCAGGAATTCTCCTAGTCCACTGGTTTTCTCCTCCTTCGGCTCTCAAGGTTCCTGTGCCGACCAACCCCTCCTGAACTCTGTCTCTTCTGGACGCCTTCCCAGTCACCTGCCTGAACTGTCTTTTTAGTTTTGTCTCCGGTCCTCCTTCCAGGACCCCCTCTACCCCTGCCCTGTTTTTTTTCTTGGACTCAGGAGGATGTCTACTATCCCACCTCAGTGGGGGTGGGGATGATGTCATGATCTTCCTGTCTTTGAGTTTTAGTTTTTACCCCAGTATTTCCATTTTTATGTTCTCTTAATCCTGCCATTTTAGTTAATTGTAAATTTGATTCTTGGTTTATTCTTATTTTTGTTTTGTCTTATTCTCTGTTAGATATCCTTCCCTGTCTCTCTATTCTGCTCCTGCTAATATTCTCTCTCTTCCTCAACTTCTCCCTTAATTCTTTTCAGCTGTTTCTCATACTTACATGATTACTCTCACCTGTTCTCCATGCCCTTTCTCCTCACTCTCCCCTGTATAGAAGCTGCCTGGACTTATCCTCTCATTTGCTGGAATCTTCCATTACACTACTTTTGTCTTGATGCGCTGTTGGTCTTTTCATGGTCTGTCATCCTATCCAGTTCTTCTTTCGAGCTCTTAATGTCGGTGTAAGTCATTTAAATATTAATCATTGTTTCACTTCACCTCTGCATTTATCTGCGCCTCTGCATTTATCTGCACTTGGCAATCTAAAAGTCCTACTCCAGATTATGAACTTTAAGCCATGAAGATAAGGCCCTAGGAAAGTAAAATTACCTAGGTAAATGCATATTGATATGCACCCTGGGTTTTCAAAACTCTAAGGTTTCTCAAAAACCCCAAATGTAATGATGGCCATCATGGCTAAACATTTTAATTTTAGCTTCATCAGACTATGGGACAAATTCTCAAAACAATAAGGTTGTTTTCCCTGTGTGTGTTTGCAAGCTATAATCTATATTGGTTTTGGGGTAATGGCTTCTCCCTCACTGAGTGGCTTTTCAGCCCATTCCAGTACAAAACTAATTTCACAGGAGATGAAGACACTTTCCTACCAGCCCCAGCCAATATCTTGGGCTTTTGCCTTTTTTCTAGGGTCGATTCACACATTTCACACACAAAACACGCTCATCTCTGGGACACAGAATCCATCTCCTTCCTGAATGGTGTTACGGGTGAACATTAGCATGCTGTTTATACTCGAATGTAGCTTTTTGAAGAGATGAACTTGGCACCTTCAGGCATCTGGATATTCAACCCGAGCATGAACCAGACTTATGGAGCTCCATGATTCTCCTCCTGATATCTTGGCTGATTTCTTTTGATTTTCTGATGATGTCATTCAAGGAGGAATCTGTCTTCAAAGTACACCCACAAGTGCTATTTAATTAAACTTCAATGTGGTGAATTAACTTATCAGATCATTAAAAAGACATGAAAAAATCAATGGGCTTCAAAAACCCCGTTTAAAAAACAGGATTTCTTTGATATAATAGACATTTTTTATACAGTGTACGTAAGCTTTTGGTTTCAACGATATATGGCAACTTCTATTATGGCTTATTATGGCATATTTATTATTATGTCAGTCAAAATCTATTTCAAACATGTAAATTTCAGTCCCTCAGTTAAACCTCTCACTTGCATTAATCTAAATTGTATTTCTCAGTCTGTAGCTTTCTATTCAGCTGAAAGTGCTTGAAAACCCACAAAGCAATCACTTATCTGCTATAGTGTTTTCTCAAGCCACCAGATCACCTCTAACCTACGCAGGCTGTTGGATTTTGTGGCCTCGTGTGATGTCATAAATTTGAATATGCACAATTAGGGACCAGCAGGGTTTTGTTAAGCTTGTGTTTTATACTTTGTACTACTGTGAAATCTTGCAGCTGAAATTCATTCTTTATTATTTATATTTGTGTTTTTCTTGTAATTTAACTTTTCTCGTGGAAATAAAATACACCAGTGGCTAGTGTCCCTAAAGTTTTTCACATTTCGTCATGGTGAAACGAAAGGTCAAGGATTTTAAAATATTTACTAGTAAAAATCAGAAAATTGTGGCACAAAGTTCATTTTGTCCATTTTTCATTGCAAAATAGCTAAGCTCAGTCAGATTGGAGGGCGGGCGTCTATAAACATAAATATTCGAGCACAGTCCCAGGTGCTTAGCTGGATTTACAGTAGGTCTGGAGTTTAACTGGGCCATTCTACCTTTGATCTAAACCATTCGTAACTCTTTTTGTATGTTTGGGGGCCCCTTTTGCAGGTTTTCTTCCGGATTGCTCCTCCACTCCATCAACCCAGACAGTTTTCCTGTCCCTGCTAAAAAAAGGCATTCCCTGAGGTAATGCTGCCATAGCATGTTTCACTGTGGGGAAAACGTTTGAGGGTTTTTGTGCTTTAGGCTAAAAAATTCTATATCTTCTCATCTGACAGAAAAAATTATTTTAGTTTGTTTTTGTCCCTCAGACTTTTGATTTACGAACTCAAAATAATTGCCTTTTTGAATATTCTCCTACCCGAGCGGGTGGATCTCTGCAGCTCCTGCAGAATTACCCGGCCCCTTAGCTGCTTCTCGATTTAAAACTCCACAAATTTACTCATTATGTGGTTCTGAAGAAAAACAGGGTTGTTTCCCTTGTAGTACAGTATATTTTAAACTGTGTATTTGTGTGCCCCCATTTGTGTTTTCCCCTGCCCCTGTTCCGCATTCACCCTGTTGGCAAGAGATTTGGGTTGACAGAAAAACCCCCTCTGTGACTTTATTCTCTCGTTCATTTTTTGTGTGTTTGTGATTTGGTTAGTGTGGCAGGGTGTTCGATGGAAAGGGGTTTGGGGGATTTGGGTGGAAGGGGAGGGGGGTGTAGCAGAGAAAACGTTCTGCAGTGAGAATGTGCTCCCCCTGAAGCGTAGAGAGGCTGCGCAGAGTGAATGAGGCTGTGCACCACCCGCAGTCAGTGTTGGTGGTGTGTGTGTGGTGGGAGGGGAGAGGAAGGTGGGGAAAAAATCACCCAAGACACAATGACCAACACCCTGCCCCCCTTTCCCCGTCCTTTCTTTCTCCTCCTTTCTGCGACCAGTTCTCCCACAGACCAAATACAACCTGCGCCGCACGATCAGCTGTGCACCCAGACAGCGCCTCTTCCGTCGGTTCGATGTTGGCGATTTTTTTTTTTTAAACATTTTCCCCTTCCCCTTTCCCCTACAGCGACCTGTGCTTTCCGTTTTGGCATTACCCCCCCCTGTCGTCTCAAAAATCCATTTTTTTCTCTCGTCACCCCTTCCCATCCTGTCTGTGCTACTTTTGCACCCCTTTTTTTTATGTCATCATTTTTAACTCCAAAATATTCTGCAAGCACGACCCCCCCCACTGTATCTATCCTTTTTTTCTTCCCCCTTTTTCTCCCCCCCCCCCTTCTGACTCTTTTTCTCCCCTCCTCCCGCTCTGACTGATAAATGGCAGCATCACCGCATGAGTGGTGAGGTGGGTATGGGTTTCAAGCAGCACGGAGCAAAAAAAGATGGACGGTGTATAAGCGGGTGTGTGAAAAGGAAGCAGCGGCGACCTTGCCCGGAGGGTAGCCGTGTGATCAAGAGAAGGACGGCATGGGGGAGTGGGGGGTCTTCGCCCTGCGAACACATTTGCCAGGGACAGGTTCATGCAGGCGAGCTTGTGTTTGAGGGGAAAAAAAGTAGTAGGGGATGCCAGCGTAGGGGTAACGGTGTCCCGGGTCAGGCGGGCTTTTCGCATTATGCAGCCAACGGTACTGTCACACTTTGAGGACTGAGTCATCCAGACCGGCTGAGAAGACCAATGGATGAACAGACAGGGAGACATTTTATAGCTGAAAAATGCTTAGGTTTTCCTAGACCGGTTTTAAAGGTCAGTCTGTTTTAGGGGAAAGCCCCTTAGCACCCTTGTTTCCCTTTCAAATTTGGGAATTTAGCCAGTCAGGGGCAGACATCCAAAATTGCCACAAACTCCTGAAGGAACATAAAACCTCAACCACTGTCTGACTCAGACAGTTTATTTTTCTCCAGTGACAAGGAAAAGAGGATCTTTTGCTTTGCTTTTTCTTTTCCCGGGTGAGGACGGTTGCAGGATCCTCTCCCATACCGTGAGGGATGATAAAAGGTGGAGACAAAACGAGACGACACAGGCATGGCCGCCCCAATGGGGCCTGGTGTGTCTTTGTGGGGAAAGTTCCCTTCGCTTTCTTTTTTCCCCTCGAGGAGCCAAACAAAACAAAGGGAAGATGTCAGTAAGTGGACAAGAAGGGGGAGTAAAAAAACCCGACTCAAAAGGGCTGTTCCCAAAATGCCTCTTTGCTGCTTTAGAATGTAATTGAAACGATCAATCGGCATGCAGTTACTTAAGGATAGGTTTGTTCTCAATCAAAACCCCCCAACCATGACTTGGGATTCATCTGGCCTTTCTTAAACCACCCAAAAGGTAGCTGGAAAACGAGCTTTGGGTGCTGGTCCTGGACCATTGTCTCCCGAAGACAATGGCCCAAAATGCTGTTTAAAATAGTTTCATTTTTAAGAGGGTAGGGCTTTTAGGGTCCGTTCAGAATTTGCCATTGAAACTTCAGCAAATCCTGGCCCAAAAAGGGTCACCTTTATTTTTAAATCTTGCTGAATTTTTTGATGACCAATTATTGGTGCATTCCATAGAAAAAGCTTGGATTCCTTCATTTTTATCCTGCCAAACCCCTTTTGGGGGGATTGGTTTTAAATTTTGTCATGATTACAAATACTTCCAGTCAAGTCACATTTGTAAGGCCCAAACAGATTCATTGAAAAGTAACTGCTAAACAATGGGTTAAAAGGGAGTTTATTAGGGGCTGCAATCTTGCATCTCTTATCATTTTGTTCACGTTATCAGTGTGTTAACGCAACTTTTTCTGGCAACTTTTCCAGGGACACCAAGAAAAGTGCGCAAGGGCCCTTATTTTCTTTGATTTATATACACAAAGCATCTTTGAATCGAAATTAGACCTTTTTTTTGGGCAGGAAACACTGGTGAAAAAAACTTAAAAGCACACCACACTTAGCGGAAAATAACTACAAGCAAAAATTTTCCCATTTAGGAGGGGTTTTAAATTGTGTGACCTCCCATAGTTTCGTTTTAAAGTCTGCTGGTGGACGCTGTAGCCGCAATGTTCAGGCACACATCTCTTCCCCACCAAACCAAGAGAAAACCCACTCCCCCCCCGGCCACCACCCCCCCCCACCCGCCCCCACCCATCCTTGCCCGCACTCATTTCCCCCACTACCCCCCTCTTGACGCATTCTCATGTAGCGTTGTGCACTCTCAGTCTCTTTTTCTTCAACTGTCAATTTTTTTCATTGCCTGTTTTTACTTGCCTTGCTGTAGTGAGATAATTCAGTAAAATTTTAATTTGGGTTTACTGACAATATCAATGCTTTTTCTGGAAAGCATGACCTTATTAACGCATTGTCAACACACCTACCTTTGCATGTTCTGTTTCCTGATCTGGCTATGTCGAAGCCCTTATATTGTTAAGTATGTGATGTATTAACTTCTACCAGTTGTATAGATATGTAAGATATAGATTTTCAGTAGCAATTCGTTTTACTTAAAATCCGTCATTAAAATAAAACCTTTTACTGATAAGTTTGAGACTTCTTCGTCTGTTTGGACATTTTTCTTAACCATAAATGTAGAAGGATCAAGAGACAACAGGCCCATTGGTACAATGTGACTGCTTGTGACCATTTCATGTCTAGTTTAGCCTCTCTTAGCTTATTTTGTGTCTTTCTTGGATCTTTTTGAGTCTTGTTTGCATTGGATAGTCATTTCCCCCTTCTGTTTAGACCATTTTGTTTTTAAGTATTTTTCAGTCTTATTTGTCTCCTGATTGTATTTTAACATATTATTTATGCTGTAATTTTGGTCATTTTCTCAAGCCAGGATCTTTGTACTTTGAATTTATCTTTCGTTGGGGGTCGTTATAATTCCATGCATTAATTTTCAAATTCTTTGCGGTCTAATTGTAAGCCCTGTTAACTGTTTTGCTTTTTTTTTTCTAGGTCTTACTCATCGTTTTTTGGTTATTTAACTTCCATCTAGTCCCTTTTTTGTCCCCTCCTTGATATTTGGTTGTCACTTAATCACTCAAGCAAGGTTCTGTATAACAAATAGATTTCTGTAGGGGCGTACCG